>VWZX01003202.1:105748-428264 GCA_013399015.1 Galbula dea
CGGGCTTGGGGGCGGGGGAGGACGGCAGCGCCCCGGCTGCCCGCGGGTCCGCGGAAGTTCTTCCCTCCTGGGCTCGACTGCGCCTCGCCCGGGAGGCGCCGGTGGACACCCCGGAGGGAAAGGCGGGCGGGGGGGGGCGGGAGCAGAAGAGGGTCCTGGGGAGCCTCGGTGCGAGTCGGGCGGGAGTGGAGCGCAGCTGCCCGCCCCTCCATCTTGTGCTCCCCTGCCCAGCCGCTCCCTGCCCCTGGGGCCGGGCCGGGGCCCCAATTGGGCTGCGGTGCTTGCTCGGGGCGGCTGGCTAACGGCACGGCTGGGCCCCGCGCCGAGAGGTCCGGAGAAGCGGAGCCTACGCCCTGCCCGCCTGTCTCGGGGTGGCGCTGGATGGAACTTTCGGAGCCTGCTGGAGAGTTAGTTGATTCCATGGCCGCCTCTCATGTGTCCTGTAAAAAGGAGAAGTTGGGGTTTTCACAACGTGTAATTAGTCAGCTTGAGTTGCTAGGGAGCCTTGTCCCAGCTTGACTCTTAAGTATTTCTTGGCTGGAGAGATCTTAGTACCTCAGAAACTCTGGTCAAGTCCGTACTTGACTCTCCCTTTCGCCGCGGGAGTTCGGTGACTAATGAGGAACATGGGTTTTTCTTCCATTTAATTTCTCTTGCTTGGAGTAATAAAATTGGTCCTAGCCCTTCTTTGATAAAAGGGGAGGGAGCAGGCTGAAAACCTCTGGATGTTTCCTCACTGGGAGTGATCTGAAATGGCCTGACAACATCTAATGTTTAAGCTAAGAGTCTGTGGTTTACATAAAGAAGGGGGGGAACCTAAACAAAACCCCACCCCCTATGCAAGTGGAAGTTTAAATGTACACTGTTTTTTGGTGTTTTGGGGTTTTTGGTTGTTTTTTTTTTGGTATTTTAATTTTATTACTTTAAAATAAAAGCTAAATACCTGTTTGACTGACTTCTGCCTTTCCTGCTGTCTAAAATGCCAGCTCTCAGAGACAGTAGCTGGACTATTTTAAAACATCAGCATCTTAAAGGAAATCAAACTCAAGCCACTTAAAGGTTAAGAGTATTTTCTGAAGCTTCAGAGACAAACATCAGCAATCATTTGTGAAGATTTAGTTCCTTAAAAAAAAAAAAAAAAAAAAGGCAGTCATCAAGATTAACGGTTAGGGGACTTCGGTGTAAAATGCAGTTTAGAGCTTTTAGCCAGAGTTGGCAGTTGTGATGAGTGACTTCGCTTAGTGTAAATCAGCCAAGAAATCCCTGAACCTGTTGCGGAAACACTTAGGAGGCAGAGTTCCCACTCACGGGCTGGATCCAAACGTTATGACACTGCTCTTGCTACCAGGTGCTCTTTGCAGCCTCTGTATCTGCAGACACGGCCTAGGCTGGATTCATCTTCGCAGTCTGCTGCTTTCTGGTTCTGACAGAGCAGTTCTCCTTTTGGAGCTCTTAAAAACTGGAACGAATTATACTTTATGCAAGTGTTTTGCTGTGACACTGTATTGCACATCACAGATTCTGCAGAAAGTGGTTCAAATGTTTGTGACTGCTGAGGTACAGAGCTGCAGGCCTCTTGCTGTATCAGCTCTCGGTTTCCTGCCCCATCTGCCCTTGTTGCAGACCCAACTGAAATAACACTTGAAACATTATTTCTTGAGCTGTGGTTTGCAGGGACAGGATATGCTGGCATAACTGTGTAATCAGTTCTTCATGTGAAGGAAGCGTGACTACTAGTGTGCTAGGTTAAGATTTGTTACTAGCTACTTAATTAACAAAATGGTAAAATGCAAGTGACTCTCCTCAATCAAGGTCAAATATGGGTGAAACTTGGAGCAGTTAGGTGTAGCTATATGTGGGCTTCATCACAAAAATAAATCCATTGTGAAGAAGACAGATGGAGGAAATGTTCCAGGGAACAGTGCTAGCTGGGCAGGAAAAGCATTTGTGTCTAAGTGTTTGGTAGCTCTTATCATTCATCTCTCCAAGCTTACAGAACATGCTGCTGCATGGCTTGAGCAGCAAAACCTGTTGAGTTCCGAGTCCCTGCTCGTCCTTAAGCTAGGCTAAATGTTAACACATCTAGCTAGAGAGTGCAGTTTCTTTATGTGAGATTTGCTACAAGTGACACTATGGTTCCCTATTAATAGATTAACTCTGGTAACCTTTAATCTAGTGGCGCGTGTTTTGCTCTTGTGAAGTGTAATGTCTGCGCAATGGGGGTTTGGTTGATGGAGGTCTTGTAGGCTGTGTAGGAAGTCCATCATGTATGTACCTGCTGATCCTGCCATGCTGTCTACAGGTAAGCTTCACAGTTCTGTTTAGCATGATCTTACAGTTAAGCAACTAGCTCTGGTCTATAATTTTGTGTTCTGAAAAGTTTGCAAGATGTAAACAGTAAAAGCACACACCAAAGAGGGCATAGAGTTCCCCCCACGTTTGGTGCTGTGGAGGAGGGGAAGCAGTTGAGTGTTAAAACACCTCTTGCAAGTCATTGTCAAGCTCTGAAAAGTCTCTCCCCCGGCTGTGAGAAGTCTGTGTGTTGGCCATGAGTAGGCTCTGATCTCATGCTTACTGACTAGTGCTCCAGTCTCTTTCTGAGTCACATCAGGCTAAGCAGAGCTGAAAGTCACACTCTGTTCCAAAGCCTGGCAGAAGTGAATGAGCTGTGATGTTGATGGCTAGTCCAAGCCCCATAGTTCACTTGAACTTTAGTATTCCAGAAAATATCTTGGTTGGATGAGTGGGAGGGAAAGCGATCTTTTGTGTACTAGTCATGCCCATTCAATGGGCTGATACTTTACTGTATTTTTAGCTTCTGTGTTGGATTCATTAACTATTTTGCCTATGAATGTACTTACGTTGTGGCTGTACGAATGGCTAGGCCAATGTGCTTGAAACCTGAGCATGTGTTTGAGGTGTGCATTCAGCTGTCCTATTGCTAGTACTTTAGCAGTTCTGGTTTAAGTAACATAGTCATTATTCATTTTAGAGACATGGGTTTAATCAGAGCTAATCTCATGAAAACAGAAGGCTTCAAACTAAGGCATAGTAAAGCTTGGACTCCTCTTATTGTATTAGCAGAAGCAAATGTTTTTCTTGATGTTCAGAATCTAAGCCTCCAGGTTTCGAGGGCAAAGTGTAGCTGCAGAGAAAATCAGTTTGGACAAGCATGAAGTCTTCAGCACAAAAGAATAGTAAGATTCATAGGTCTCAGCTCTGACATGCTGATTTCTTTTAAAGTGTCGTTTCTGCTGTTGCCTTTTCCCTTAATACTTTCTAAAACTCAGTGTAGCAGTAGTTACTAGGACCATCAGGGACCCTGTCTGTAGCTTAAATTGATGGTCCTGGTTTCCAGTTGGACTCCAAATGTCCTTGAAGCATATCTCCCTTTGCTTTTTGGAACTGCATAGGTCTGGTTAGAAAGAGGGTAACTGAGGGACTGGGGTAAGTATCAGGAAGATCCTCTGGGTAATTAGTTTCTTGATGCCTTGGTACCAAATACTGGAACAAGATGGCAGCTACTAGCAGAGTGCTGAGCTTGTTTGGGCTATCTTTTTTTTTCTTTTCTTTTCTTTTCTTTTTAGTCTCTCCCCTTGTGGAGTTTGTTAGAGGTCTTGAAAGCTGAGGGGGAAAGATGGACTGAGATGGAAACCATGACTTGTAGTGGATAGACATTTTTCTTTTGATGCTCTTGAGTTTTGACCCTGGTGTGCTATGAAGCAACACTAGAAGCATTCCAGATGCCTTCTGTTTTATCTGAGTTCTAACCCTGTGGTGTTCTATCTCCTCTTCTCCCTCACTCAGTATAACTTGGGAAGTGTGGCAGCACTGATCAAAGTTAGACAGGCTTTGGTGGGACATGGGTGTTACCTTGTTAGGCAAACTCAGTCCATTGTACCTTTTTTTTCTGACGCTATCAGATGCATGAAGTTGCTGGTTTTGAGAGCTCGAAAAGACCTTGCTTTGTAAAGAAATCTGTTGCCCCTGTTGAGGAATTTCAAATGACTTTGTACTTCAGAAGCAACACCACCTAAAACATGCTGGGTGTATAGTGGAACCAGGTAGATTACTGGACTGGTATGTAGTGAATTATCTCTAGCTTTATACCTACCATGGGATTTTACAAACCAGAAAGGTCCTTTGCACCCTGGCTTGTATTGTATTCATCAGCTTGGTTCCTAGATTCTGCAAGAATAGCAAGGTTTTACCTCTTGTGCAGATGAAGCATTTAAACCTGATAGTTAAGCCTGACAAGCAAAAGCTTACGTTTGATACTTCTGAGCCTTCTATGTTAAAGTTATTCATTCATTCATGGCTAGGCTTCGCGAATGAAGATTTGGGAAGGGCTCTACCCACGTTTGTTGCACACGCGTTGGTGGCTAAAAAGGCCAATAAGAGATAGGCATGTACAGTTGCAAAAGACACAGCAGAAAGACTCCTTAGATGGTGTGTTCTGCAAGGCACGATTCTTTCTGCGCTGTCTTTTCTCCTCAAGGGAGATCCTGCGTGCTTTCTCAATGTTAAAGTTAAATATGGAGATAAAAGAACATCCTTGATAAACTAAGTGTTCACTTTGTTTTTACGTACTGGTAAAATCTTGCTTCCTTGCACCTAACTGGCAGTGTTGTGCAAAAAATACCAGTTACAGTGGCTTCAGACTAGTGAGCAAGAACTGTGCTGAGTGCCTGATCTGAACTGGTAGTCATGATCTAATTCTTAAAACTAATATGACACTGTTAGAACTAAGAGTGCTTATCATACCAGAGGTTCTAGAAGATGAAATTTGTTGAGTCCTTTCTTTAGTTTTTGACCTCTTGATTTGTTGCCTAAGGCAGATGAGCAAGAAGCACATTAGTGAGGTGCACACAGTAAGAGGAGCCCAAGGAAATATTTAGTTCTGCTTCTTCTGCTATAAGAATCCTATTGGGAAAAGTGTCTAAAATCAGGGGTTAGTCGTCACTCACTTGCAAATATCCTGTCTCCTAACATTTCCAGGCAGTACCTTTTTTGGACCTGCAAAGGGTTGCAGCACTTTCCTTGGAGTGACACTGTCTTGTCTCATTAATCACTCATGAAGGTTGATTACAATTCTTGCTGTTCTTGTGAGGATCGTTCATAAGGTATCTTAATATGGACTCTTTTTTTTTTTTTTTTTTTTTTTTTTTTTTTTTTTTTTTTTTTTTGTCAGGAAATGGCATCACTGCCTTGTTTCAGTAGTTTTATGTATAATGTCTGGTCTGAAGTGAAATCTTCCTGCACAGAGCTCACTGAAGTCCCTAGGTAGCTGCATGAAAGACAGCTGATGAACTGAAATTGCATTCGAATATCTGTCTTAGCTTCTTCTGAAACTGGATGTGCAGCGGGAGCAGGACCTTCCTGAGCTGCTGTGCTCTCCGTGTCCTTGCTGATCACTGACGCTTTTCAGAGAAACTCTACTGGAAGAGGTAGCCCTGGCCCTGCTCCAGGTTCTAAAGGAAACTGACTAAAAGCTTCCTTTTGCTACGTCATCTCCTGGACCCTTTCCTGCCTTGCTGCAGCTCAAACAACCTTATTTGGCAGACGACTTTTTTTCCCCTTTTCTCCCGTCCCCCATCCCCCTTCTGTGTGGCAAGAGGGCCTCCCTGAATTTGCACAATAAAGCTGTTATCTGTGCTTAATCGCTGTTCTGAGGACTACAATGGGGTCTGCTTGAAAAACAGTTTCGGGATCTCAACACTAACTCTTTGGTACCGTTCCCCCATTCCCTCCCGGTGTCTTGTTTGTCTGTCTGCTAAATGATTATACTAGAGATCAGCATCACCCTGCCAGGAGTCTCTGCTGTTGCAGACACTATTGGAAAAAGAGGAAATCCCTCTCTGCCCAGGAATAATCCAGGGCAATTAACTCATGTAAATAGAAGCGCTAGTAAGCAGGCAGTTAATTGCTTGCTTTTCCTTGGGGATGTTTGGGAACAGCAGGCATTTGCATAGTGCAGCCAATAATACTGCATCAAAGGAATTTGGTTTTATCCCATTCGAAGCTTCTAAAGCAGGCTGAAGTATCTAAATTCATGGCAGGCTAGTCTTCTGGGCAGACCGCTTTGTAACGCTTCTGTGGTGATTTTTAGGTGGAGCACTCAAGTGTGTTGGAAGTTGTGGGCATAAACCCCACCCTTCTGACTCTAGTAGCTAATGCTGACTTTAATGTTTAAAGATTGTGCAGCAGATATTTGGAGGGTGTAGGAAGAGACAATCATTGGCGGACTTGGTGTTTCAAAACCACAGGGTCAAGTGCAACTGTTTGGAGGTGCAAAACCTGAAATTGCAGACGTTTGAGCCTTACATTGGCAACAATTATGGCTGCAGCAACTGTGGATGCATGGGTAGGTGATCCAGTGCTGCTTCCTTCCTGTGCAGCTATGAAAGAATATCTTCACTTGTACAGATGTGTGATCCCTCTGGTGGAGTACTGAGGCAGTTGGAAGTTCCTGACCTTTGTATAGCAGCTTGTTGAACTTATATTAAATGGGGAGAAAACACTCTTTGAAGTGGTTATTGCAGGACTCATACTATTAAAATGCGTTTTCCTAGTTGTTCCAACATCTCGGAATCTGAAATTGTTCTAAGGAACCTGTTCAAAAATACAACCTTTCGATGGAGGAATGATGTATGGTTCTCATCCTATTCCCAGGCTAAGAAATAAGTGTTTGGCTGTGCTTGGTTTCTCTCCCTTCGACCATTGCTGGTTGATGAAAACCTACAGACGAACACACGGGGATGCATCTAAAGGAGGAATGGATGAAAAAGCTCCCAATCTGACTCCGACTGGAGAGAAACGTGCAGTTAGGCAAGAAGGAGATGATGGACTAGGTCTTAGAGGATACAAACTCTGCCAGCAGTGAGTCTATGTAGCATAAAATGAAATCTCAGAAGAGATCAAAAGGAGGGTAACTGAAGCAGTGCATAAGAAGAGGTGTGTGTGGTCCAGTCCAGTCTAGTCTATGCTCTCTTGCAAGTTTCTAGCTCTGTTGTTAACTTGTTTCGTAGAGGAAGGCTCCTTAGGAGAACAGGCGTCACTGTACTGGAGTGTGAATACTGTAAAAATTCGGTGTTTAGCTGAGATTGAATCCAGTGTCTGCTTGTATTCAGTACTTTGTGTTTACAGTTATCTTCAATAAGAAAATCGGGATTTGAGCTTCTGTCAAGCTGAGAAACCTTCCTTCTGTTTCTGAAAATATGCTGCGTGAGCAGCTAAATCTTTGTTGCAGTGTCTGTATTTTTCACCAAGGAGCAGTCAACACATGAATTTGTTTGCATTGGTAAAATACAGGAAGCAAACAGCAGTAAAATGATTATATTCTAGGCAATATCCACAATCTCACAGAGAACCAGAAGCTGCTGTATGTATACATGACTGCTCATTTTGTGAACTGCCTCTAACTGTAAGGCAAACTGTAAGTAGCCTGAATAATGGGATCAGAAAAGGCTAGTATTAATTAAAATACTTGAAAGCTCTTAGTCTGTGGTTGGGAAGGTGGTAGGCTCTGAGAGCGTTCTTATTCAGCACCATAAAACTCTCTATCACTTAACCAAGAAAATACCTGAATAAGCAATGTGTCTTAGTCTTCCAGCCTGCAACTCTGTTGTGCTGCCTTTGTTATGGCAGATGGACCACAATTTACTCTTCCCAGGAATACGGAGATGACATGTTTTTCTTGCTGCTGTAATGTTAGTCCTTCGCTCCAAAAAGCAAACAAGGAGTCTCTGTTACCTGGACTTGGTGTTCAAAAAAATCCTTTTTTGGGTTAAAACACTAACCTACATCTCACTCGTGGTAATCTGACCCAGCCATGACAAACGGGGAAGCATTAAGTTCTAGCAGCATGGGTCTGTGGACTCGGAATTTTTTTACTCTTCTTGTAATGGCTTGCTGCTGCAAGTGGTTTAGGCTGTGTGAGATCTATAGGCACCAAGAGCCTTCTGCACTGATGGGCACAGTGTATATCTAGGGTGTTGTGGTGACATCTGTACCTGCAGAAGTGAGTTAGAGCTCAGAAGCCTTCAAGTTGTTATGTGTTTTTACTTTATCTTGCTCTGTGGTTTGTTACTAATATTTCAAGTTGAAGGTTGACTGCAACTTGCAATGCAACTTGTGCTCAGTTTGAATAGCGAACAAATTGGGTAGAGAGCTTTTTCCAGTGAGGATACACATCAGCATCTTCAGCCGTAAGAACATATCACTGCAGTGTCTTTCTTGAATCTCTCTATTGAAAGATAGAGCAAATAGAAGGACTAAGTAAGCTTTGAAATTGCCGAAAGATCAGAGTAATCTACTGAAGATGAGATCCTGAACAATACTTGCTTCAGCATTATACGCAAAAACATATGTTCATGTATGTTAGTGTTTGTTCTGACAAATGCTAAGTAATCCAGTAGAAATCTGACTGAATGCTCTCCTGCATCTCCTTTGCTTCAGTTCTGACAAATTTATTATATAGGCTTTGTTGCTTGCTCTGTACTTGCTTCACCTCAGTGCAAAGTCTCTTCTGCCGATAAACACCAAATGTAGCTTATAGAGGAGGTGACCAGCTGCTTCTTTCATGGCTAAGCTTTGAACGTGTCTTTCATAGATACAGCAAAACAAGCTGGCTGATGAATGTTTCTTCATTTTACATAGAACTCCTCAAATTTGTGTAAGGTATTCCACATTCTAGATTCATTGCATCATAGCTTGCTTCTCAGTAAGATAGTTCCCTCAGTTTGGAGGAGGGGTGCATGTTATGTGACTCCTTTGTATCTGGGGACTGTGTACTGCATTACTCTGTTCTTTGAAGTTCTTCCTTATCTCTTTGCAAATGACTACGTGCAAATGTTTTGGTCTCAGGAAAGTTTGGCATAGAGGACTTTCCAGTGAAATGCTTTTACAGTACTCTAATGACAGTTTGGATTAGGCAGCATTTGGAAGGATTTGAAAATAATTTGGTTCTAAGGGGATTCAGTCTTGTAAACCAAGTGATTTCATTGGTCTGCCATTCCCTTGGAAAAGGATGGGTTGTTAGATGCATTGATGTAGATCTAGCCATTTTTGGCAACAAGCTTGAGTAAGTGGTGTTAGCTACTCTTACTGCTCCTAGTGCTCTGGAGATGTGCAGTTGGGAGTGAGGTATCTGCATGCAGGAACATGGAAGGAGGCCCAGACTTTGACTAAAATTGAATTAACGCTTGCAAATCCTTGCTGTTCCTTTAGCATGTGGGGAAAAAAACCTGAAAACATAACAATAGTCAACCCTATACAGCAGGTCCAAATAAGAGCTAAGCTCTCAAGTTGACTGAATGAATGCTCCTTGCAGAAGGTTGCTTTGCAGGCTGTCTTTCTGCACCTGGTTAGTCTGATAAGTTTTGCTGTTTGCTTTCATAAGTTATACTTCTAGGGAATCCTGCTGTGGCAGGGGAGTTGGACTGGATGATCTTTCGAGGTCCCTTCCAACTCCTAACATTCTGTGATTCTGTGTGTTGACTTGCACAGGAGACGTACTTGCATATCACCATTTCTCTTCCTACTACTCCATTGTGGTTCTGAGTTTTGACCTCCAGCTTCAGGAAGACCACTGGCAGTTTGGCTTATCTGTATGTTTGACTGCATAAAGTAAGTTCATAACACCTCTGTTTGTAGAGGAGGTTTAAATGATCTGAATACTGAAACTGCAAATCCTGTGAGGAAATGGCTCATGCCTGCTCGCTACAAAACGCTTTCTGCCATGAGCTTTATAAAAGTTTTAAGCTAATAATGTAGGGTAGCTCCCCAGCAGTCTCTGTGGTCTTGTATAATTATTGAAAACTTAAGCTGAGAGAGAGCCCCAGAAGTCATCTGGTCCAACTTTATGTGCTCAGAGAAAGGCCAGTTTCAAAGTTGAGTCATTTTCTAAGTTAGATGGATTGTTCAGGGTCTTGTATTTGTTGCATTGTAAGGGTGGTATGTGCTGGGCCTGTGTTTAAAAGAAATACTGGGGTTCCTGGGCATCTAGCAACATGCATCTGGGTTTCAGGTGACAACTTAAGATTAAAAAGCATTCTTTTCAAATAGCCCAATTTCAAACAATGTATTTCAAGAGTCATATGAGTGTGAACTTGCGAGTTTGCATTTAATTGCAGCCTTTAAAGAACTAGATCAACTTGGTTGCATGTTTGAGAGCTTTAATGGTTTGCTGCCACTAAGTTTTGCTCCCCTCTGTGTGTTCCTGCCTTTTACTCCCTCGTATAGTCCAACTCAATAGTGCATCAGCTCTGTTCTGCTGGCTCAGCAAAAAAATGGGTTAGTGGCATGTGCACACAGAAGTCACATGAAGGAGTTGTGTATTAGAGCTATGAAGAGTGCCTGGGAGCAAGGAGTAAGAAGTGGTCCAGTAGCTTGGCTTATCATGTGCAGTTGTACCCAAAAAGCTATCTTATCCTTCCCTCTCAGTGGGATCTGCACCAGTAGCAGTGCCCCTGTGTAAATGTAGCACATGGGACCAGCAGGATGGTTCTGCTGGAAAAAATAACAGATGAGTTATTCTCGGCCTGATTCATTCTTTGGTCCTGCTTGTGGTGTAGTCATGGAGTCCAAATATGAACCCAGAGAAGGCAGTGGGAGGGTACAGGCCATTTGGGATGGTTTCCTGTGGTGGTGGGACCACACCCTGTGTGTGCTGGCATTGCTCTGCAGCTCTCTGAGCAGCTCTGTGCCTGTCTGGGAGCCTTTTGGGACACAGGGTTCGGTGTTTCCTGGTGTTGCAGATGCTCTCCTCTATATTAGGAAAACTCAAGTGCTTGAACTAGATGGAGCTTGAAATGACAAAAGGTACTTCAGCAATAACAAGCTTGTGTTTTGTAAACTAGTACAGTCCTACCACAGCTATTTAAAACCTAAAAGAGGTTGGTAATGGGGAAAGCAAATGTGGGTGGGAAAACTGTATATTAAAAACTGTAGAACTGAGCCCTCCCAGGGAAAAATCTTGAAATGACCTAAATAGATTCAAAAAGTTAGCCAGCCTAAATGAGACCCTGTACCAAAAGGAAGTTGCAGGATTTGTCCAGCACACTGGAAATGACAGAACTGAAAATCACAGGATGATGAAACAGCTTTACCTCACCCTTGGTTGTGCCTGCAGTTAAATTTGGAGGGATGGCTCATAGTCTGGGCAGTCAGATCCCACAGTAAGGCTGTATTCTAGCTCCTAGAAGTCTGGCTATTGTTCAGATATTCAGTGAGTGCTCTGAGCAGGCCAAGAACTTGCTGTGCCACACCCAGGCAGTGCTTTGGATGTCTGAAACAGGCAGCCTTGTGTTCAGCTGCCCATCTCATAACCAGTGAGATGAAATGCTAGATGTCTCTTGGTTGACGAGCAGAGAATCGTGTGAAACAGATAAGCATGCTTCTTACCTGTTCCTCCAAACGTGAGAATCCTTAGGAAGGAAGAGCTCAGTCACAGTGGTTGTCTCCATGCTATCTTCCCTTTGGAAACTCTCTTGAATGATAAGCAGTGTTTGAGTATATCTGTGGGTTGTTTTATTTCGGTTTTGTTTGTTTGTTTGTGTGTTTTGTTTTTTTTTTTCCATTTGCTTTCAATTCCAAGTTACCTCTAAACCAGTTATTAACCACGGGTGAATTTTAGAGTCCTTCGCACAAGGAATTAGCATTTAGTCTCATGCAACTCGAGCACTTGCTGTGGTGCCTTTATGCAGCTCACATTTGTCTTGTTAGGATCCTGTATTGATCTTGTTTTGAGCACCTTCCAGCAAAACAGCTGCTTGTAATTTTGGCAGACATCCACTGGATGCTAGGTTTGGAAGGCTTATTGGCTGCCTGGAAATGTGCCTTGGCTACTAGGCTTGTCCACTTGACCCCTTGAGCTGGGTCTTTGCAGCTGTTAAATGGTACTGGGAAATGCCCTGCCTTTGGAGTGAGTGAAGTCTGGGAGGGAAGAACTAGACAAAGGAAAGTTTAGATGGGGGGAAAAGCTGTCCTCTAAGGGTCCTCTCAGAAGATCTGAACTGCTACTGGTAGTAGTAGGGTGCGCTGGAAGTGTTTAGCTGGTTGAGCAGCTAGGGTCATAACCCTAGTGTGTGGTGTACAGTTTAAGGGGTGGAGAGAGCAAAAAATACCTGTTTGTAACCTGTGAATAGGGTGGCCTAGGAGGGGCACACAGTGGCTGTGAGGAACGTCACCACTACCTCTGCTGGTGTTTCAGGCAAGCCCACTGCCCTGCTGACTACCTTTAAGTTGAAGGGCTTTAGCTAGGGATGTGGTTAAGCTCAGACATGTGAAGTACAACTGCCAACCCTATTATTAGTGTGCAGAGGCCGTAATATACTGTTTCTCCAGAGAGCAGCATCTTCAAACAGGCACAAAACAAATGAGTATCTGCAAAGCAAAGCCAAAAACAGAACCTACCCAGAGTGTAGAAGCTGAATGATGGCAAATCAGTATGAGTCTGTGCACATAGCTAGATTCTGCTTTGAGTTTTGCCTCCTGATCGAAATGTTGTGGAAAAGAGGTTGGGGTTTCCCCCATGATTTTGAATCTCCTTCTGAGTTTTGACTAGTAAAGGATGTTCTGTATAAGCATCTCAAACAACAGGTACAAAAGTAGTTATTTTAAGGGCCTCTTCAAACTAGCTCTAAAAAAATAGCAAATGGCAACGTTAATCCCACAGAACAGGAAAGCAAAGGGAGTTGCATGAGGCCTCTATTTATGAGAAAGGAAATGGCAAAAATAGAGGAATTGATCCATTGCACGAGGCTGTAAGTTGTGTAATAAGTGGCATGCAACTATCTGGACTTGACTGTAAATGTTGGGATCCACCCATGGCTTCTTTTACTCGGTACACTCATCGTGCAGCCCCTTCTTTCAATCTGGAACTTGTTTGCTCTCTAGAGAGGGTGGCAAGCTGCTAGCAGCCATTGTTTTGAAGCACCTCTGGTAGGATATGACTACTTAACTGTCTGCTTGGTTGAAAAGGAAGGAATTGTATCCAAGTAGCTTTAACTTGGAAACATGTAATTAATGATTTTGGAAGCCATCCTGTGTAGGGGGTAGGGGAATTCCCTGTCTCTTTTATTCATTCAAAACAATAATAACACCCCCTTTGGTAGTAATCTCATAAAGTAGAACTTTTGTTCCTGAAGAAGTTACCTGTTCAAATCTGATCACTAATTAAACTGGGTAAATGATGCATCCAGAGGTAAAAATGCTGGGTTTTCCAATGTAGTAAGAAGCATTTGCTTTTCAGTGGTAGCAAGTGTCTTTAAGGAAACTGTTTGGGTTTGGTGGGGGTTTTTTTGTGTGTGTTGTTGGTTTTTTTTTTTAATGAGAACATTCTTGTTTACCCCTGGCTGTGTGAAAGGATTTTATTTTCCTTATCACTGAGAGATGAGCAGTCCAAATTAATCTCAAAATAGTCTCTTGTGCTAACAGCCAAACAACTACATATTTGGAACTCAGGGCTACAGTATGACAGGGTTTATATTAGGATAAATCACTTGGTTTTCTTTGTGAAACTGACTGCTTTAACATTATTCTGTACCATATTTTTAGAGTCACCTCAGTCAATCTCTCTTCTTACCATTTTCAGGAATAAGGATTGGCTCTTTCTGCCACTGGATACAATGCCTGCTATAACCCTGTCAGAAAACTTGTATAGAAAATGCTGTTCATGTGGACACAGATCCAGCTTATTTTGATCCCCTTTATTAGATAAATCAGAAATTCTCTGCTCTTTTAAGCTCTGCATGGGGGCAGAGACATAACTAAAAACCTCTGTGTTAGTCACCAAGGGCTAGAAATGGGTAACCTGCAGCGCTGTTTTTTCATGGCCAGTGTGCTCTTACCTGCTCCCACAGTGCCCCTGGTTAGTAGATTGGTGCTATAAAGGTGAGTTTTACTGGAAGCTATGGGCAGAGCACCTCCTGCACTGGCAGCATCCCCTCAGTGTCTGTGCTGTAGTGAGGTTAGTGTCAGATGCATACTTGTGTCACAGGGCACATCAGCCCCAGTGCTCTGTCCTCCACCCACTCTTGGTTCAGCTCTGCAAGACTCTTCAAAGCTG
This sequence comes from Galbula dea, assembly GCA_013399015.1. Taxonomy (NCBI): domain Eukaryota; kingdom Metazoa; phylum Chordata; class Aves; order Piciformes; family Galbulidae; genus Galbula; species Galbula dea. Next base: position 119,817 of record VWZX01003202.1, read on the forward strand.
AGAACTTTCTCAGTCCTGCCTGCTGTCACTGTGGCTCATTTCCTGTGGCAGCTTTTTCCTCTTGCTGTCTTCAACAGCTTTGCTTCTGAAGCTGGGGGAAAGTTGCTGCTTCCTGCCCCACATCTTGCCGTGCTGGGGACCAAGAGCAACCAGGGAGGTGGAGGAGGGACAGCTCTAATGTGGCTCCACAGAAGCTTCTCAATCTAAGCTGTCTTGCTGCTGAGCCCGTTTTACAGGGGGGGAATAAGACCACGTGAACACAAATCTGGTTAGATTTAGCCCAACTGCTTCCCTGACCAGGCTTGCTGGAGCTGGTGTGAGAATAGGGCTGTGTGGTAAAGCTGGGCTGCCGCAGCTGCCTCTTCCCTGCCTCAGACCAGCCTGTGCCACAACAGTGGGGCACAGCACAGTACCTTCCACTTCAGAGGGCACCAGAGCAAACAGAACTGTCTGGTCTTCTGGGACACCAGGTGGTTGTGCCTTCTCCTAGCTTTTCTTCAGTTTAGCGTTCAGCAGACTTGCTTGTATATGATAATCATACTGCAATTCAAGTTATTTGCCTCTTCATCATTTAAAGTTCAAATACTCAGTATGAGATTGTATTGATGGGATGCTGCTCAGCCCTATTTGCCACTTGGTTTTAAATGAAGGAAGTTTGCTTGTTTGTTTTTTTTTTTGAAGTGAACTTACTAATACATGTGATATACTTGGAGTAGAGCAGTATGTTGCATGTGTAGCTACAGGTCTCTGGACGTAAATCCAGTGGTTATGGGCTCTCTTTAAGAACTTGGATCACGTTTGTAATCTTTAGGTCAGTCAGCAGCAGCGTACACTTTCCAGTGGAATTGGGAGGATGCTGTCAGTTCCTCATGGTGTTTAGTCTAGAGCCCAGTCATGTGTGTTTCATAGCAGACTAGGCATGTGATCTCCCCCACCCTTCAGGCTGGTGGTGGGGACAGGACAGAAAAAATACTTGTTACAAAAAGAAGCTGCACTTACAGTTTCGGTTCTTCCAGATTACGGCCATGCTGACCTGTACAATGCATGAGCCCATTAACTGAGATTGGAGTATCCAGTTCTTTGTTCCTTTTGTTGCTGGCTGTTTAGGGAGCAGCTTGTCCTCCCTCTGCAGGTGGCTTTTAGTTTAGTTTTATTGTAGGTACAAACGAAAATTTCCCTTGGTGGATGACACAGAGCTGTGGAATTTGGTGGAACAGCAGGTGAAATTTTACTGTAACCTGCCTTTTCTTGCTGAGTCTAACTGTTACAGTTGGCATTTTCTGCGCTTTAATGAAAGCCATGTGTAAAGTAGTCTGAAGCTTGTAATATTGAGCTAGTTTTAAATGGTGTTTGGTCAGGTAGGGTTTCTTGATGTATGAGAAGGGCACTAAGCTGCAAGATCTTTAGGCATCTCAGTGCCTTCAGAAATTTGATCCGCAATCTACAGCTGACTGTCCTGTGTTACCTCTTAACATAAGTATGTGCAGACAGTTGGGATGTGTTTGTGTCCTGGTTTGGGTTAGAACAGAATTAATTCTGTTCAGTGATTTTATTTTTGAAAAAGTATTCCATCCCATATACATCATATTCAGTATCAGTTTTCCCCCCACCTTGCCAGAGCTACCTGAACTTCCCCTGTAAAACCTGAAATTCCTGAATCTTAAGTAAGGACCCTGCCCCCAGGGGGAAACGGAAATCGGAGGTTTTTGGGACCCTAGGTTTGCGGCTGGGATTTAGTCTGTACTGGGTTCTTGGAGGTAGCTGAATGGCATGGGTTTGCTACTGGGAGCTAGCTGTTTGGACTCGTGCTTGGGCTGAGAGCTGTTACCGGGACTGAGAGCATGGTGATGTAGTTATTATAAAAAGGGGGAGTTGGGTTTGGTGTTTGGGTCCTGTATATATTTATATATATGTTTCATTTAACATTGTTATTATTATTAAAGTAGCTTTAGTTTTACTTTCCAATACAGAAGCCTCTCTGCCCTTATTGTTCCCTATCTCTTCTGGTTGGGGGGGAAAGGGAGGTAATAAGGAACGTCTGCCGTGGGTCGGTAATCGGTTTAGCCTCTCCACCCACAACAGTTTGACTAGTGCATTGCTGAAAGGCACGGTCAACTCTGTCCAGTTTTGTCGGAAATAACATTAAAAATAGCCCCAGCTGAATAACTGACAAATACTTCTGCTGTGCCGTTGAATGAATGTGTAAAGAGAACAGGGGGTAGATGGGGAAAATGCGATTTTGAGTTTTTTATTCCCCCCTCTACAATAAGCACGAGGGTGTCATGTATCTGGTAGAATGTTTTCAGATAATGATTTTTGCTTGTGTCCCTTTTCAGTCTTAGCATAAGGTGGCTACAAGATGTATGTACAAAGAAGCTTAATTTTTCTGTGACATCAGCTCTTTGCCTTCAGACTTTGCACTGAGATAGTTAGGGATTCTTTAAAGGGTAAGTTCCTGCTACAGACTGTACTTGGGTACCAAGACAAAGCTGAGAACAATCAGTACCTGTAACAGTGATGTTATTAGCACAGAAGTTGTACTTCTGGCTCTGATACTGAGTGCGTCAAAGGTGAGCAAGCTTCCTGCTCTGATTTATTTTGGTGACTTTGTTCACATTGTCATAGTGGGATGGGATGGGATGCCTTCCTTGGCATTACTGGCCCAGCTTTCCCTCTGGTCAAGTGAGGAGTGCTGTGTCCCCAGCGGACCAGGGGGGAGGGTGGTGGGGAGGACTGGGAAGCCCCGGGAAGGGTTAATGCTCTCTCTGGGGGCTGCAGGGCCTGGGCTAGTGCCCAAGGTGTGCCTGCTGCTGTTCTGTTCCCTGATGAGCTTAGGGGTATGAAAGGGCTTTTTAAGACTGTGGGAAGGGGGCTTGGTTTAATTAAGTGTAATCCCTTTAGAAATTGCAAGCGCTTTCACATGACCTGATTCCAGCCTCACCCTGACACGGAGGACCCAGGACGACTTTTTTGCAGGGTGCTGGTGCTTGGAGGGAGCCAGATGTCTGTGAGTATTGCTGGTGCTGCAGATAGGGGCATTGCTGCTGCTGCTCTTCTGAAGCTGTGCATGATGCCCTGGTACGCTTTGTGGCTTGGTGTGTGGCTCCTCTCCTCGCGGTGGGGCTGGGATGGCTGGTGATGGCTGGTCAGCACGCTGAAGTGATGTACAGCCCCAGGGAGCAGTTGTCTTCTAAGGAACACTCATGGGTTTGAAGGAACAGGGGAGCAACTCTCATTATACTTACTGTTGGTAATCTTGCTGAAAACCAAAACCAGGAATGTTTTTAGATTATTGGGGTGCCTTACAAGAGCTTGAGTTCAGAGTTCGTGCGGCTCTGGCTGGAGTTGATGTAGTTCTTTGGTCAGAGCTGTTGGAACTGATGCATGATGTTGGTCTCCTACACCTGCAGTAACTGCTGGGTGGACTGGTGTACTATAGTGCAGAGGGTCTGTAAAGGATGGCCTGGAATTTCTTTTTAACTGGTGTAGCAGTCAGATGAGCAATAAAGTATGACTTTACCCAATGCCATTTTCTCCAGAAATAGTCCACTTGGTGGATCGAGCCTGGGAAGCATGAATATCTGAAGCTTGAAGCTCACAGACCAGCTGAGTATAACAGCTTCCTTGCATTCAGGAAATCCAGGGAGGAAAGAAGATTTAGCTCAGGGTTGGACTTCTGTAGAGGCTATTTCTCTGTTGTGCTGAGTCTACCTATTATTCTGACATGAATCATAGAATCGTAGAATTATCAGGATTGAAAGGGACCTTAGAGGTCATCTAGTCCAACCCCCTACAGTGAGTAGGCAATCTCCAACTAAACCAGGTTGCCAAGCACCGTGTCCAGCCTCGCCTTGAACACGTCCTTGGACGGGGCCTCAACCACCTGCCTGGGCAACCTGTTCCAATGTTCCACCACCCTCATGGTAAGGAACTTTTTCCTAATATCCAATCTAAACCTGCTCTTCCCTAATTTAAACCCATTACCCCTTGTCCTATCACTACAGGCCTTTGTAAACAGGCCCTCCCCAGCCTTTCTATATGACCCCTTCAGGTACTGGAAGGTGACTATTAGGTCCCCCTGAAGCCTTCTCTTCTCAAGACTGAACAATCCCAGCTCTCTCAGCCTATCCTCATAGGGGAGGTGTTCCAGCCCCTTGATCATTTTAGTAGCCCTCCTTTGGACCCGCTCCAGCAGGTCTACGTCCTTCCTGTGTTGAGGGCTCCAGAGCTGGACACAGTACTCTAGATGAGGTCTCATTAGAGCAGAGTACAGTGGCAGAATCACCTCTCTCGATCTGCTGGTCACGCTTCTCTTGATGCAGCCCAGGATGTGATTTGCCTTCTGGGCCACCAGCGCGCACTGCTTGCTCATGTCCAGCTTCTCATCAGCCAACACCCCCAAGTCCTTTTCTGCAGGGCTGCTCTCCAACTCCTCGTCCCCCAGCCTGTATTGATAGTGGGGATTATTTCGCCCCAGATGGAGGACCCTGCACTTGGTCTTGTTGAACCTCATGAGGTTCATCTGGTCCCACCTTTCCAGCCTGTCCAGGTCCTCTTTCCAGCCTGTCCTAGTACTCTGTTCCTGTCTCAACAGAATAGTCTGTTCTACCTCTTGCACTGCTCAGCACGCTAGGGCATTAGAACATATGTCCATTACTTAGTGTGACGATATCAGGCTTTCCTGTTTGGCCTGCCCTGTGCAGCTACAGATTTTCATTTTAGGAAGCAATTATAAAAGGTTATTAGTAAGACTAACTTAAAGACCTGGAAGGTAACTGGTAATTGTTCTGTAAAAGATGTTGCAGGTAGGTGCCTGGTACTACTGCATTTTAAGTCTGTATCCTGTAGTCAGCCAAACACCATGGGAGGAGGGTGGTGGTGTCCTGTAGCTTGTGAAAGCTTTTGTCTATCAAAAGGAGCTTTCTTTGGCTGCAGCTGCTCTGGGGACTGGAACAGTGTTTCTTCCATGCAAGAGGTCCTGTCTGTGCAGGAGGTCTTGCCCTCACCACAATACAGTCCTTGGCAGCAGGAAGCTCTTCAGTATGCTCTCATAGTGGCAATCTTTAGCTCTGCTTAGACTAGTAGAACAATGGTAATTCCTCCGAGAAGAGTTGCTAGGTTTCTAGCTCTTTCCTGTAGCTGTTGTGAAATGAATCGGTTAAATACAGGTCTTTTTCTTGAGAATTTTTTTAGTTTGGGGACTGTAAATTTGCCAGTTTACATGTGATACTTGATTTTTTTTTTGTACTGTGCAAGATGTCCTCCTCTGGAGGCTTTTCATATAATGTTGATAGCTGTTTGTATGTAAAATGTTATATTAAATGATGATGGAAAGACAAGTTATTTAGAGGCGACTTACAAAGTGCTGGTTTAAGATCTAAGCACAATTTAGAGGGTTGCAGATACTTGGATGCAGCAGTGAGTGCATTATAAATGCTACGATGAAAATATTCAATGAGTTGTTTTAAGTAGGATTTGAGCACAAATTACTGTGTTAGGATAGTATTTTTTGTGAATATGTTGATCATGAAATTTATTAAGTCCTCTAAAAACATCAATGTTTTAAGACAAAAGTTTGCTAACAAATTTCGTAGAAGAGACATAGTGTACTCGGGTGTGAATGGTGTCACTGTGGACCTTGAGATCTGATCGCTGGTGGGCAGTGTCATTTTCCTATGGTATTCCTTGTATCTCAGCAGCGTGTACCTTGCCTGTCTGGACTGACAGAGCTAGATTTGTATATTCTCAGTGATTCAAGTTGAGAATTATCTTAATTGTCTTAATCATTATCTTAATGAAGAGTGTTTTATTCTGTCTACAACCCAAATGTTAAGTGTGCTGATGGTTATGCTAACCCTCAGAGCTAGGAAAAACTTCATTAAATGGTTTAGAAATACAAAGTGTAAAAGATTAATGCTATTGAATCTTGAGGCTTTTCTTAGAAAAAGCATTGATGTTAAACTAGATAAATGGTTTGAAAGTGTTTTAGCAGGGTGATTCTGAAGGGACAAGGCAAATAGGAGTCTAAATCATGATGGGACTGGATGGTGCTAGCTTTCTTCTGGTATAGCACTTCTGTTGCGTAACCCTTGTGTAACATCTCTGTTGGGCAGTAGTCGACTGTGTATGCCTCAGTGAAGTAGTTTAATAAATATAAGACCTGAAGTGAATGAGGAGGATGAAGGTAAACTTGCAGTGCGTAGCACGCAGTGGTCAGGTGGAGATTATAGCAGTCTGTGGATGTCATTTTGTAGTTTGTCTGAGCTGCAGGCAGAGCAGTTTAAGATCACTGAAACTGACTTGCCAATAGTGAAGTGGCCCCTGTGGATCTTTCAGAACAAAAGTTCCTTGGTGCTTGTTTTTTCAGCCTTTTTAAGTGCTGGGAGAATCAATTTATATTTCTGTGCCAGTATGCATGGTCTTGAAATGAAACAGTAAAGCTGTGTCTGCTCTGAAGTATTGTCAGGCCTCTTACCTGCTAACTGGGAGTAGAAACTTCACTTTGTTTTTCCAGTTCACAGTAGAAAACCCCTGGATTGGTCACATATCAGAAAAAATTCTTTGGATGTTGTTTCTACACTAATGAGGCTTAACAAAGCTCAGTTTTACAGCAAACTAACTTCTGAGCCAGATGTTAAATCACTATGAAACTAGTGGTTAAGATGTCACCAGTACAGCCCAAGATGTGATTTCACGCTGACAGTTACCAGCCGGCTGCTGCCCAACGTGTTGCCACCTGGTCCGGGCTGGGGAAGCGAGCACTACCGGGGTGTGATTCTTTGAGCATGAGCCTGTTTCCTGTGGTATCTTAGTTGGTGCTGTATTCTAAATTCTGAAGTTGTGAGGGCAGGCCCCATTCAAGACTTTGTGCTCCTAAACCTTAGTTTGCTACGTCCTAACTGAAGGATGGTAACAGGCCAGGTAGCTTAAGTGCATTTAAGTGACTGGTAATGAAGGAATTTTGCTGGTTCCAGCATGGGACCTTATTTTACCGTGCTAACAAAGATGGGAGTCTTACAAATAGTCCTTCTGCATGAATTATGAGGATACTCACTGAAGCAGCTTTATTTTAAATTTCAATGTCTGGTTTGCTCTAAATAGCTTGAAAGCTGCTGGGGCGTGGGCTGCAAAGAGCTGCCACAAATGTTTCAGTTCTTTTTTTCTGGTGCTTCCTCTGTGCTCAGATACTTCAGCATTCAGTCGCCTAGGAAGACGATATCAGATAAGAGTAGCTTCTGTGTTTTATCCTTAAACAGCATAGCAAAAAGACTATTTTTCATTTGTGGTAGCTAGTACATTAGTGGTTTAGGTGAACAGGAAAGACTTAAAGCAACAGGTTCCTTTTTGTTTAATGACTCATTTAACATAACCCCTCTTGTACATAGATGTGGCTTATGGGCATCTCAGCTCTCACTGGTAGGTGTGCTGGGCATGTCAGCCCTACAAGACAGTACTTTCCTGGTATAAGAGACTGCTTCCAAGTATAAGTAGCAAAGCTGGTTTTGGGAATGTTCAGCTCTTGGAGTAAGCGACTGGATTCCTGGTTCTCTAGGACTGTGAAATTAGCCAGTTGTTAACAACTAGGATCTGAGGACAATAATTTTGGGATAGTATTACTAGAGAACTTAAGGCAACTATGTGCTGTTGAAAGCTTCTAATTTTAAACAAAGCTTGATTGCTTATGGGTTTAAGCAGTTTGCTCTTTCCTTGCTACTTTTGTGGAATGTGTTTTTCCTCAGTTTGACTTCATTGTGACAGAAGACTTAAAGGGTTTCAAACCCAATTTATTCCTGGTTCATGATATCTTTGCTCCGGTAGTGTCTAAATAGCATTCCTTAAGCATGCAAGAATTAGAATGACAGCTGTTCTTGACTTCAGCTTTGCTGCCCTAAGCCTACCTCTAACTTTTTACAGAGTATACTTAAGTGTGTGAGTTTTTCTTAAACTGTTCACAGCGTAATTCCCTCCCCTCACTTCTGGTAGGCTGGTGGAGCATGCTAAGAGCATCAATTGCTCTGAAGAGCAAATAAATTGGAGTTGTTTGGTGTGGGGTAAAAGGCTGTTGGTAAGGAAGAACTATGAATGCAAGGCATGTTTGCTGGGATTGGTGCACCGTGAGTATCTCTTCTGTACAACTGCAAGTTTTGAACCTTTGGTTTAATGGAAAAGTATTAAAACAGTGATCTAAAATACCTGCAGCTTGTGTTCACAAGCTGTGAAATATCTTTACCTTTTTCAGTTGATAGGTATGCAGATAAAATGAGTTCTCAGACAGCTTGGTGTATTTGAAGGCCTTATTTTGCTGGGTCAAAAATCAAGGCATCTACGTTCAGGCAGAAGGATTCCAACCTACCCCTAAGAGTCTATACGATGCTTTCCAGTAACAATCAGAAATTGTGAATGGAAGTGACTGCATTTTACACTAATATTTGAGGTGAAATGGCTCTGCTGTTTAAGTTGCTTCATGAGAACAATTGGTGGAAGAGGTACAGTTGTCTTCCTTCTTTGGAATGAAACTGCAAACTTCCTAGCTGCAGTCCCTTACCACTTCCCTTTCAGATGTGAAAACATGATGGTGAGGCTTCCCTGACAAGATAGAACATGTCGTATAATGTTTCTTCTGGAAGACAATTAGTGATCGGACTTTTTATGTCTAAGTTCTAAATCATGAAATCTTGACACCTAAACCATTTCCACAGCTTTTAGAGATCTTTCACTTCCCTGAAATAATTGGAAAGCAGTAGGCAACTTTATAGAGATACTTCTGCTGCTTTGTGAAGTCTCTGTGTGTGTTAGATCAATGTGCGTCCTCTTTGCCATAGTATGCAAGATCATCCTTGCACCCTGTCTGCTTCGTACCGCAACCCGTGGAGTGTATTGGGGATTGCGGCTTATCATTTCTCGAAATATCCATGGAGATGGGAACAGTACTGTTAATATAGGTTAATCTTCTCTAGCAGGCTGACTTGTTAATGCTTCCAGGACCTTCAGGTGGGAGGGTTGGATGTCTGATTCTGTGTACTGAGATTTGGAACATCTCTGCTTTTGTGAAAGACACTGATGTGTTCTACGCTAGAAACTCAACTTCATAAACTGTAAATGGCTCTCATATGTATCAGTATCTAGATGGGAGTAAGTGATAGGAACAGAAGCTAGCTGAACTCTTACATGGCAAAGCAGGAAAGTTATATTTTACGGGAAAACTGGGAACACCATGCTGACAGGGCTTATGACTATGTAATTGCTGGCAGTGAAGTTCCTGGAGGCTTGGGAGCTGATCTCTCGCTACAGGCAGAGTTGGTATTCATTGTTGCACAGCGTCACTGAGAGCATGTGTTGTAACAGTTTGGTTTCTGTCTTTCAGATTAGTGTGCGTGTTACCACCATGGATGCTGAGCTGGAGTTTGCCATCCAGCCTAACACTACAGGGAAGCAACTCTTTGATCAGGTAAGTGATGGAGCTGCAGAACACCTAAGGTTGATACAGACCTTGTGATTCCCTTAAGGCAAGGGCAACCGTTTCTAAAGGACTTCAAAGATTAAGCGACAATGTGTATAGTAACTTCAAGAGAGCTCAGCATAGTGAGAAATTGTACTGTAAAAATAAACACCCCCAAACCCAAACTACTGCATTTTCTTACCTTCATGAATGTGTTAGGAGCCATTCTTACCTTTAATGAACAGAAGTGGTGCTATAGCCCATAATAATAATAATTGGAAATCATTGTATGTCTTTGGTCATAATTCATAAGACATGTCTTAGGAGGGAGCTAGTAAATCACCTTTGGTTAACTGACTTGGAAGCATTGTGTAATTGATTTCAGAGAGTAGTTTGTCTCTAAAACAGAAGTTTATCTGGATTTCAAATGTTGCTGCAACCCTTAAGTGCAGGTGAAATGATACTGTATACTCCCATCAGTCCCTGAGGGGAATCCTAAGAGAAGTTATGTACTGTACTGTATTGGGCTGTTGTCATCTGAATGCTTCAGCCCTCCTCTGCATTCGCCAGCTAGGCAAATTTCCTCCTGCTTTGGTCCAAACAGAAGCAGGGAGGCATGTGCAGCTGAATCCAGCAGCTGAAGACAGACTTTGTCAATAGTAGCAGCTGAAACTTTGACAGGTTCCACTATGTTTCTTAGCCGTAATCCTGAAGACCATGGATTTGCTCCTTGGAGGAGAATCTGGCTTGGAGAAAAATCTGAGCAGTAAATTCATAGCTTAAAGAAAAGTAAAATGAATCTTGGATTCCTGACAAGATGAAGGAACTGCCAGACCACATATGTCAGATACGGGTGCGGTTCAATAGTGCTAAGTGTTCTGGGGCCAGCTCTACATAGTATCTATCATAATAAAGAGAGAAACTTAAGAGCTGACCCACCCAAAGAAGACAGGTATTTCATTTGGGACCAGGAAGACTACTTTTTTAGCTGTTTAACCACAAACTATTACTTTCTTTCATACTCAGCTGGATGATTCAACACCAGATACTATATTGCCCTTTGCAGCCTAGCCCTGAAGTGGAGGACATAGAATGCGTAATGGTAAAAGCTGAAAGTCTTTCAGGAAAGTTCTGAGTTGCAGTGTATCTCTCAGCTGTCTGTGTGTTACTACATAGTAGCTCCTACATATTGTAGCCCTACGTGGTTTCAAATCTGGCTGTTTTTGATGGACAGAAGTGAGAGCTGGATTCTGTCTAGAATCCATATGTGCAGCATGGAACTCCACCATAGTTAGTTCATGGGAGCATAGGCCAGTGAAGGTGGGCTGACATACCTCCAAGTTTACCAAACGGTGAGCTGTTTGGGGGTTTTTGTTGTTGTTCTTGAGGGAATGTTCTCTTGATATGATTGCCTCCCATGGTTATTTTTCAATACCTGGTTTCTGACATTGTCCAAGCAAAGCACCAGGTGCTAAGCAGTGATAGTTCTGAAGTCAGTAGTATTTTTAGTCTGTACATGATTATTTTTTTTGTCAGCTCTAGACCATCTGCAGCTTTTGCTGCAAACTGATGCTGTGGCAGCAGACTTGGACTTCAGCAGCTTGTCTCTATTTGAGAAGTATCTGATCATGTTTCTGTGTCTTAGTAATTGATTTCACTCCTTTGTGTCAGGTTCTCAAACAGCTGCATGTTCTCCTCCCTGCAGTATGGTTCACACACTACCTGTGTAAACAGAAGTTTTGTTTTTCCATAGTAAACACTTTTAGAAGGGAGACAACAAATGCTGTTGCAGTTGAAGTTGCTAATGTAAATGGGGCAGTGTTTACTTAAGCTAATTGGATGGTAGGTGGAGCTGGAAGAGGAAGTACAGTGGGGGGGAGGTAAGAATCCGAAACTACCTTTTAAACATTTGCTATTTCTAAAACGTCTGATGGGCATCGTCTCTTTATACTGTCTGTATAGCAGACTTGCTGAAATAAGAATTAAACTGCTTTCTATTGCCTAGCACACAAGATTTCCTTGTGGAGATAGGGATGTTGGTTCCTTATAAGGCTGATACTGAAATGGATGTCCTAGAGCCTCACCAATGGCAGATGGCTTTGACTAAATGATTAGTCAAAGACTTAACACTACTGTGCTGAGTGGTGTTGGTGTGGTACCATCACAGTGATGGTGGCAGAAAGGCTAGCCCTCTGTCAGGGCTTGAGATATTGTAAGCAGTAAGGTAGGGAGTTGTCAGTAGATGTGGGGATGTCAAGTCTTTCACCTCTAGCATGGGTAAGGAGTTTCACAGGCTACTGTTGTGTGAGCAGTTGAGGAGGCTAATCCTAACTTCTGCTGCTGCCCTGCAATCTAATCACTGGCCCTTTACAATTAAGGAAGTTAATTGCAAAGGAGGTAGTTATTCTGCTGAAACGGATTGTTGATCTTTGCATGAAGAACTGGCTGAATACCAAACCAAAACAGGAGGGCCTCTAGTGAGCTGACAGTAAATATTAAACTTGCTCCCTTCAGTATGGAGATAGGGCTTTGAATGTATTGTTGTCCGGCATAGATCCAGTATGTTTCAAATGACTGAGCTGTTTGTGTGGATTAGCTCTGTAAAGGGATAGTCTGGAGCTGTTTTCCCTGCTGACTAATAGGGGCTAAGCAGTGGCTGCTGTTTGACTGATAATCCATTCACTCTGTTTCATTTTCTATCTTGAGGTGGTCTTGGGTCTCATGATGGGAGTGTAAGAGTAAGGTTAAGGTTCATTTTCTAGCTCCCTTAAACTATGTTCTTCTCCTGGAGTTGCTAATTTAGTATTTTCTGCATGATGCTGGTACCAAAAAAGCAGCTGCTTTCATCAGTGATTTTTTTGAGGGAAGGGAGAGTTGCTCTGCAAAGCAAACTTATGGTTTTGCTGTTGCAGCACATTGACCTTTTGTTGTGAAACCTGACTTGACTCTGACAGGAAAATTTTATGATATCCTGCATCTTTTTTCCCTAGAGTGCACTGTTTCTCTGAGCTGCCTGTTCCCAGTTAAGCAAAAGGGAAACTGCTAAGCATTACTAAGGTTTCTGGCTGCACACCTTACCTTAGTGCATGCCGCTGGCCTTGTTTAAAAACAAAAAAAAGAACAACCAAAAACGTTTAGTCAGTATTTGTTTCCACTCTGTTGTGTATAAATGTAGATAAATACATTTATCCTGTCACACACAATTCTGACCTGCTCTGGATAGGGTTTAGAAGACTTCTGGAAAGCTTGTATCTGGGTAGTAGTTTCATGAGGAGGAACAGTTTGAGTCTGAAGCTCCGTAGTAGTAATAGGTGAATGGGCTTGAGGTAGAAACTTTTGTCTTCCTCTTTCTTGCTTGGTTAAATTCCAAAGTGAATTTTTGTAGTGATAGAATAATGCAGATGCTCCACTCATTTGTTGGAAATCATCTTCTGCCCCAAGGTATCTGGCTGTATAAATATCGCTGAGCTGATTTGTACTAAACACCTTGCTATTAACACCCCATCCCCTAGGCTTGTAACTGTGCAGTTGTAGCTTTAATAGCTTAAGCTTCTGTTCACAGACACAACCTGGATTAATTGAGACAGGAGAATCGTACTATGTTCTGCAGCTTTGCCTATGTACCTCTTAGCATCAGCTGCTGAACTCCAGTGCCTTCCAACTCACGAGCAAAAACAGTAACTCTGCTCCCATCTCTTAGCTGCAAGTGGTAGAAAAAAGAAATGCTGAGGACAGGCTGTGCCTTTCAGGTGCTGCCGCAGACCAGATTAGTTCACAGGTACCTTGAAATACTGCTTTCCTGGGGATGCAGGGCAGAGAGACTGCCTCAGTGACAGTGCGTGTTTTCCATCCGTGACCCTTTTCTGTGCCAGACTGAAGTGCAGCTGGACTGAAGACTAGTGCGTAACACAAACCATGGCTTTGCTTTGTGTATCTACTGCACATTAAAGGTTGACACTTCTCTGCTGAAACTGCTTAGCTACTTTTTGCTGTGGGTATCTTTGAAGTTGTGTCTCTCCAAACTTTTTGGTTTGCTTTGGTTCTCCCCCCCTCCCTCCCCCTTGAACTTCCTGGGGTTTTTTTGGGTAAATTGATTTTTGGCTTGAATTAGTGAGGTCTTGGCCTGTTGCAGGGCAAGGTGGGCTATTCTGCACCTTGGGCCAGGAGAGAGGTAACTAAGTTGCCTAAATGCTCCACAGCTAGCAGGAGAGCTTTCAGAGAAGTGGCCTGGTTTAGTGGATGCTGCATCTGACAGGGTCCTCAGACAGCCTGCATGCAGACTAGTTGCAAAATCCTCAACTGCTTTGACTTCTGTGGTATGAAAACATACTCCCTTTTTCCATGTCCCCTGCAAGCTGTATGAGGCAGCTTCTCAAAGGCATTGTTTCTGATCACTTCTGGCCTTGGATTGTCCCCTTGAGAGCCCCTTATTCCTTCCAGTCCCTGGTGGAGGAGTTCTAGCTGTCTGCTGTACTAGGCCTGTTGGGTGGTGAATGCAGTCGACAGGTTGGGATTGCTACCCATTTGACAGGCCTTACATCAGGATCTTTTTAACAATGAATTATGGTTACTAAACCATTCAGTTATTACTTCCTTCTCTGACCTAAAATGAACTCTTTCTTCAACCTCAGAACATATTTGCTTCTCGGTGATGTACTTAGCGCTCTCTGAGCCTATAGCTGACCATGTAAGCTTCAGTCCTTCCAGTGCTAGCTTTTGAACTTCATGAAGTCCAGGAGATGATGGCTTCAGCATGCCACTCTAGGACGAGCCTTCAGAGTAACTGGAAACACTCAATCTCATTAAAGGAGATCACTGTCCAGCTAAGAGCCACGAAGCCAAGTCATGGGTTAAGGAAAAATATGGCATTAGAAAAACTTTAATATCTGTCACTTCAGACTTTGAAAGCTTGCAGTTAACCTTCCTAGGAGGCTTTTCCTCAGTTTCATGAGCTTTTGGAGTCAAAATTAAGCTTGTAATAAGAAAGTGCGCTTAGCTATTGGTTAAAATGTTAACAAGAATTTCTCTGCTCACTCTAAACTTAGTCACTGGCGGTGTATTTTATGTTCAGCATTAAGCCTAATGAATAGTGGAGTATGGGGTTGTTTTTTTTCTTTGTAATTCTTAAGGATCTTACAGACTTCGTTAAGAGTCAGAGCTTCTAGATTCCGAGTGCGTATGCCTTGCCCTAGCTTGCTTATCTGCTGCAGTGAGTTTAATGGTTCCATAGGGTACCAGTTTGTCAGCCTCTTCTTCTGTGGTTGCTAAAGCTCACAGCACAGGCTGACCAAATCCCTCTTGACTTTTGAGTAACTCCAGCTAAGTTGAACTGTTTGGAATAAAAGTGTGTGCTCTCTTGTGGCTTGTAAACTTAAGCTTTGTGAGGAATGAGACTGTGGAGGAACCTTTAGCCTTGGTAATATGTAGGAAAATATATTTCATACATATTACCAAGGAATAGTGTTTCAACATGTAGGAAACTGGTCTGGAGCACTTACTCCAGTGGATGACAGCACTGAAACAAACTACTGTGGCAATTTCATGGTAGAAAGGAGCAAGTCTCTGGATGGTGCCTGTTTCCTCCAGCAATCCCAAGAGCTCTTGTGTATGTGATGAAGGCTTGTGGTTGAGTGGTATGGAAATGTGTCTCAGATTTCACAGAAACGTGTGGAAGATTACTGGTGCTTATAAAAGCAGTAGTCCAACCAAAAATGGGCTGCTTGTTTCTAAAGAGGTCAATGGCAAACTGTAATAAGCTTAAAAACTCAAGAGAAGATCCTGTCATTTAGCACTTGGGCATTTAGCACTTTAAAAGGGAAAGTTAAAAATATATCCATCAGCCAAATGGAAAGGGAACAGTTGAATATTTATGGCTGTAGGTTGAGACTGTCTTGGGTGTTAAATTGGAGTACCTGGAAGGCCATGTTGTAAGTTGGTTTTGACTGTGGGATATGAAACTGCAGGTGTGGCACCAGTTCAGAGCTCCTCCAGCAATAAGGTTTTCTCTCGGAAGAACTTAACATATCATAGAAAGGGAGAGGGGCTCACTTCATCTCTGATTAGGAAAACAGGTGAGATTCAAGACAGATTTGTTCTGTGGTATAGCCTGGCATGCTTTGGCCTTTGTCTCAGGAGCTTGATCTGAGTGGAATGTTGTCTTCTCTGCTTGCATGTGTTGGTATTGCCCATGTGTAGGTAGTGCTTTCATGGAGGATCCACGCTTGTTTGCTGGTGTGGTGGTGTATTTCCTGGGCTGAGAATGTGGGTAATCTGCAATTGTCATCTTGATGCTAAAAATCTGTATTTTAAGAGGATGCTTATGGCTTCTCTTCTGCTGTGTGGCAGCACTCAGTGGCAAGAACATAGTTCAGAGGGAGATACATGAGTGCTGAGGGGAAGGATGGGAGGAGTCATGCAGACGTGGAAAATGCAGAGTAAGGAGAACTGGGAGAAGAGGTTACCTGGAGGACCTTCCGTTTCTTCTGTGGACATAAGGGAAAAACATGGTACTAGTGTGTGCTTAGACTATCTGCAGAAGGTGAAATGAAAGTCATCAGAAATGCACCTGTTCTTCTGAGGCAGTATTGCTTACTAAGTAGAATTTTAAACTAATAGTACCTGTTGAAGAGCTTTATTGTGGCCAGCCAACGTACTGCAGGACGGCTGGATTTTAAGGCTGCCTATAATCTGTTGCCAGTTGCAGACTAAGCCTTGTACAGCAGGCCAAAGAAGACTCAGGGACTGACTTAATGTTCTCCCTGGCATGAAGAAATGTGTAAACTCTAGATACTTAAGTATAGTGGTCTGTGTTAAACAGTGCTCTGTGTTCTCCTGTCCTGTCTGCTTGCCCTTCTCCATCCTCAGCCAGTGCCAGTAACGGTTTGCATTTGTGCCCAGAACAAAACTGAGCTGTGAACTGCCAACCAGACTCCTTGCAGCTGTAGAAAGGTGTTTCTTCGTGTGTTTTGCTTTGCTAAAAGGAACTAAATAATCTGCTAAAACTAAGGTGGGAAGAACTGTCTTTCCCTCCCGCCCCCACCTTGATTCAGCAGCTGCTTGGGGGTGTGATGTGCTGTGCTGTCTTGTCTGTCCAGTCCCTTGTTCTCGCTGCTATTGCTGCGCAGGCTTCTGCTGTGGAATAAAAGTCCTTTTGTGCAGGGCCCCAGTGTGATGCCTTTCAGTTCTTGCTGGCAGTCCAGCTTGTTGCATTCCCAGGCATAAGCTGCTGACAAATCGAAGTGAGGCAAGCATACGTCTCCCCTCTGCTGAGCTTCCATCTGATTCAGATGTTAATGCTGAACAGAGAACAGCTTTTTTGTTTTGTTTTGTTTTTCTTAGGCTGTGGGACAACCTTTCTTCCTTTCCTTGTTCCATGTTCTTTCAGGGCTTAGGCAAACTGATTCTTCTCCCAGTCTCCGTAGCTGTGTGTGTCCTGCCATGTGCACAAGTGAAGGTTTGTCTGCCCCATGTTCCTGTGTTTAGTGGCTTTAGGCCAGCTCTCCAGCTCATAGTCAAGCAAGGAGAGGCTGAGTAATTTCCTAGACTCCAGTGGGCTGATGTATATAGACTACATGATCTTGTGTAGGTTTTTCTGTGTGCTGCTAACAGCATGCTTTTGCTGAAAGCTGCCTTTGGTGTTTGGGCTTGAAAGGAGCGGGGGCCCTAATGTTGCTTTTCTAAGGCCAAAAATGTCTGATCCAAGCCCTAAAGAATGTAACTAAGTAATGTGTTTGCAGGGAATCCATAACCTTGGTTTTCTATTTTGTCAGAGCTAGAGACCAGGTCAGAAGGGAACAGAATGTATCCTTAGGATTCAACAGGGAGTAATTAAAAAAATAGTAGGCATTTAGGGAGAATTCATGAAACATGGAACAGGGCAGTACAAAATTACCTCAAGTTGCCTGGCAGGGGGGACACCATGGTCAGGCAGCTGGTTTTCCAGGGCAAGGTTCAGCCCACTCTCTGGCTGAGTCCCTCTGAAGGAGGGACTGTGAGCAAGCCCAAGGGGTGGGTTGTGTGTAAAAGCAGCTTACAGTGTCATATTTTAGGTGTCATGTTGACCTAAAGATGAATGTCATCTCCTTTCCCCCTTCTTGTCTAGTAATGGAGGTGACAGGAAAGTGCCATGTTTGCAGATACGAGAATGACTCCTGGGCGTTCAGGAGAAATGTAGAGGAACTTCAAATTCCAGACTTGATGCACTCTGTGGCAATGTCCCAGACTTGCCGGGGCACAAAGCTGTGGCCACCTACTAGCGAACGAGCTTTACCAAGAAACTTCCCCCTCTTAACCAGCAGCAGCATTATACTGTAGTAGTCTTGCCCCACCGTGAGGCTCTTGTCTCTTGTTACAGGATATCTGTAAAGCCTTCTTAACTCTTATTTACATAGCACCCATCCTGTGATAGGCATATGAGCAAGGAGAGGGCTTACACATCGCTGTAGTTAGTTAATTTCTGTGGTGGCTCTGTGTCCTGACACAGGGCATAGTATATCCATTTACCCACTGCGGTACCTCTTAATGGTGCCCCTCATTAAAGAGCTGCATGAAAGTCCTGTCCACAACTACTGGTGAAGTAGAATACAAATCTCAAAATAGCACAGCACAGCAGGACACACAACCTAGCAGGGTGATTCGTGGCTTGCCCAGGAGTGGTACATTTTCATAAGTGAGGAGTGTACCTGAAAATGAAGCTGTTGATTCCTGGCAGCTGTTGCAGACCTGTTGCATTGTATCTTGGCTATACATGTTGGCTTCTAAGTAGTTGAAGAAAATAGTGTCCCAGCTGTTGTTTATGAATAGCAACAACCCTTAAAGAGATGAGGGAGAAGGAAGAATACAATTTGAGACCCCTCAGATGCCCTGTGATCTCTGCATGTGCATTGTAGCACGGGAGACAGAAGGCTAGGGCATGACTTGTCTTTGTGTTCATCTGAACTTGCATCTTACATGTTGTTCTCCCACCAGTGAGATCAGTTTGTCTGGCTGGGACACCTGCTAATTGTTTTTTTTTCCAGGTTGTCAAGACAATTGGTCTAAGGGAGGTCTGGTTTTTTGGACTTCAGTATCAAGACACCAAGGGCTTCTCAACATGGCTGAAATTGAACAAAAAGGTATGTTTGCTCTAATCTTTGATGTGTCTTGAGTTCCCTTCTCTTGGAAGGAAGGGGCAAATTCAATCTCCTTACTTCTGTCAGGGCCATTGGGGTCTGTTCTTCCCTCTTCACACAAGTTGCAAGATTAGCAAGTTGGTGTTGTCTTTCTTAATCCACGCTCCACTTCCCCATGGTACAGGAGTCATAGTGTCTGGCTTAGTCATCATAAAATTGTAGAATGGCCCAGGTTGGAAGTGACCTTAAAGATCATCTAGTTTTAACCCCCTGCGATGGGCAGGGATGCCACCCACTAGACCAGGTTGCCCAGGGCCACCCTTGAACACTGCCTGGGATGGAGCATCCGCAACCTCTCTGGGCAACCTGTTCCAGTTTCTCTGGGCAACCTTCACCCTCTGGGTGAAGAACCTCTTCCTAGTTTCTAGTCTGTATTTCCCCTTCTTCAGTTTATATCCATTCTCCCTTGTCCTGTTGCAATCTGACCAGCTAAAAGTCTCTCCCCCTCTATCTTATGATCCCCCTTTAGGTACTGAAAGGCTGCAGTGAGATTCCTCCTGAAGCCTTCTCTTCTCCAGGCTGAACAATCCCAGCTCTCTCAGCCTATCCTCGCAGGGGAGGTCCTCTAGTCCTCTGATCATGTTTGTTGCCCTCCTCTGGACCCACTCTCACAGGTCCACATCTTACTTATGCCAAGGACCTCGTCAACAGGCTCCAGTTGGTCAGGAAGCCTATAGTAGACTCCAAACACAAGCTGACCTTTGTTGGTCTGATCCTTAAGTTTAACCCATAAGCTCTAAACTTGTTCGTGGCTGTTTCCCAGAGCCAGTTCTTCACAGTCTATCCATAGTCCTAGTTGTTACCCAGGCAGATCTGTTGCCCTTCCTGGTAATGTGCTAATGTGGTGCTCATGTGACTGTCTTGGTTAAGGGGAAACTTGGAAAGTAACTCACCTAGCACTGATTGCAGCTTGTGCTTTTTCCTAAGTCCTGTGGGGAGAGGTGATAAGGTATTTAGCAGTAAGGAACTGAAAATACTTGCTTTTCTGCCCACTTGATTCCGCATTGGAAAGGAGGAATACTGTCTCTAATGTGTGCTTGTCTCCCTGTTTGTAAACCTGCTTCCCTTCATGTGGTATGTAGGCTATAAAATCTTACAACTCTGTTCCAGGTAACAGCACAAGATGTACGCAAAGAAAGCCCCCTGCTTTTCAAATTCCGTGCCAAGTTTTACCCAGAGGATGTGGCAGAAGAGCTGATCCAGGACATCACGCAGCGACTTTTCTTCCTCCAAGTGAAGGAGGCAATTCTGAACGATGACATTTATTGCCCTCCAGAAACAGCTGTCCTTCTGGCTTCTTATGCCGTCCAGTCAAAATATGGAGACTTCAACAAAGAGGTGCACAAGTCTGGCTACCTTGCTAGTGACAAACTGCTCCCACAGAGGTACGTGAACCTCGGTAGTCTTAGACCTTCTTTGCCTTAAAGAGTTTGGGATTTTCTGGGGGGTGAGGAGGTGGTGCAGCTGGTGTTTTGGAATGTTCAGAATAAAATATAGCCTGGTGCTTCTCTGTGGGCTGGGATTCTGACTTATTTAATTAAGAACTTTAATCTTCAACATGCTATTGCTACTGAAGAAGCCCTAATGAGAAGTAATGAGAGGGGCTCCGAAGTAATGCTGCAAGGAGAAGCACAACTGAATGCAACCTTTAATTTTCCAGAAGTCTGAAGAGGGATCAGTGTGTCCCTAGCTAGCTTTATAGTAGAACTGTATTTCCTGGAATATTTTTTGGGGGGCAAACTGTGATGCTGATGGAGTATTTAATGAAGCCTGATTTGAGAGAGAAGTGACTGTGTGTGCATAAAAGCAGTGGCTAGTCTCAAACATCACATGCGCTCTTTCTAGAGTTCTGGAGCAGCACAAGCTTAACAAAGACCAGTGGGAGGAGAGAATCCAGGTGTGGCATGAGGAACATCGAGGAATGATAAGGTAACTGATGCAGTCTGAAACTGCTGTGTTTAAAGTAATGTGGTATATGCTAGTGTTTAATGCACAGAAAAATCTGTGGTTTGTTTCAGGATGAGTTAGCATTCTTCAGATTATTCTACTCAGAATTAGGTTCACGTGTCTCTGCCCTCGCTAGTCCACATCAGCTGACTGTTCTTATTAAAACAAAACTGAGTTTGCAGAGTTTGTTATTATCTACTAGAGTGATGCTTAGAACCTTTGCCAGCTTGTTGCTCCTCTGCTCATCTAGGAAGGCAACGCCTTCTTGCTCTAGCACTTTACAGACTCAAAAAGGATTGCCTGCTTTCTCCTTTCTCCTTTCTCTTTGCATGCTGCAGAGAAGATGCTGTCTTGGAGTACCTGAAAATTGCACAGGATCTGGAAATGTATGGTGTGAACTACTTCAGCATTAAGAACAAGAAGGGTTCTGAGCTCTGGCTAGGTGTAGATGCTCTTGGACTCAACATTTATGAGCAGAATGACAGGTAATAAAACTCTCCTCATTATTGCCTTAATTTTCTTTCCAGTAGAAAAACATTCAAATTCATCTTTTCTAGAACTGAAGTTTTTATCTAAACTCTACAATTTCTATATCATTCTTGGCTATGTTTTTGACACTGCCATAATGATCCATAAAGCATTCTGCTTTGGACCAAAAAATATAAGAAACTGACAGATCTTACTAAGCCAATTTTACATGTATGCCTAGTCTTCCTGCCACAGATGTGTTTTCCAGTTCTGTTTCCCAATTAAAAAAAAGCCAGGATTGCAAAACTGCTTCTTATGTTTTTAGTTCATCTGCATGACTGATTTTGTTTGCTGATTCCAATCAGCATGAGAGTACTGAAATACAAAGGCAGATTTGGTAGAATTTTGAACTTTAATAAAGTCAAGAATCTGGAATAACTTGCAGCTCTTATTTCCTTTTTGCTTTCCATTTTTGCAGGCTAACACCAAAAATAGGATTTCCTTGGAGTGAGATCAGAAATATCTCATTCAATGACAAGAAATTTGTTATCAAGCCTATTGACAAGAAAGCACCAGTAAGAAACAACATTCAAATTCAGCTTCTTGGCTGAATGATCTGTCTTTTTTTGTTTGTTTTGCACACAGTGTTTTTGTCAATGTCAATGCTGAATGCTAACTTAAGCTGTGCTATACCACCTGATCTCTTCAGGGCAGTATACGCACAATGAGCCTATTGGCAGTAAGGTAGTAGTTGGGGTTTGTTTCTAGGTAAAAGAGTAGAAACTTGCTCAGTATAACCTATATTTGTGTATCTCTAGGGTTTGTATTTGTGTGTATATATAAAATATAGCTGTTCAGAGTCAGTGCCATGGAGAAGCTCTTTGCTTAGGGTCTCTGGTTCTCCTAACACTGTTCAGATCCACTGGTAATACAGTTAGGGATCTGAGGCATGTATGTTAACTGTGAATGAGTCCTTTGCAGCCTGTTGGCTCTAGCAGTGTGTGGGATGGCCTTTTGCAGTTTTTCACCTTACTTGAAGCTTCAGGTCATTTTGTGGGATATTTTTCTTGCAAATTTGTAATGTAATTGGCTTCATCTTTAAGGTTTACTAATTTCCTATATTAGCTGATACCTTTTGTTCTTTTGGTCATTCCTGTTGCATTGCTGCTTAGAAGCATTTCCCTGCTGGTGTTGCTCCCTGTCTACAGAACAAAGTTACTTATCCATTGGACATGTCTAACAACTTTCAGGCATAAGACAAAACACTACACTTGATGTGACTGGCCAGACTGTTGGATTAAGTACCTAAGTGGGAGAGGTCATAGTCAGTATGCTCTGTGCTAAGGATGCCTTACAAGGAAACCCAACGCACTGTAATAACAAGTTCGGCACTTGTGCCCTGTGCTATTTGTCAGGTTGAATTAATTCCTGAAAGATAAGCATCTCACTACCACCACCAATGAATTAGGCACCATTAAGGAAAGTTGGCTAGCAGTTCTAGAAATCTTAGGGTCTTGGAGCATATTGCATACATGATGGAGGGCTTTTAATGCTTAAAGAACAGGTCTAATGCTGCCTTTTTCTTGTCCCAAGGACTTTGTATTCTATGCCCCTCGGTTACGGATTAACAAACGAATCTTGGCCCTCTGCATGGGGAACCATGAGCTCTACATGCGCAGACGTAAACCGGATACCATTGAGGTGCAGCAAATGAAAGCACAGGCTCGGGAAGAGAAGCACCAGAAACAGATGGAGAGGTTGGTAGAGTTCTGAGTACTCTGGACTTTGTTGATCACTGCATCGTAGCGTCATGTGCTACACAAATTGCTGACAGCACCTTAATCTACTTGAGCAAAAACCAGAGCAGATTAGTTTCTGCTTCAGTAAATCTAATGGGATGATGGAAACAGCACTCATCACATATGTGACACAGCACCACTTTCTTAGAATTAAAGATTGGCCTGGTTATGTGACAGGAGTATTATGGCTCCTGACATAAGGAGATTTCCCTTTTAATGTTGTTATTATGAACTTGCCATTGAGATGAGTCCCAGAAGAACTTTTTTTCTGCACTGCTATGAAGGGTCACGTGTGGAGTAGAATTCATCAGCTGAGTGCTGCAGTGTACATCTCTTGTGTGCTTACAGCTTCGCTAGAAAGCACTCCAATCCCAGTAATTAATTTGAAATTACATTATTGCTTCCTCCTCCTCAGAGCCCTGCTGGAGAATGAGAAGAAGAAGAGGGAGTTGGCAGAAAAGGAGAAGGAGAAGATTGAACGTGAGAAGGAGGAGCTAATGGAGAGACTCAAGCAAATTGAGGAGCAAACTAGGAAAGCTCAGCAAGGTAATATGAAATGTTCCAGTACTTCCTCAGATGCTTAGTTGGAGTGAGAAGGGGTCAAGCAGTAAAGCTAGAGCATCTCTGAGCCACTTAGTTCTCCAGTACTGCATGCTAACTGGTGTTAGGGCCCTAGTTTAGCCTTCTGAAGCTGACTGTTAGCTCTCTGTATGCAGCTGCTGAAATAGGACTTGCATTATAGAGATGAGTGACAGCCAAGATGCCTTTCTGGCAGTGAGAGTACTTTGCAGTTGTTCATGTGCTGGCTGGAAGCTTTATCCCAGCACATGTGTGGAGGAAGGAGTCAGAAAACCTAGCTGTTATGACCCCTGCTACTACTCTGGTATGATTACTGTCTGATTGCTTGGCCAGTGTTAGAGTGGTGTTGCTCAAGCAAAATGCTGTATGCTTCTTTGCCTTTAAAGCAAAAGATGTCATTTTGAGATGAGTACTTCCCCACAAGTCAATGGAGTAAGTAATCTGTTGTCTTGGAACAGGCCTGGCTCTTAGTCTTCCAGCTTCAGTTAATGTGAAGGAGAGGAAAGGTAACAGTTGCTTCCATCTCTGTCCCTCTGAAGGAAACCCCTCATCCTGAATATAGGTGTAAGGACGCCTTCCTTTTCTGCTGTTCTTGATCTCTCTTCAAATGCACTCCCCTGTTCTTTCAGAACTGGAAGAACAGACCCGCAGAGCTATGGAGCTGGAGCAGGAGAGGAAACGAGCTCAGGAGGAAGCAGAGAAACTGGCTAAAGAACGTAGAGAAGCAGAAGAGGCAAAGGAGGCCCTATTGAAAGCATCCCATGATCAACAAAAGACCCAGGAACAGCTGGTAAATAGTTGAGCTGAAAATTGTGTAGGCAAAATAGTGATAGGGTGGGCATCTTAAGTTTTTGAAGCAAGCCAGGCTATGAATATAAAGAAACCACAATTTGGTTCTTTAATTTTTAGCATTGAGCAGATGAATTTATACCTAAATACAAGTGTATTTCTTTGTGGTGCTAAGAGTAATGTAGAGCTCACTAATTACTTTTCCTGGTTTGGATTAAATAAATCAAGTTCTGTAGCTCTATTTGGAGGAGAAGCAAAAACACCACCACTCTTTCCCTCCAGCCCCCCAAAAACCAAAACCAAACCCAACCAACCAAATACCAAACAGAAACAAGCAAAACCACCAAACCAAAGTCCCAAAACTTTTTTGGCTTCCTTTTGCCTTGCATCATGAGGATATCAGTGGGACTGAAATTTACAGGAAGGATTTCTCCTTATTGAAAACATTGAAGACACTGTTCTTATTTGGGACTTGGACTAAATGCTTCTTTTAGCAAGTACTTTTGTTTTGTCCCCACTAAAAACCTTTCTTTTGCAGGCTGCTGAGATGGCAGAGCTCACAGCTAGGATCACGCAGCTGGAGCTGGCCAGGCAGAAGAAGGAGAGCGAGGCCCAGGAGTGGCAACAGAAGGTAAAGCAGAATCTGAGGAAAACACAGTACTTTTTGTGGAGTTGCTTTTCATTCAGTGTTGTGACCTAAATTACTGCACTGAGTAACTACACCAGACTGAATGTCTGCAAGCTTGAGGCCATAGTAAATACATAAAAAAAGCTTTGTTTTTCATGGTGAAATGAGTGTCTTATTTTAACTGTGTAGAAATATTTTGACTAATTACACCTATAGCCGATATTTTGTTAATTATAACCATTCTTCAGAACGCTGAAGTGTGAGCCAGCAGAAGTTTTACAAAAGATTGTGGTTGAGCAGCTTTGGAACATAGCAGTTCAGTTTGCAAGAGATGCAAGGTTTCATGCAACAAGTCCTGAGTGGTGCTTGTGTGCTTCTGCGAGAAGTCTCATGCACTTGGAATGATATTGACTAATTCACTGTGGCATGCTCTGCTGCAGGCACAGATGGTACAGGAAGACCTAGAAAAAACCAAAGAGGAATTGAAGACTGCCATGAGCACCCCTCATGTGACTGAGCCCATGCACTCTGAGAATGAGCATGATGATGAGCAGGATGAGAATGCGGCAGAAGCCAGTGCTGAGCTACGATCAGAGGCCACCATCAAGGACCGCAGTGAGGAGGAGCGCACCACTGAAGCAGAGAAGAACGAACGGGTCCAGAAACACTTGAAGGTAAGAAGTTGGCAGCAGAGAGGGTGTGTGTCTGGGTGCTACTTCTGTTGTTCTTGCCATAAATCACAGTGGGATGTGCTGCTGATATTAAAAAAGAAAAAGTAGAGGGAAAGAGAGATGATCATAGTCTTGCCAGATAGCTGCTTTACCGCTGATCAGAGGGAGATCTTGTCTCTTTGGCAGTTGAGTTACATGTCACTGGAAGTAGTGAACTATTTTCAAGCAGTGCCAAAAAGCAGCATCTGTCAGAGGTAGTGTGCTTGTGTGAGTCTTGCCAGCAATCTGACAGCTGTTCACAGCCCTAGCTGCAATGAATTGGAGACTTTTGCTTCAGTTCCTGTCAAGCAGCTGTCTGTAAATGTCTTGTGTGATTGGATTGCTTTACAAAACCCTGAGAGCAGCCCACTGGGGCTCAGCATAGAGTGCTCCAGTGCTGCACCACTTTCTTATAAGGAGCTCCAGTTTTCTGGTGTTGACTCTTTCCAAGCATTTTGTTATGCTTCCTGCTAGCTGCCTGACTTGCTTCAGCTTCTGCTTGTTGTGTGTTATGCTGTGGTGTGGTCATGCACAGGCAGAGGCTCACTTTTTATGTTCTGCAGCACATTTATTTTGCAGTAGAAGGCTAGTAATTGCTCAGAGTCTGCAAGATGCTCCTATTTTCTTTTAGGGGGTCCCTCCCCTTGACTACTCTTCTGAAGTACATGAGAGACAGACTTTCTTACTGTGTTAGATAACATAGGTGGCAAACCGTGTGTGATGTTTTCTACCTTCAAATGTTAGGGGGAAATATTAACAACTTCCACAGAATCACAAAATTGTTTAGGTTGGAAGGGGCCTCTTGGAATCATCTAGTCCCACTTCCTTACTCAAGCAAGGTCAGCTAGAACCAGTTGCTCCAAATGTTAAACATTCAGACATATTTGTTTCCTGTCCTCATTGATATTGAATCTTTAGGAGAATCAGCAAGGAACCTCCTTGTCCAGCTTTGAGTCTCTGGCTTGTGCTAACCCATTGCTATCTGTTCCCTTTTCTCCTAAGGCTCTTTCCTCAGAGCTGGCAAATGCTCGGGATGAAACCAAGAAGACAGCCAATGATATGATCCATGCTGAGAACATGCGTCTAGGTCGAGACAAGTACAAGACCCTCCGTCAGATTCGTCAGGGCAACACCAAGCAGCGTATTGATGAGTTTGAGTCCATGTAAACTCTCCCCTGCACTGCTGTCCTGCACTCTCTTCTCCCCTCTTTCCCATCCTCTCCCATCATTCACTCGTAATTGTGCTATGCTAGAACCACTACAGAAGTGACCATGGTCTTATTTATCAAGTTTTGGGCAAATGTTGTAGTTAGGCAACAGAAGAAAGAACAGTATTTACATCTTCCTGGGGTGGCTTGGGAAAGCAAATGTTTTGAGGCTAATCTGAAGTGGTTTGGCTTTGGGTAAAGTCTCACTGTGTTTAGTTTTGTATTGCTTGCTAAACTGGCTGTGTTGCTGTCCTCTCCTATTGGGTGGGGAAGCCAGGAGATACTTATATTGAATTATGTATGGTAAACTGCTAACAGTTTGACACTGTGCCTTCCCACTAACTTGTGCAAGCTTCAGTATTAAGCTTAGTAGCCAGGGTCCCAATTTCTGACTTAATACAGGGTCTGAATGTTGTGTAGTTGAGAAGGGGAGGCTGGAGCTTAGGAAGAAGGGTTGGAGGTAAATACAGACTTCCTTTCCAAAAGACCAAAGCTTTTGCCCTTCAAACATAAGCAGACCAAACAGATTTTGTGGCATTCCTGCTGGTGTCACCTTTTGTTTAATGATGGAACTTTCGATTTCCTAATAGTGAGTAGGTCTTTGGAATATTTCCACTGGTGCAATGTGGTCTGGAGCCTTGACTTCCCTCTTTCCAGAAGTTTTGTGTCTGGTAAATGGCTTTGTTCACTGTCACTTGTCTGACTTGAACGTAACCAGTGAGGCAGAGATAGCTGAAGAGCACTGCCTTCCTTTTTGGGTTTGTGAATGGAAACCTAAAGAGCTAGGTAGAAAAGTAAAAGACTAAAAATTCCTGTAGCCATATTTTCCCTTGCTGAACCAGTACATTTCTTGTCTTGTGAATAGGATGTCAGTTTTTGCCATAAGAGGCCTTTTTAGCATATAGTCATTGGTGCCTTATGACTGCGTATAAATCTACTCTAGCTCAGAAGTCTTTAACTAGATGCAATCAGAAAAAGTGATCAGCAGCTGGGGACCAAAACCTACTCTTGTATCTGGGTCATGTACAAGACTGCATCTGTCTTCCTGGCTTCAAGCAGCATGTGAGGGGAGACGGTCCTGAGATTTGTCCAGTTGCTGCCTTAATCCTCACTAGCATTCTTCCAGATTCCTGGCTCAAGTGCTTTTCCTTCCCCAGAAAGATGCTTTACACCTTTGTAGCTTTGAGAACAGAGGGCTCTGTCTCTTAAGAAGTGGGACTCTCATAGCTGTGAGACTGGTCCTGAGAGCCGTTTGTACCAGTTGTAATACCCATCGCCTCCTGTCTTCCAGTCTGTCCATAGTGTAGTTTCACAGAATCCTTCCTGCCATTTCCAGGGAGGAAACAGCCAAGTATCCTCAGGCTTGAATTGGATTTTGCCTTGATCCTTTATAGAAGGAAATGTCAAGCTTCAGAAGAGGCCTCTTAGAAATGGATTCCAACTACAAAGGAGTCCTCTTTTGCTTTGCCCTCCTTGATTAGCCTGTCCCTGTAGGAAGTCATCAGGCTAGCCTGTGATTTACTGTCTTGCCTAGCATGATCCTAAATCTTGTGGCCTTCTCAGTTTTGTGGATTCCCCCTTTTTGTGGTATCACTGTCAGTGGTGATAGAAGGAAAACATCTAAATGCTGGAGTGTTTTCAGCTCCTGGCTGTATGGAAGAGGTAAAGGGGGACTGTGCCAAAAAGAGATGTTCATGATAGTGTTTATAAACTGCAGTATTTCCCCAGTAATTCCTTGGGCTGCTGGAAACAACCTTACCAGTGCTGTATTATTTTAGTTTTTGTGGAAGCTGTACAAGTTTGTGTGGAAAACCACACAAATGCCAGCTGACGAACCTCTCTTAGGAGCATAGCTCAGCATGGTGCTTCTAAACATCCAGAGAAGTCATGTGGTAGCCCCCTTCTCTCCCCTGAACACAGCACGGTTTTGGGGGGAGACACGACACGGTAAGCTTTTGAGATACGTGCCTCAGCGCTTTGGAAGGCACAAATGAAAGGTTGCAGTTAAATTTGTCAGAACTGATTTGGGTATTTCTGTACTGAAGGGTTGTTGGCACTGATTCTATGAGTCTCATTACTGGGGGAACAGACAACCTTTACACTTCTGTTTGGTGCTTTTAAGCTGGTTCTCGGCACTTCTGCTCTGTCTGTGGCAACTCTTGATGCATTTGGGGGAGAAAAGCCTTTATTACATTTTAACCATTTCCTAACAGTCTGACCTATGGTGCCTGAAATGTGTTCAAATAATAAACTTGTTCTGCTTTGATGGGTCACAACACTGCTGAGCTTATGTATTATGATGCTGGCATGACTTCTATTTATAGGTTTTTTTAAGTGTTCTAATTCCAAATGGTCCAATGTAGGAATAGAACCGCTTGTGCCAGTGAGTCCACTTAACTCTTTGTAGTTGTTTCAGCCCTGCCTTCTTCTTAACCAGTATTATATTCCAGTGGTATCTAATGATATTTGATTTCAGTACTTCTAGCTATGCACAATTAGAAAATATTAGTCATGGGATGGAGGATGTTTATGGTCCTCCTTCCCTTGGAAATGTATACTGTATTGTAAAGAAATTATATTTTGCAAGAAAACTAATGTAAGAAGCTTTCAGTATTATGGTGAGATTTGTAGACACATTTTTTATTGGTTAGAATAGAGTGAATTGTTCTTCCTCTCTGTGTTCCAGTTTAATTGGGTAACTCCTCTTGGGGGTGGGGTTAGGGAAATACTTTATTAAATGTTTGCCTGGCTTGTTTTTTCTTGTTTTATTTTTTGTTGCTGTAAATTATGTTGAGATTTTTTTTGACCAGTCTTTTTACTGGATTATGATGAAACATCAATTCCTTAAGGTTGTGGAGCAATTCATGGGTCCATGTGCTTATCTGCAAAAAGAACCTTGATATTAAGGCTTTTTTTTTTTTTCTTATCTGGAGGAGTTGTTAAAATCCATACTTTGTTCTTCCTGAAGTGCCAATAAAGTTCAGAGAAACGCAGCAGATGGTGTCTGGCTGGTTACTTACACTTGCTCTGAGTCTAATGTTGTCTCCCCAAGCTAAACAGGTCTGCCACGTGGTTCCCAAGAGGTCAGCCTTGTAGCGCTCTCGCAAATAAGGAGATCTTACTTGCATCCTAAAAAGCAACTGCTTGGATAACATCCCTTTCCCTTCTCCAGCTCTCCAAGCTGTCTGACTGGAGCCAGTGCCTGAATTCACAGTTCTTTGTGGAGACTCCAAGTCTAAATTTAATCTTATTTTAACTTGCAAACGTACTGGTCAGATGGAGGAGGAGGAATGGTTACTGTTGCAACTTGCTCCCAGCGTTTGCCTGCTGTGCTGTGCCCAGGCCCAAGTGCATCTGCAGCCAGGTCAGCGTGCAGAGGATGGCCACACCTTGATGCTGCTGCTTGCCCCCAGCGCCCTGCTGAGTCTTGTTCTGCCCTGACCCTGTACCAGGGGTTTCAACCAATTTATTTTGTGGGTATCCTGCCCTGGATTTCTCTGCCTGTGTTCCTGTGGTCTTAGGGCTGGGTCCAGTGATGGAAGAGCATGGTTGCTGCCACATTTCTGCTAATGAACTGTGTGATCTCTGTAGCTTCTTTCCACGTGGTTGTGAAGTGGGACCTTACAGAGCCTTCGTGGTTGCTGCACTACAGAATAAGGCAGATATTTCATCAGAACATGCTCAGGCTGGTGCTAGGGGAGAAACATGAGCTTGTCTACAAACAAAATGTGAAGAGAGGAGCAATGGAGACTTCTGCAGTCCCCACCAGGCTTGGCATGGATCCAGTTCCCATAGGTAGGTCTTGTTCTTTCCTCCAGGATTTCAACTGGAGGAGTTGTATGTCTGCTTCAACACTGCTGCTCTCACAAACTGGGGGGTGGGGGGAGCTCTTGCTGCTTTTATTGCCCTTGCTTCAGTTTGTGCTTAAATTTCTGGAGCTTTTCAGGACTCTGTGCTTGCAGCCAGGTTACTCCTCTGCATGCGTGGCCTAGCTTTCACGACATTGCCTTGCCTATATGGAGACTTAAGAGGCTTAGTAATTTTACAGTTTGTTCTATCTACCTTCAGTTTGTCTTTGAAGAAATGGGAGTCCAAAGCCTTAATGGCTGGAGGCTGCTTCTGTGCAGGACCATGTAGGAAAAAAAAAAAATCTGAAACTCCTGATTCTTCTAATCTGCTGAGGGCATTTTGTAGTTTAGAATCAGAAACTTGTATTTAACCTCTAATTTGTAGTTTAGTTTGGTGGCAGCCCATAACTGCTGCTCACTCTTGTCCAAGTTGACTCCATATGTGATATCAATGTCTCCCTTGCAAGACAATTAACTTACCTGTAGTAAAAGGGATCTGGGCCTGCACTGAATGTTAGGTTGAGGCTGACTTTTGTCTTGCAGGTCTGCAACTCTTAATTAAAGCATAGTTTGTGAACAGGGATGCAGGTCCCTATGACTGGACAATGCATAAATAAAGTCTAGTGTAAGTGATGAGTCTCAGAAAGTTACTACTAATTTTAAGATGCACTTTCTTGGGGAAGGAGGCAGGATGAAGTGAGCATAGAGAAAAGTGGAGGGAAGAATGAGGAAGGGACATCAAGGAAAATAGTGCTGAGACTGCAGAAAGGAATAGTGGGAACTAAGGGACTGTACCTCCAACTTCTGTTGAGAAGGTACTTGCTCTGAGCAGGTATTAGTACCATTGATAAAGCTTTGTTGTAAGCAGAGCTAATTGGAAAACTACAAGCACCTGTGATTGCTACTGCCTCAGGCTGTGCATCATCTTTTAAGAAATACAGGCCAGGGCTGATCTTCAGTCAAGACTGACTGAAGGGTCAAGGGGATGTGGAATGTACTGCTCTTGAGCTGGGAGGTTACAATGAAGGCTGCCTATAGCCCACATGCAGCAGTACTGCCCTCCCATCCATCTTTGACATATCCTTGGCTGACTGAAGAAGAAGCATCTGGAAGTGAAGGCCTTGGCTAGGGCGCTATCTTCTTTGTGGCCTTCACCCAGCCGGGCAGCAAATGTGTTGCCAGATGTGGCTGCTGTCAGGAAGCCCTGTTGTGAATTCATTTTGTTTCCTGGTTGCAGCGTTAGCCCATTTCTGATGATGGCATTACTGCCCTCTTGTTTCCAGTGGTAAAGTTTGTCCCTTGCTCTTTTTGTTTGTAGTTACTCTCAGAAGGTTGCTGAACGTCTAGAGAAAG
Organism: Galbula dea; assembly: GCA_013399015.1. Lineage (NCBI taxonomy): Eukaryota > Metazoa > Chordata > Aves > Piciformes > Galbulidae > Galbula > Galbula dea. The sequence goes on from VWZX01003202.1 coordinate 151,755, forward strand.
GTCAGAGCAGGCAAATGGTAGTCTTGTCTGAGAGAGACAGCAACTGAGGCAGTGTCTGAGACTTGAGCACCCTGGATGTAAGCATTTTATCTGCAGGTTTGTGTTTGGTGCATCTGCTTGGGGGCAGCACTCTGCCTGGTCCTGTGGGCTTGGAGAAAGCAGAACAAGCACAAGTTGTCCTATTTGCTTTTATTAGCAGCTTGCTCTGGAACAGGAAAGGTGGTTGATGGGTTTTCATAGTGACAGTGGGGAAGGGGAATTTTAGTTTTCTTCGTTGGCTTTAGTTCTGTGTATGTAAGCAGCCTGTACCTGCTTCTGCAGGAGTAGTTGTGAGGTGGTGGGCTTGAGAGGAGGTGAGGGGTAGGCTGTTCTTCCTGTTCAAGTTAAGAACAAAGGCTGCATTCTGGAAACCTTCATTATTCCTGGGTCTGTGTGCCTGCTGCTCTGACTGCAGTCCAAGAGCCTTCACCCATGGAACAGAATGGCTTGCCGCTGGCTACCTCTTGGCAGCAACTGAGCCAGTGCAGCTCTGGCAAGAGCACTTCTCTGCCTCAGGTGTGTGTTTTATCCATCATCTTGTTCACACTTCTCAGAGGCCAACCAAGAATCCTTTCCACCATTTCTTTGAGAGGTAAAACAAAGCACAGAGGATGAAATGTTTCTTCCAAGGCAGAAGAGTTGGCTGAACCTGGTGGCCCATTTCACAGAACTTAGCTCAGGCTTCCAGCTCCATGCTTTCTGTGTGCCAAGACCACCTGCCTTCCCACAAACCTGGAGGAGAGTATGGGCCACTTCTGCTTGCTCTAAACAAAGGAGCAATGACTTCTGTCAGGGCATGGTGCTGGCCTTCAGCTTTGTCATCACTTTTTGAGGTGCTGTTGAGCACCTGGGATTTTATCTAATACTGGTTTGATAAAATGCTCCAGTACTGGAGTGAATGGCTGCTAATTTGCTTGCCTGGATGACACCTCTGATCTTTCTGCATGTGCTGCAGCTCACTCTTGGATAAGGGTTGTGTGGTTTCTGACTTGTGACTTCTGCCTCTTCCCTCTCCTGCTCTTGTGGCTACTCTACTGCAGGACAGGCTGCCTCTCCTGATACTTCCTGCTCCTTCGCAAAGGAGCATCTTCCTCCCTTAATTTATCAAACGTATCCAACCTTGGTTCAAATGGTAGTGGAGTTACGCTCACAACCCCAGAACTGCAGCTCACTGAAACTATGTTAACATCTATTATTCTGTTCTATATTAGTAACTCCAGGATTACACAATGATCTTCATCTGCTTTCAGAGAGACAGGAGACAAAAACAGTAATTTTAAACCTTCCATCTAGGGTCTCTTGGAAGCCACAGAGTTTACAGAAGAGCTCTTCTGTTCAGAGCTGCTTGCACAGTGTCTTCTGCCCAAAGGAACTGATGTGAGTTCTGCCTTGTGCTGACTGTGCCTGCACATTTGCTGAACCAGCCCACAGAAGGACTGAAGCTCTCGGAGGAGCTGGGTCTAGTATCTCAGAAATCTGAGTGTGCTGTGGAGGGCTGCAAAGGTATTGTGTAATGTCTTTTTGGACAGTGCAGTTATGCTTTCAATCTGTTTACTTCTTGTGCAGAAATCAGGGGTGAGATGGAATTGGTGGCACCTCATAGCTATTTTGGACTTTAGCATGAAGGAACTGGGGAGAGGGATGAAATTGTCCTTTGTGTGGTGCAGAAGAAAATAAGCAAAGTTATTTCAAACTGGAAAACCACTTCCTTCCCAGCGTGTGCCAAGACATTGCTAGATATGTAGGCAGAGCCACTGCACTGACAGCAGACTGTGACCTGCTGGCAAGCAAGACTGTGGGGCAGGGGGTGTGCTCCTGTGCACACTGGTGGAAACCTGGCTTTTGCCAAACTTCTGTGGAATAGAGCTAAAGGTGTGCTTCAGCTGTGTCTGTCCCGTCCATGAAATGTCTGCTGACTTGCAAAGCAACATTTTTGAGGGTTTATTTTCAAAGCAAGGATATTTTCGCTTAGTTGTGCTAGGGAGGGGGTTGTGTTTTTTGTTTGTTTGGGGGTTTTTTTTGTTTGTTTTTGTTTATTTGGTTGGTTTGTCTCTATATTTTTGTGGGAGGGGTGCTTATTTGCAAATCTTTCTGTTCTTGTGTCCTGGGATAAACGAACACTGATTTACTCTGGAAGGACTGCATTTACTGCTGGACTTGCTGCAAGGTGGAGTGGGGGAAGAGGAAGGAGAAGGACATCTTACTTCTGCCCTTTCTTCTGTTTCAAAGACCTTAAACCAGACTATCCAAACTCAGTACAGGACAGATTCCCTCCTACCATAGTGGGGTTGTCCCTGCTTTCACCACAGGGCAGAGATGTCCCTTTCACTGCTTTTCACCTTGCTGCAGAACTGGACATGATGCTCTCAGACCTAAGTTCCCTCTCTTTGTTGGCCTCTCTCCCATCAGGTGACATTGACCTGTCACTTGCTGTGCTCTGAGTTCCTGGCAAGGAGAGAAATCAGTTCCAAGCAAACACACAGATGTCCTTGCTGTGGAAACTGCTGCACATATATCTAGTGTATCTCTCAATTCAAGGTTTGCTGGAGAGATAAGATGCTTTGTGGTTTGTTTGAATGAGCTGTGGCCCCTTTCCTTGTGTCTCCTGTGGCAAGCCTTACTTTGCTTTTACAGAACTGACTGAGACACAGAACTAGGCTGTCTCCTGCATCTCTGTAGTGTCTGAAAAGCAAAAGCAGGACCAGGCAGAGTTAGCTGCTGAGGCTGCAACAGAGCAATTTTAAATTCAGGAGTGAGCTGCAGCTCAAGAATTTGGCCTTGAAGGCTGAAAAATATTCAGGGCAGCTTGCAGGAGAGAGCAAACCACCTGGAAAAGCTGATCAGAGCAGGGACGCTGGTCAGAGCTGTGTTCAGCTAAAGCGAACCTCTTGCCTCACTGCCAGCTCTCTGTAACATGACAAGGGTGGGGAGGGAAGCTTTTGAAGGATATTCTACAAATGATTTGAAATGAGGAATTTTTACATTAACTGGGATCAAGGGGTGGAATTACTGAAATGCATGGCTGGGTAGTCTGATGTGCACCCATGCCTGCCACAGGGCATCCCCTCCTACTCTCAGGGACATGCCAGAGGTGCCTTTGTAGATAGCAGCTCTCCCACTGACTCTGGACTTGTGGGTAGTGTTTGCTCTGGATTAAAACCCTAGTGATACTCAGTGGTTTGTCCACATCTGCTCCCTGTGCTCACAGAGCTATTGGCCTCAACAAAACCTGAGGGAGAAAACCTGCAGCAGGAAAAAAAAGCATTTGTAGGGGCTGGCATGAGGGTGCTGCAAGGCTGTGATTGCCAGTTGCCAAGCCCACCACACAATGAGCTAGGAAGTGTCACCCATGTTCAGCAGAAGGAGCAAGGAATCTTTGATCAGTGATGCCCAGCAAATACGACTCAAAGTTCTCTCTGACCATGTCCATCCACAGAAGAACACTGCCAGTTCCTCTTGTATGTGTCATGTCCTGAGAACAGCAACGCTCAGCTGCATTTGGCAACAGGAGTGAGGTGGATATATTCCTCTGTGCTGCTCTACCGGGTGCAAAGTGAACAAAGGGAAGCAGACAGGTGATTTTAGAAACTGGATTGTCTCCTAAGGAATTATTCTTTTTTAATCCTTTATGCATTGCCTAGGAGTTACTCTCCACTAAAACTATCTCAGTGCTGTGCTTGAATGGTTGGACACTTGCCTTCAAAACCTTACTGAACTGAAGAGTAGGATTTGCCTCTCCCCTTATGGAAAATACTTGCACTCCTTAACATCTTCAATGCTTTTTTTCAGAAAGCTCAAGCATCCTGTGCCAACCTGAAAGGTTTGGGNTTTCTTATGCTGTACTTTCTTTCTGCTGCACAGATTGATTAGAGAGTCTAGTTTCAAAGGTTGTTGCTTATACCACCTAATATTATACTACTGCACTGAACTTGCCTAAAGTAAACATCCTACCAAATGGTGACCTGTTCCTTTGGTGTTTGGGACAAATTCAGGCTCCTGAGATGAGAGCTGTTCTCAAACTCCACAAAAACAGGAAACAAAACTATCTCTGCTGCTGTATTTTGGTCCTCAGAGGCAGGCTGGTTTCTCCTAGAGAGGAGGGTAAACTAAACTAGTGACAGTGTTTCCAGGAGTAAATGAAAGTTTTTTTTCTCCACAGAAGTGTCACTAGCACAGAGTATCAGCTAGTGTGAAATGGATGATACTTCTCTGTGCCTTCCTGGAACTTTTCAGCAATTTAGTAAATGGGCAATGTGTGGCTGCTTCTCACCATCATCCTGTGAAGTAAGTGAACATCCATGCTTAGGAGGAGGGAGCCTGCACCACTAGAGAAGGCAGTGGTGTGGCTGGACGACATCCACATCGGCAGAATCTCCATGCAACTCAAAGTTTTCTTACTGCTGTGACTTTTCAGAGTCTTACTCTTGGCCTGTTGCTGTGAGAACTGGCCTGTCTCTCCCTTCCTGAGGCAGCAGCCACCAGTGCTCCTGCCAGTCTGTTCTTCCAGCCCTCAGCTTGCAGCCCCTTGTATAATTAGACATTGCAATGAAGAATTGCTGTTGACACCGGATTTAGGTCTGGTTCTTAAGAGGGAAGTTTTTCAGGCAAAACAAGGTGAGCATTGCTTGGGGACTGGTATGTTGAGATGGTGCTCACCTTACCACGCTTCACCCAGTTCCCATGCCCTGATAGGCTGGACTCGCAGCACCACTCAAACACAATCCCTCTGTCCCTCTTTCCCTTTTCCTCCGCCTCCCTTCTCCCTCCCTCCACCTCCCAGGGAGGCTGTCCTAGAGGTTTGTGGGTTTGGTTTTGGGTTTTTTTTCTCCTTTCTTTCTTTTAACCCCCCTCTCAGCTGTACTTACAGCTCTTAATCTAGCTGGTCTTGCAACAGACGACAGCTCAGGAGGCACGGAGCAGGACACTAAGTAGCATGATAGCTCAAGGCATCTCAAGGCTTATGCGACCTGGACTGAATGTGAGCAGAAGTCACTTTATTTATCTCTGTAGGGTGACTGAGCAGCATCTCACACCAGCTAAGCAGAGGTCAGAAAGAGGCTTCAGCTCCACACACAAGCTCTGGGATGCCCATGGGGAAGTGAGGTGAGTAAAATGCTGAACACTACCTTGCTGCATCTGGAAGGGCATTTTCAGGAGGGACAAGCCATGTCCTTTGCCTTGCTCCACAGAAGGGAGAAGAGAGAGGCCAGTGCAAAATGTGGCCTGTTGGAGATGGTGTGCAAAGAAGTGTGGACTAAGCAAATGCTAGGTGGGAGGTGGTACTGAGAGCCAGTCTGTGAGAATTGCTGTTCCCTTTTCTGGAGCTGTGGAAGTCACAGCCTGGATCCAGGGCAAGAATCGTAGAATGGTTTGGGTTGGAAGAGACCTTAAAGATCATCTAGGTCCAACCCCCCCTCCACCATGGGCAGTGGTGCCACATCCTAGATGAGGTTACTCAGGGCCACATGCAACCAGGCCTTGAACACTGCAAGGGATGGAGCATCCACAGCCTCTCTGGGCAACCTGTTCCAGTGGTGTTGGACATCTGGGCCATGAGCCTGCTGCTGTATTGTTGCTGTGGGGAAGTTGAGGTGACCTGTGGGTTGCTCCGGGAATTGCAAATTCTCTTGGGTTTCTTATTCCTGCTGCTGTAAGGGCAGAGTAAGGAGATGATGATGTCTGCAGCTCCAGGGAGCAAAATGGATGTTTTTAGGTTATGAGAAGCCTCACTGCAAGCTCTCAAACCTCGCTGGTGTCCTCTCCCTGACGAGGAGGTGGAGGCAGTGGCTCAAGCACTCAGCCATCCAGATGGTGGCTGTAAGTGCGAGGGCTGTATGAGCCCCACAGCACACATGTCCTGCCAGGCTCCTGAGGCCAGTGACTCTGTGTTGGGCTTTGCTGAGACTACTTGCTCAGGACAAGGTGCTCAGTTTGTCATGGTGGCTGAGTTTGTGTTGAACCCTGTGGTGGAAACTGGTCAGAAGCTTGTGTTCAAAAATGCCTCTAAATGTGTTTGGTCCCTGCCAAGGTGGAGGACTCCCATCTGGTCATCTGAAAGGGCAGACTTTGGCCCATTTAGGGGTCTGGTTGACAAGAGTCCCCTGGGAGGCAGTCCTGAAGGGTAAAGGAGCCCAGGGAGGCTGGTGGAAATTCTTCAGGAAGGAAATAACTGGGAACACAGGAGGAGACCATCCCCGTGTGCCCTACGGATGGGGCTGGCAAGAGAGGCAGCCTGGTACGGGGTACTCACCTGTAATTCTGCAGCAGGGACTACTGCAGACTCCCTGCCAGTCTTTCCTTTGTCTGTTCTTCAGGGATAAATCGGAAGGAGATTGTATTTCTCTCAGCAAAATGAAGGGAATTTGTAGTTCTCCTAGACCAGTACAGTCTGGGTCAGACTGTAATCTGCTAGATATTGAGGAAAAAGACCTAACCAACATGACAGAAAAGAAAATAAACCATTTTGCTGTCTGACCTTAAAGTTACACTGATAGCCCTGCTTATGGGATTTATGAAGACTTGTTATCAGTGGGTTTTCTTTCTACTTGGTTTGTCACTTAAGTTATCTCTGGCAGTACTTGTAAGCATCTTCCTTTTTTGTATGGCCTTGGAAAGTATCTTTCGGGGAAAACATAGGGAGAATAGCCACCTTCTTGAAAACCCCTTCACTAGTTCCCTGTTGCACAGAAAGTTTGAGATTATTTTTTTAAAGGGAATAATCAGTTGGCTTGTGTTGGACTTGCAGTGCTGAGTTTGTCACATCCTGATAAGACCTTTGAGATGGTGGACACTTGAGCTGTCCCACATTGAGAGGTACTGGGCAAAATACGCACTTGCCTCCAGGTTGCTGCCCTGTTTCAGCACAGGAGGCATGCCTTTTGAGTACCTGGGATCTCTTCCTTCTAAGGAACCATTCAGGTATGTACACTAAGAAAAAACACTGTTTGCTAATGTGCTTACCCTGGCAAATATGATAGATGGTCTCAGGATATACTGTCTTGGTGAGAGATCCCTGACACTGCTGTTCAGGGTGGCAGCCTTCTCCACACAGGTGGGGAGAGCCTGCTCTGAAGGAGAAGTGAATGATGTTTCCCTCTTATTTTGTAGATGTGGTTTCTGCAAGTCAGCACAAAGAGATGCTGATGGCATTGTTCTTAACTCTACCAGATTAAATTTCACAGGCTGTCAAAATAATTTGTAATTTCTCCTAAGCAAGGATCACATCAACTCAGGGGAGATTACTCAGCACGTTTGCTCTATGGACTGGGCCTGAGCATGTCTCATCACAACAAGGTGCCCTGCAATTGACTTGAGTGAAGGAATGGGAACTTCATGAAGTAACAAGCAGCAGAAACAGAACAGTCATCAAATAATCCTCTTGGGAAGGGGAAACAAAATGTGAATAAGAACAGCAATGATTAGTATCTGATCCTGAGCATTGTTGTTGTTATTACATCACTGCATCCAGGATTAGCACCCCATACCTGGGACTCACAAATGCTTTGCCTGCCTACAAACCCTCCTCCTCCAGCCAGAGCAAGCAGAGGCAGTGGGTGCAGAGCATCTGCACTTGTTCATGTGCAGCTAAACATATATTCTGTGGGACATTTGATCACGTGGGAAATATGTTGGGTCAACTCAGATTTGCCTACCACCGAGAACTGATAGTTTGAATCTTCTCTGATGTACATGGTATAATCCTCCTAGAAAGTGTTCGAATGCACATTTTCCCTCCTGGTGTCATGTTTCTAGTGCTCAGCCAAAAGACCTCAACAGTGGTGCAGAGGAAAGGGTGGGCTCCTCTGATCTTTACAAACTTGTCTTACAGCTCTTCAAAGCAGGTGACAGTGCATTTTATAAATCGGGATGGAGAGCGACTTACGGCCACAGCCAAAGAAGGGGAGAGTCTACTGGAAGTGGTAGTCAATCAAAACTTGGCCATTGATGGATTTGGTAGGTGTTGCACAAGGGCAGGTGGGACTTCTGTGGATTTTATTGTGATTTATGTCTGTGCTGTGACTAGTGGGTACCTGGGAATAGTGCTCCTGAACACCTGCCACTGTGTTCTGGTGAGAACATGAAGCAAGCTTCTCTTCCCTAACAGCTGCTTGCTGGGCTGGCTTTCAACAGTGAGGTGGCTGCATGACTTCCACATGATCACTGCTGGGATTCCACCTACCTGCGTCAATGCATTTGGCTGGTTAGAATTGATGTACACATTTGAAAACTGATTGATCTTCACAGAGGGGAGGCAGGCTGAAATCTGCATCCATCTGCTGTGTTTGGTGACTCTTTTCTCATGCTCCAGATCTGTTAAAGGACTTTTTCTTACACTGTTCCTGAAGATGATCACACAATCACAGAATTATCAATGCTGGAAGAGATCTCTAAGATCATCAAGTCCAACAGTTACTTTATCACAGTCAGCCACTATACCGTGTCCCTAAGGCTAAACTATATCCCTAAGCACCTCATCCATTCACTTTCTAAACACCTAAAACACCTGATCTCTCACCCCTTTGTATTCTCTGATGTGCTGTCACTCCCTTGTTTCTCAACCCAGGTGCATGTGAAGGGACATTAGCCTGCTCCACCTGCCACCTCATCTTTGAGAAGGACACCTTCCAAAAGCTGGGTGCCATCTCAGATGAAGAGCTGGACATGCTGGACTTGGCGTATGGACTCACTGAGACGTAAGCCTTCCTGCTGACTTCAGTAGGTTCTCAGGCCTCTGAGGCAGATTCTCAGCACCTGGCACCTGTTTCCAAGGGGACAGAACTTATTCTGTGCCTCTAGAGCTGCTTCCTCCTGGGGCACAGGAGAATTTTAGCAAGAACTTTAGTGAAAACCCAGCCTGGACCAGACATCCCAATGTGGGTGTGGAATTTCTTAGTTTACTGGAGGAACTGTGGAGCCTCATATAATGTTGCTTGTTTTTCTCAGATCCCGCCTTGGCTGCCAAGTGTGCATCAAGAAGTCAATGGATGGTCTGACAGTGCGGGTCCCCATGGATGTATCAGACATCAGGAGGCAGCTGGAGGCTGGAAAGCAAAGCAAACAGTAACTGGAAACAACTACACAGCTCTCATCCTTGTTTTAGGTGTGGCAGGGTGCTTTGCTTTTGATTAACTCTGGTTGGGTAGCGGTAAACCTCTGTGCTGAATGTGACTCACCCTCTCCTTTGGAATTTAAGGAATTCTGCTATTCTAAGTAACTGCTGAGAATTTTGCAAGGCTTAGCTCTTTAACTGTAGAGCAGATTTTTCCAAGTTTGGGAAGCTTGAGAAGAGGGAGCTGTTCCAAGTAGAAGATGGCCGATTGGCTTGAGGCTAATTCAGCTTGGCTAGTGAGGACACACTGATAGCCATCTGAATTCTGACATCTGTGAGAAGAAGCCACTTCCTATGACTCTGAGATGTTACATGTCACAGAATCACAGACTGGTGGGGGCTGGGAGGGACCTTTGGAGATCAAATGTCACTTAATTGTTATGTGCCATGACCTGCTACTTTCTCCAAATACTAAATTTTCCCATTGCCGTGCTACCACATTCTCAAATACCATTTTAACAATCAGGCTTTTAGACCTATGAGATGCATTTTTCTGGTGACATGAGCCTGGTTGGAGGAGAATGAGTTTGATGGAAATTTAGGTGTAATAGTAGCCTGTTGCCCAGTTTGCTTGACTGGCTTTTCCCTTTGTGTTTGGGTGAATGTGTCAAACTTGCCACCTAAATGGTATAGAGACCCCATGATCTGTGACTGAGTTTTCCCCGTGGAATTCTGCACAGAAACCTTCCCTATGGATTTATTAACCCCCAGGCCGCATGTTTAGCAACCAATTTAAAGAAGTTATTGTTATTAGGTGAGGAATCAACCACGTAAAAGATGTGTATGTTTAAAAAATGCTTATCTTATATTAGAACATTTACAGTTTTATTTGGCATAAATTGCAGAATTTTGATCGGGATAAGGGGGAGGGAATGGTTTGGGTGGGAGGTCGTGGGGTCCGGTGGTGGTGCCTTGTGAGGGTCCGGTGGTGTCTGCCCGCCGGGGACCCGGGTTGCGGCGGTGGTGCCCAGCAGAGTCCGGTGGTCGGCGAGGGTCTTGCCGCGCGGTGGAGCTCGCGGTGCACCATCCGCTCCCTAGACACGGCGAGCAGAGAGGAGGAAGAGGTGGCTGGTTGTCTGTGTCTCCGTCCCCCTTTCCTCATCCCTGGTACTCTGCCTGGCGAGGCCCTGTTCCGGCTAGCACAGAGCTGCTGAGTGTCCCTCCCCGTTTTGCTGGCAGAGGGCTTCCCAGTAGCCAGCCTCGGCAGGTCCGGCGTGGGAAGCATATGTGTTTCACAGCAGTGGTTGGTGTCTTTCAAATACCAGGACCCAGGCACAGAAAAAGAGGGATGAAAGAGCAAGGGTTGAAAAAGGTGATCACTGCACCACGATGACAAAAAAAAACCAAACCAAAACAACCAACAAAAAAACCTTTGGGTCTTTTATTGAAACAGTTAGTTACCACTGCAGCTCTGGAAAGAAGACTGTGAATGTCTTGTTAGTGTTCATATGTGAAGGAAATGAAGTTGGGGTGGGCGTGTTTGTGTTATGAGTATATATGTATCTTTCTTCATAGCAAGGCCACCGAGGTGATCTGGGACAGTGTGCCACATCTGAGAGTTAAAGACCCCGAATGTTAACAAGTCAAACTCTATACACCTTGGACAGTGGCCTCTGGGCTTCCCCTGCTTTCCCCTGCCCTGGTATTCCATGGTGTGAATTTGGAGTGCTGGGCCAGCTTCCTGGCACTGACTGTTACAGGCACCTGGCAAGTGAGTGGATGCATCTGATACCTCCTGGATCATTGTACAGAGGTGGCTTCCACCTCTGTGCAAGGACTGAACCATGGCATATGTCATGCAGCTTCAGGTATGGCTGTTTGGAAACACTCAGCAACTTGCAGGGGCCACTTACTCCACAAAGACTGCCTTTCAATCATTAGGATTCATTTGTTTCTGTTGTCCTTCACCCATTCACTGTTAATTGAGTAAAAGGAGTGTCTATCGCAGAGAAACCACCTTAGAAAACTCTCACATAACTTTCAAATGGAACATGCTGAATATTTTAATCTTTGAGACATTTCCCATCATTTTTCTTAATGCCTGTCAGACTACTGTGGTCCTCTCAGCTTCTCTACAGAGCTCACCTGGCAGCTTCACAACCCTCTAAGCGAGTCCCATTATGGCTATGGCACGCCTGAGCATTGCTATGAGTAAGAATCACAGGGATGCTTCAAAAGTCCACTGGCTGCATTTCTTTAGTGGTGCAATACCAGCAGTCTGTCTAGTACATCCCTGCCTGCCACGTCTCCAAACTTAATTCTACTGGAGTACACTGGGCCATGTACTATGCTGAGTGGGAACTCGGTGCTTCTTCTGAAACAGCATCAGTGCTGCTGAAGCTTGGACAGTCTCAGCTTAGGAGTGTATGACAACTTTCTGGCCAGATGAAGCGCTGCTTTAGCATCAACTTGACAACATTCTTAACAACTTCCACAACTCCTTGACCTCATGCTAAAGCCAAATCCTGCTTAAGCTCCTCTCAGCATGACTAGAAATTTGGTTAGCTGCTCCATCCACACTGCCTCTGGAAAGGGCCTTCTGAGATGTCACCATCATTTACAATATATAATGTCACCTTTTACTAGGACTAAAAGGCCCAGCTACTCCTAGAGAACACCAAAGATGACAAACATTTGTAGCCCTGTCAAAATAAGAGTGCTAAAATCCTTTATAGTAACCGTGTCTCTGCCAAACGCTACCTTTAAGAGAGGGATGAGAAGAGAGAATCAATGCACAAATAACTTGGGAAAAAAACCCAAAAGTGCAATCTTGGGGTTAAAATGTTACATATGCTGTCTGTCAGGGAAAGACAGACTTTGGGCTCTGGGTGCCATTTGGTTTTGCTGGAACCCAGTCTCAGCCAGTAATGAACACTGACTGTGAGCTAAACCACTGGGGGACAAAAGATGAGCAGAGAGAAGCAGCAGTGATTTCTGGGATGGAGATGAAGGGTCTTCCTTTGGAAGAGTGGTGGTGAATGGTAGAGGATTTTGTGCAAGTGTAGAGATTTTCAACTCCTCCTGGTGGAGCATTTGTTGTCCCAGTTCTCCACTCATCCACATACATTGGTAGCTGACTGGAGGAAATAAAGCAGAGTTTCTTCCTTCCCTTTTTAAAAAAAATGGAGCCAGACCCTGTGCAGGTCTGATGATTCATGAAGAGGGAGAGTCTGGTGGCATTCTGCCCACTAGACACCCCACCAGTGAAGTCTCTTCTATAGAAAAGGGCGTACAGTAAACCCAAGAACAACTCTCCCTCCCGCTCCAGGCAAAATGAATGTTACACCCCAACGTTACATACATATTAGTGTCACTTTACACTCAGAGCCCTGTGCAGCCTGCTAGATTCTTCACACCTTGATCATATCTTACAGAATATTTTCTGCTGCACATACACAAAGAAACATTTAGTTCTTCCATGTCCATCTCCCTAAACAAACGTCTCTTCTGCAAATGCCACTGTATCACACTCCTCTGTGGCCACCTCTGCCAGTGGCTGGCTCCTCAGCCACTCCACCCTGCTCCGAAGGAGTTCATTCTCCACTGCTTCTGCCTCAGCCATGGGACAGGTCTTGGTTTCCTCGTGTTTGAAATACTCCCTCACGGTGTTTCGAATGGAGGCAGGGAGGACGATGCGAATGGTGTGGCTGAATGTGTTGAAGCCCTTGCTCTGGGTTGGCGCCTGCGCCATTTCCACTGGCTTGCTCTCCAGCTCCTTGGGAATGGAGGCACTTTGGGAGCTCTCTGTGTGCTCTGCCTGCAGGGACAGGAGCGTTGGTCCATGGTGGCAGTGCCTGGAGATGGACTGCAGGACAAGAGGGGTATTCTGCCCATAGAAAATTGTCTGGGGGATATGGACTCTCACAGTCTGCAAGCTCTTGGACAGGCTTTGCTCACTGCTGCTGCTGGGTGAGTCACTGCTGCTGGTGTTTGCCATGGATTTCTCCTCTTCTTCCACTGGAGACCCCCAAGAGCTTTCCTTATCTGGGGCCACGTAGAAAGTTATCTTGGTGTGCTTCAGGTTTTCCTGGCTTGGAGGGCAGGCATCAGCGCTTTTGATTTCTATGCTCTTCACTGCCTTCTCCCTGTGATGCTGGTGGCTGATCTGTGGAGGTTCCTCACTGGCTAGGCTGGCACCTGGAAGCTCAGGATTTTGTTCAAACTCTTTGGTATAATCCTGGCTCCTGAGCCCTGGGCCAGGGCTCCCTCCACAACTGGGCTGTTTCTTTTCTTCTTCCCAGTCGATGTTACTGGGTGGGCTTCCCACGGCAGCTCCACTGACAGAGGGAAACGTTTTCCTCTCTCCAGAGTAATGACTGCTCTCCACAGCCTTGGGCTCATACTCATGGAAACTGTCCAGGTCACATGGATATAAAGGCACAGGAGATGTGAAAGACTTGTGCCACTCTTTCGGGGACCTCTTAGCAATCCTGGGGGATACAGCATGAAGCCTGGCAGATGTACCAAACATGAACGGCAGGGATGAGATGTCTGTGGGACTAATGGCTGATGACTCTGAGCAGTAGGAGAAAGCACTGTCTAAGGAGCTGACTGAGGAGGCAGATGGGGAGGTGGTGGTAGAGGACAGACTAGAGAAGCTGGACCTGTTGGACAGGCTGGTTTTCTGAAGGCTGAGCTTCTTCATCTGAGAGCTGGTCTGAGGCAACTGCCACGAGTTCTGCCTGCCCTTATTAACCCCAGGGCTTAGACTGTCATCAATCAGCTTCTGGCTTTCCATCTGCAGCTGCTTGAGCCTGTGGATGTAGTCTGTATGGCTGTGCATGATGGTGGCATCGCAGCTGGACTGGCGGGCCACTGGCTCATGGCTCTGTGCAGGAAGCTGGGAGCTGTGACAGACACTGGGCTCTGATGAGCACCGGTCCCTGGCTGGGCTGAGTGAGCATATGGAGCCGATGGAGCAGAAGGAGTCCTCCTCTGCCAGGAGGTCATAGCTGTCTGCACTGGTGTTCTTCTGGGCTTTGCTTTGGTAGCAGGCTGTGATCTCACTGAACAAATCCCAGTCTTCCTGATCCTCATCAAGTAACAAGCTGCTGGATGGTTCAAAAATGGCATCTGTTTCAGGTACCAGGTGGTGCTTTGGTCCTTCTGGGTCACAAGCAGAAAATTCCAGCTCATCAGAGGAATCATCATGCTGAGCCAAGCCTATACCTGGGGCAGAGACCACAGATTAATTTGTTGCCTATGTCTCCTAACCCCATATACTACCCTACAATCAAGGCAGGGAAATACTATCAAGTCCACAAAAAAGCAAGGACGATCCATTATTTTCACAAAAATTCTAGCTTAATAACCTGAGCTTTCACCACTGTCCTGTATTCATTCACAGAACAGTTAATGGAGACAACTTGATCTTTTCCCATTCAACCATTTGGTTTAGCTTTAGAGAACTACTCTGGAAGAAAAGACTGCTGGGATGTGGCACTGCTAAGGTAACACTTGAGTTCTTGTGATGGTTGGAACAGGTTTAACGGCAGCCACAGAGAAAAGACAACTGTCCTCAGAGACACAGTTGAAGTGATGAACTTTAGCCCTCAGCTTTGCCCTAAATTCCTGCCTATGCCTGACAGGCAAAGGGAAAACCAAAACCAACTGGTTTTCAGTGCTTTTCCTTGGAAGGTACATGAAGGGAAAGCAAACTTTTTGCATGAGGAGTTTACCTATTAAAATATTTGAAATATTTCTAGAAGATACAGTATCACATACTTACCCAGAGATTCCTCTGAGGTTTTGGACTTTATCTTGTCTGGTCTTTGAAACAAGGAGGCAATGTCTCCTCCAAAAATCTCTCCTGAGTTTTCAATCAGGAACTGCACTAATAAGGCCACCTGGCAAAGACATGAATTTACAGAACCAGTTTCATGAATATATAGCCACCTGTATAAAGCAAGTCAGATTAGTCCCACACTGTTGCTTTTCCTTTGACAAAGATGTAATTTTCTACAGAACCTTTTGTTCAAGAAGCTGTTAAGAAAATGGCAAGCTGTTAAGACATGGCAATGAGTCTGTATGAACTACACCTGGGGCAAGAACCTGAGCTAGATGAAGTGGTACAGTGAGCCAGGTTCGGCATGTTCCACAATTTTATTTACAATAGTAAGGAACACCTCATAACCTACAAAACAAGTGTTCCTCCCCTCTGATGCACTGGCATGCTCATTGCTTACTATGTCTTTAGACTCAGCTGAAGTGGCAGTGTCTAAATTCATTTTGCTTGACCATATAGGAAGATCATCTGGTAAAGCAACTGTAGCTTCCCTTTTCACCCAGGATAAACTGAGTAGCTAAATCCCCCTAGCAGCGTAGGAAAGGAGGAATCCTGGATGCCACTCAGCCAGCACTGACACTGATCCTATGCTTTCCTTTTGTCTACATAATATGGTGCCCATAAAAAACCCCAACAACAACAAACAAAACAGTAAAAGGGGAAGACAAGCATGAGGACAAACCCATGAAAGATTACCTTCTTTGTAGACCTGCTCTCCTCTTCAGGGCCAGTGGGACTTGGTAGCCACAGCATATTGGGTGCTATGCAAAGAGCGAGGTTAAAGGCATTCATTTGATTCACGCCAGAATTCTGCTCAATATGGTGGAGGACGCCAAAGAGGTGTCTGAGTAAGGTGAGGTTGGCCTCTGGAAGCTGGTTGACTAGACTACTCAGGGAGTGGGAACAAAGAAAAACAGTGCTGTTCACATCTGCTTTTCAAATATCAGAAGCTGCTTCCCAAAGGTTTTGGCCCCTCCTGCCCTTTTGCAATCAGTCTGAGACATTCACATTTGATAATAAAGTAGGACTGTGTCACTCCCCTCCATCGGCTTCCATGAGAGGCACAACTTTACATCCATATTGCCTACCCACTCTGGTCACAGAGCTGGATGGACTAAGGGACCTGTGTGCCGAACACCTGGGTGAAAGTCCATAATGCCTTATCGAAACAATGACTGCACAAAGGAGATACATACAGCACCAGGCCAGCAGCACATCAGACAATAACACTGCCTGTGTCCCATGCTACAGAGACACTGGAGGAAGGAGGCCCAGGCCAAATGGTAAGGTTCAAAAAGTGAGCTGAGCCACTGGCAAGAGGAGGTTTGGTACACTGCATATACAGGATGCTGATAAGACTATTCTTGCTCAGGGCAGCAGTTTCAAGGCAGTAAAGCTATTTTCAAGGTCCCAGTCACCAAGTTGGCAGGACTACTGCTTTTAACTGCCATGATCATCTTCATAAGAAAAGAGTTACCATTGTGAAGGATCTAATTCCATTAATATTTGATGTGCTCCTGGTGGCTGAACTATTGCGCTTTTTCACTTTGCTGGTTCTGGTAATTTAAACTAGCCATCAGAAAATGTTTTTCTAATGGCTTTTTTTGGGATCAGAAATGTTAACAATGTTCATAAAAGACCACTGAAAGGAAAATGTTCTGACCAGTGACACTGGCAATCAGCAATAGCTCTACTACGGCCTGGAGCATCGCCAGGAGTCTCCCAGAAGATGAAGTCTATGCTGAGGGCCATATGCTTCCCCCTTCTCCCGCCAAAATAAGCTTTTGCAAAGGCTTTTACGAACCTTTTAATAGCTTCAATCTTACGTGCCCGATTTTCTGTGTCCACAGCTTCCATCCACAGTCCGTGCATGTCTGAGGATAGAACACTGTCAGGTATATTTCGGAGAAAATCCTGAATTAAATATATATATGCAGAGCAGTCTGGTCAGTTTTGAATACCTTGTTTTGGTTTCATGATACATATAGTAATTGTTTATTCATATTAAGCAGAAGATAAAACAAAACATGACAAATGCATTTCTCTTCCCCTCCCCACTTCCACCAAGCTGTCTCCTCAGGGACCTTCCTCTGCAGGATGGCATGGCAGCTGCTAGTGCAGAGGGTGAGCAGCAAGCCCTTATCCCTGACCCTTCTCCCAGCAGGACTGATCTCTGATGCAGCAGGCAAAGAATTCACCCCTAAGGCTCTGCATGATCTGTTTGAAACTTGTCAGCTGTGAGGATTTCTCAGGGAACTATTTAACAACTTAGTATATGTCTTGTGTCGGAAAGTACCTGAATATCCTCTCAGTCAACAGCTCTTTGCATTAGGCCAACAAGAGCAGGAGACAGGGATGTTTTTTTTACACTTTAGGTGCCTGAATTGTTCTGATCAGATTTAATTGCTGGTGCAAAAAGATAGGCTTTTTCTTACTAACACTTGAGTCTTATCACAAGCTTCATCCCCCACCCACCACAACCTCTGCTTGGATTTGGAAGCTGATTTCCCTCTTACTTGCTGGCTGATCAGAGAGTGAAGGCTTAGGGACTAGATAGTACAGACCAGCTCCTTTAAGCATGGCCTCTCTGTTTGGAGGTGGGATGCAGAGTGTTGCCCTTAAATGGCATGAGTCCTCCCATAACTTCCTGGTGCGTCTAGAAAGGACAAAGAGTATATGTACTGCTGCCACTAAAGGGCTTCATGCCTATGTCAGTGCAGCATGTTACTTCCTTAAAGAAGGTACCATCAGCCCAGGCAACTGAGTTACTTGGCCAAACATACCGTGATGACAGCTGCAGCCACAAAAACTGACTCTCCATCGACCTGGACATCATCTCCAGAGTTCAGCTTCTCTTTCAGCTCCTTGCAAGTCTTGGCATTGGCAGAACGTCTGAAAATGCCCCTAGTAGAAGGACCTTCGTGGTACAACAGGAGCAGCATATCCTAAGAGAAAACCCAGTTGTATTTAAGAGCCTAACACTTTACTCTGTTGTTTGTGTATATTACACCTCAAATACTATAACATCATTAGCATAAGATCTAGTCAGCACTGTGAAGAAGACAGACACAAAAGAGACTTGTCATCACTTGGCCAGGGACAAGAGCCTGTTGCAGGTTAGTTGCAGATACAGTTCATGTAGGTCTGCTTATCCTGTGCCAAGTTTGAGCCCAGTGCGCTCTTGTAGTGAATGAGGTCTAAGTCGTGTAGCGTGGCACAGTCCACTGACATTGAAACAAGATGGACATCTGTGCATGAAGTAATATGGATTACACAGGGGAGGGATGATCTCAGACTTACTACTGAGCTAGATCTGAATCAAATGACAGTCATCTTGCCCATCTAATCCTCATAAATACCACAAAACTAACTTTACATTCTGGGCTAAACACATCAGGTTCAGGTCAGGAGGAACAGCCGAGGCTGCTCCTTACCATGATTGGCTTGGGAAGGATGCCATCAGGACAGACAGAGGACAGAGATAAGCCAAAGAGTTTCCGTGGGGTGGTAGGTGACTGTGAAGGAGGGCTGCTCGTGGGGGTACTGGTGCTGCGGCGCAGGGCCCAGTCAATCAAAGACTTCTTCCTCTTGGTGTGTTTCTGCAATGACTCTGAAAGAAAACAGACCTTTCTTACACACTTGTCAGTCCTTCCTTCTGGCCAGTGAGTGATCTACAGTGGAGGCAGAGTTCCTGGCAATGCAAGGACTTTCCACCATCGTGTGTTTAATAACTACACTCTTAATGGGGATGGTCAGATAATATACAGCAGTGAAACCACCTATTTGTCTCTCAACCATCAGCAAAACTCTTATTCAATCACTGTTCTTCAGTGAACCTTGCTGTCTGTGCAATGCAAGCTAATCAAGGACTGGAAGCTAATTCTGACCATTTGCAAGGACAAATTTATCTTCTCTGCAACCTCGTCCTCTTTGCATACACTGAGGTATGAGAGCGACTCTGGGATACATGTATGATGCTAGAAAGAGCTTGGCACTGCCATGGAAAGCAGCAAGGTCTCTGCCCCTCCGCCTGGTAGTAACACACTCCTGCAGCCCCTACCTCGCCTCAGATGCACTGGAGCTTGGAGCCTGGGTTTCAGGACAAACTGACACTGTTTTTCCTTTGGGAGCTGATCAAGGAATGAAGCCTCTGTCCCATCAGCCAGGAGGGTGTTATTGTTGGTTCCTTGTTGCTGGTCAGCAGAGTCCCGGAGACAGTTCAACACAATGCTGAAAGGATGTTCGTGCCCTGTTGAGCAAAGAGTTGTGTAAAGAGCATGCAAAGCTATGTGAAAACAGCTCCAAATCTGGGCAGGAGGAAGCAGCCACATCCAATGGCTCCCACTGCAGCTGGGCCTCTAAGCCCAACGCTGCTCAAAACCTTCACCTGTAGACTAAAGAGGCCAGGGCACATCTATGCACACAAATGATCACTGCCTTACAAATAAACTAATCCAGTTAAACCTGGATAGCCACTCTCCAGAACATTGGGCAACAAAGCACTATTGACTGGGTTTAAACCCTTATGAATAGGCTTATGTGCCCCACTGCACTAGCAAAATACTCCAAGCGCTGCTCCATGTAGGAGTTAGCTTACTGTGACTGTCTAGTATGTGTTGGATGAATACAAAAAGTAAGCATGTATCACAGGGACTTGGAAAACACCAATAAACACCCACAAATAGACATGTGCAGTCTAAAGAGCCCCAGAATAAGTCTTACAACAACAAGATGGTCTTTGGAGCACAATGTCTTTACAAACCAATACGCATAAACTTCTTTGGAGAGCCTGTGGATATATTTATTGGGTTATCACAATGCAGAGTTAATGAAGAAATTACTCGTTCAGCATAACCAAGCAGTTTGCTACAGGGAAAAACAGTCTGAGCAATGCTGTCAGAGAAGCAGGCAGGATTTTAAATGCATCTAACAGCTCTGGTTTTGATGCTGGAAAAATCAGCATGTTACCTTGCTTCCTTCTTTGGCAGATTGTACATTTAATGTTATGGTTTGCTTTCTTGCTTTTGCCAACAGTACACAAATAAAAACTACTATTATTGTTATGGTTGTTATTGGGAAAATCCAGCTTTGGTGGTATCATGATGAATGTTTAGTACTTAACAGACAAAATTCAGTGGCTCATTTGAATATATTTCTTGTATTTCTGAAATAATTTCCTACAGATCTCCTCCGATGTGACTGTCCTCAAATCCCTCTACATACACACCTACTTTCCCCCAAGCCTCTGGAGTTTCTAAAACCTAAACACAAATTGTTAAAAAGGAAAGTTTTCAAATAAACACTGAGTAAAGGGCATTGCCTCAAGTGCCCCACATGTGCTTACGAGATGAGATTAGTATTGGATTAAGGACAATGTTAAGGAGCCATACACAACAAATTGTGTATTTAGTGACACCATATCTTGTGTGGAAAACAGTTTCCTTATTGGTGAACTGAAATGCAATGAAAACTAAATAAATACCAAAAGAGGATAAACATGTTATCTTCCTAACTAGAGGTTTAAAGGCCATCTAAAAATTCTACTTCCTTCAGCTTCTTTCCTCTGGACCTATCATGTTCTTGCCGAATGACCACCTAACTGCAACAAGCTGTTTTGCCTCTGATGGAGCAATGATGAAGGCAAAGTGCTCAGGAGGTTTCAGGAGGTGGTCTGATGGACATTAGTGGATGTCTCTATCACAGGTAGCAAAGGTGGGCTGAGATTGCCCCAGACCACGCACACTGCCTATGAGGCCTATGAAGGGAAGCCTGCAAAGCTGAGCAGAAGATGACCAACCTCCAAGCATATAGCCCTGCAAGCCCATACTGGCAGCTGCAGTGAAGGGATTTAGCTTCAGACATGTCCTACCCTTGAAGCATGCAATGTTTAATATATATGTCTCTGCCACAAACACCAGTGTTATTTATCACTTGTTCCCATGGTTCTAGAATGGAGGGAAAATCGGAGAGCTCTTACCAATGAGAGGGTAGCCAGGATCATCTTTTCCTGAGATCACCCAGAGGTGGTGTTCACTTGTCCTGCCCTGGTAGGTGAGGAACAGAGAAGAGAAAATATTAGGTGAAGAGAGCAACAAATGGCTGAACAGGCCAAGAAGCGAGACGTGCATGGATCTCTCCAGGACAGCCATGTGGCTGGGAGAGATGGCACTCTGGATGAGTCTGTCTGGAGTGGGAAAGGGAAGGTCCAGGAGTAGAAAAGACTGACACAGCAGGATGTGCACCCACATGATGGTTTCCCAGCCTGTTTTAGCAGTGTTCCACAATCTGGCTTGGTATTAAACTATGGGAACACTGTTAAAGCTACCTGTTAAACACTGTAATGGCAAAGGCTCATCTGCTAGCATCACTGATTGTTCAGTATTTGATGGCTATATTAATAATCCCTTGGCAAGTTTGGCTCAATCCTAATGCTGGACAACAAGCACTGAAGTGTGCTGAAATCCAAAGGAGTTTATTACACAACGTTTGAATTTAACGTAGGCATGTAAGCATGCCTGTGTTCCTAATACTTGGCATCCACACAAAGAGTACTTCATCTTGTACTCCAGAGAGTATTATGCCTTACTGGACAGCTACAGCAAATCTAGACTTCACATCTGCACTGTCCTACACCAGACGTTGGGTGCTTCCTTAGCTAAGATCTGGCACACTATGCAACTGCCACTTACAGGAAGCCCAAGCTGTTGAAGGGTCGTCTTCATCACACTCTCTGCAGTTTCCACATTGGACACATTGACTGCAGTAGTCTAGGAAGGAAAAACAGAACATATAGGAAGCTAAGAAGAAGGCATGAAGTTTGATTGTAGTTTCTTGAAGCTTGAAAATCTGGGGAAAATGTCACTCATTTGTTTATTAACTGTCTTTACCAACGTTCATGA
The DNA here is from genome assembly GCA_013399015.1 of Galbula dea. Taxonomy (NCBI): domain Eukaryota; kingdom Metazoa; phylum Chordata; class Aves; order Piciformes; family Galbulidae; genus Galbula; species Galbula dea. Next base: position 173,587 of record VWZX01003202.1, read on the forward strand.
TTAGAAGAGTGTGTTAATTTGAACTACACTGGAATCATTATTAAGGGTGACGGCTCTACGTTGTGAAAACTGTTTTCTGCTACTTCCATCATGGGCATATTCTACCATCCAAAGATTTAATTCAGTGGATATCACAGGGAGTGGATGGTGTTCAGATGCTATTTGAGCTCATCAGAGTTCGACTGATAGTAGTGTCACTGTCACTCCAAAAGGTGACATGGCACAATGCCAGCTAACCATGAGTGTCTGGGGTTGGTCTCTGAAGGAAGAGTCTCCAGGAGGTAAACGTGACCCACTGAGCTTCTAGGCACAAAGCCTAGAATTGTACGCTATTAATAAGAAGAGACTGGAACACATTCCAGCAAATTAATTCAGGAGAACACACCAGTGACTCTTTCATGACCAATACCCTCAGCTTACTTCACTGAAAATAGGAATGACTGGGCACTCAACCACAAACCTTTGCCAATTATGAAGTGAATGAGAAGGAAAAAAGAAAAGAAGCCAGAGGTCATGAATAATCTTAAGAATTAACTGCTCTTTGATAAGTGTTTGGCTACATCTGATTTCCCAAACCAAAATGGATGGGCTTCCAGTGAGAAGGATGCAGGTGCCCAGATGCACATCCTCTAAAACCTTTTCCGGTGGGACTTGAATTTTAAACAGGGATGGCAGCAGCAGCACCAAAGCCCTGCCCTTCCTGCCCCTACCCAACTATGTAGCATTGGTCTGATGAGCAGGTTCTCAGCTTTACTTACAGAAGAACAGTTGTCAGCATCCAGCACAAAGATCTGAAGGGTTAGGTTCTTCAGATACTCATTCTGTTTTGCCTCACTAATATGCCTGAAAGCCAAAGAAAAGGGGAGGAAATGCAATTTCCCAACCAAACTTGAGAAAGACACCAAGATTTGGATCCAAAAGGTCCAAGGGACTTGCTCCTTGTCACCGTAACAAATACAGATTAATTAGGACAGTAACAATAACATGCAATGCCTTAGTGTGGCCACATGCTCTTATTGGCTTATCTTTCTTGAGGCCCTGGACTAGCAAAACCCTACATGGCAATACTTTAATGCAGATGGCTGTGTCTAGCACAACACTTCCCAGCACCCTTAGGATCATTGCTGTTCTCCATAAATCAAGAGACTTCTTCCCCTCCATGTACCTATATAAACAATTCTGCCTGGGTGTTAAAGGAAACAACATGAAAAAGAAACAACTGTTGCCTCTAGATGCCATGAAATGCAAACTTTAGTTTGAATCAAAAAACATCTGTGACATTTCCAGAGTGATTAGCAAAGTCAAGCTCTGGCTCCAAAGGAAAAAAAAGGTGCTCCAAAAATATTATCTCCCAGTGGATTTCATCTTTTCTGGACTGTTAACACCAATTTTGCTGTCACCAGGGACTTCTACGTTCACATTTCAAAGGTGGATTTTTTTCAAACAGTAGCTAGACAATTAGTGTGCTGAAAATCGGAGGGCAGCTGACACCCAGCATGACAAATTGCTCTGAGGACTGTAAAGGAACCACCCAGGAGAATGAAAAGGAGGGTCACTTACCACAGTAATGCTGACAGCCATCTTTCCTTCATATCAGCTGAGCTGAAGATAAAAAGGGAGGCAGATCATCAAACAAGTGCTGAGTGAGTAACAGCCTTTGGAAACTCTACCCAGTTTCATTTATATATAGCTGTAAGTCAAATCTGCAAAGCCTTGCAAACAAAAGCACAGTCCTTTCCTGCTTCTGTCTTATTTTAAAAAATAACAAAAATAATAGTAACAAAAAAAATCCAGCCACAAACTCAACTTACCTTTCCTGCCTGGGCTGGTGAGTGTTCAGAGAAGGCAAATATCCTTCTCTGATGTTGCAGCTAACTCATCTTGTGGACCCTCATTATTTTTCCAGTGACCTCGATTTTCATTCTCTTATTATTTCCTTTCCAATGTCTGCTGTTCCTAGAAGCTTCTGCTGCCAACATGAGTTACCCAGGTCTCAGTGATGTGAAGGAAATGAAACTACTGTTGAGTTCGGACTGAGACACAAATGGCAGCTTGCATGTCAGAGCATGAATCCTAATCAGGAATCCATCACTGAGAGAGACCATCCTGACCCTTGGAAATGATGAGACAACATGTATGAAACCATAGTATGGTCTCCATTTCTTTTTTCCACCAAGGCAGCTGTTCCACAGAAGGAAAAGCATCAGGCCAGACCAGCTCCTCCTAGCTGTGCCAGCAGAACCCCTGAGGACAGAGCGACCCTTGAAGACTGCTGACCTCTCTGCTTTGCAAAAGAGAGTATGAAGCAGAGATGCTTGAGCCAGCAGTGACCTGAGCTCCCTCTGGATATCATGGCTAGGCTTCACGAACGAAGATTTAGATTCAGTTTAGCCAGGCTAGACTGAGCTCCAAGGTACTAAAAAGCTCACCTGCTTTTTGGTGAGCCTTATTAGCTCAGGCAAAACATTGAGGACAGCCTTTGAGATGGCTTTTGGACATGAATGGGCTACTCTAGCCTGCTCTGTGCTCCCTTGCTTTTCTATTTTTTGGGTTAGCAAAGGCTAAGCAAGTTCTGAATCATGCTGCTTGTGCAGATCCAACCTTGAAGAACCTCTCCATTTTTACAGCCTGTTGCTGTTGGCATGGGGCATCCTGGAGGACAACTGCAGGAGGTTTTCCCAGGAGTTGCCCATGCCACAATAAGTGTGCATAAAGGATTTAATCCTGGCAGAAGACCATCTGGCATTTTTCATTGACATAACTAACTTGTCCTTTGTAATGAAAAATTCTCAAACTAGGGCTAATCTCCTACAGAAATGGCTGCTGGCAGACACTGAAACAATATGCTTGCAGGTTCTATGATGGCCCAAGCTGGTTGGCTATGGCAGATCTGGTTGTGATGTTCCCAGATGCTCTGCAGCAGGGCTAGCCCTTGCTATAACAACACTTGCAAGGGTTGGTCCTCTAAAAGGCTCTCAGGGACCAACCTGCAGGAGTCTTTCTAAGATGACTCTCTCCCAACATCTAAGTTTCAATCACACTACCTAATGTGAGTGTAAGTCCTCCACTCAATGGGAAGAAGGGCTGTGGTAGAGTTCAGGACCCTGTAGCCTCAGTCACTGTTTCACTTGACACACGGGAGACTGGGGCAGCTGCCAGGCTGCAGAGGGAAGTCTGGTGTCTGAAGAGATACCTGAAGGTAACAACATAGTTGGTGGTAGGCCAGCCGATGACAAACGAATTCTCAGGACTCATCTTTTTCTCTGTCACTTCACTCAGGCAGGTGCCGGTCCACACTTCACTCAGATGCACCTGCTTTTTCAGCTTCAGGCTGGAAGAGGATCTGCAATTCAAATGATGGATTTCTTAGGCCAGATCCTAACATCTAGACCTTCACAGTCTGGCCATGCCACCCTCCAAGCATGCAGATACAGTGACAGCAACATGCCTCGTAGAATGAAAACTCTGGGAATGTGGAGGCACTACAAGAAAGTTTTTCAAGTGGATTTGAGGCTTGGTGGCTGCTGTGGGACAGCTGCAGCTTAGGGCAATGTGATTCACTACAGCCACATGCAGGCAGATGATGATTTAGGCTAATTATTGTCTATGCTAACAAGTGAAGTCACCTAAGCTCTAAATTTAGCTGTGGCAGAAGCAGACAGACCAGGAGTCAGTTTTCTGTCCTTACTGCTTTTTGCCCACATGCTGTTTCTTCAAGAAGTCACATATGGGAAAAGGCAAAATCAATTAGATAACCTTTTCCTTTAGGACAATGGAGTGAACCATCAATAGAAGAATTGCTGGAGGTGGAAGGGGGAGATGCCACATTTAATATCCACATTTGTAAAGAAGAGTTGCTTTGATGCCTGCTCTACAAATAGCTCAGAGACTACCTTCAACAGCACATACTGGGGAGAAGGAATGAGCGTGAATTGCTCTTACTTGGACTTGGCGATGACCAACACATCACTGAACAAGATCAAATGTCTTTCCTGGGTCTGCAGGCCCATGGTTAGCTGTACTCGCTCGTCCAGGATGAAAGTGGAGCCTGGGTTGCTGAACACCCCACCTGGGAGCCCATTGTCCAAATGAGAGAAGGAGATGGTAGTTTCCCTGGAGGAGGAAGAAAAATCATAAGACTTTGTCAGAAGCTTTTCTCACAAGGGTTTGTGATTGGACAGAGGCAACTGTTTTGGACCAGCCTGGTAGCCACCGTGCTTCTCCCAGTACTACCCCTACTGCACTCAGTTATGAACTGCATTTACCTGCCTCTGCCCAGTTGATTTACCAGCCTCAGACAGATGGAAATATGCCTAAATGCCCACACCAAATCTGGGGAGGTTAAACTGCTGAAATATTCATTTTTGAGTAATTTCTTGCTCAGGTAAAACACTTATTTCCTGCACATGCATGTGAGCTATGGCTCATCATCCGTGGCTGATGGCAATGTTCAGCCTGGCAGAGAGGGATTGTCACTTCTGTGCATGTTTTCCACCCATACTGACCTGCTTGTCAATGCAAGGGCTGCAGCACAGAGGAAATGAACTGCATGTACTCATCTAATCCCAGCTGCCTGACTCCAGCTTGGCTGGCTGCAATCCAGCATCTTGTTTCTACCAAGAATAGTATGGGTGCTGACCATTTCTGAAAAAAAAACCATGTGGGGTTTGCATATTGACTGGAGTCAACAAGCCATCATGGAGATGGAACCAGATCCTTTCTCTATGCTTTCCCCAGCTGGAGGACCTTTGCCAAATGCTAATCTCCTCACTCAAGCTGCTTCTCAGCACTGCTCCTGGCTTTGGTCAGCACTGCTAGCAACACAACAGGTTCCACAGTCATTCCCTGCATCTACCCTTGCTCTACAGGTGGGATTGTGCTAAATGAAGAAGCAGTAGTTCATTGCCGAGCCTTGTTCAGAGACTGGTTCATTTACCACACCCTGACCAGATCAGCTAACCTCTGAGACATGGCCTCAGACTTACGTAGATACAAAAGACACAGAAATACTCTAGTCTCTACACACAGACAAAAATGTGTATCTTTCCTGCAGGCAAGATGCACGTGGAAGGAATACTTGCCTTCCCTCTACCCCTCAGCAATGCCACTCCAGTCTGCAGGTGGTCTTCTACACAGTCAAATGGAGAAACACAAGCGCTAAGGCTAGTATTTTTGACATTTTTAGTCTAAACTCAATTGTCACCAGCCTTATAACCAGATTCCTCTGATCTCATGGGAGTGCGGTTAAAGCTAGGCAGTAGCTGCTTTTTTAAACCACCTCCCAGTCACAGAAACATCCACACTCCACCAAGCACAAATTCCCTCTTCCCTCCTCACCACTCCACAGACACCAACAAGGAAATTCTTGGCTTATGCATTTGTTGCCTCTACAAGTGAGAAGCTAAATCACCTTGAAACGATATTAAAAGCTTTCCATGTGTGTCACTTGAGCAGTGGAAGCCACAGCATCTCCCAGTCTCAGCAGTGGATTTCCTAAAGCTGGAGGAGTTACACAGCTTTGTAAACACAACAGCAGGATAGCAAAAAAATCTCTCCAATGCTCTGGTGGCCTAAGCAAAGAGGGCATCGTACCACCTCCTTCCATAGCAATCCATCACGAGAAACATTTAAAACTTCCCTCCCTCACAGGGATAGTCTCCAGCCAAATACAGTCAAGAATTTGTTTCTCTTCTTATGTTTTTTTAGTGCCATCTAGAAGGGGATGTGGAGGATGACAAAGAGGCCACATAACTTAGAAGATAACCAAATGAAAATCAGTCTTTTCCTTTATATTACATGATCCTACAAGATTGACCCCACACACTTGTTTCAGAAAAGCAGGATGTATTATGTATATGTAACATCAGTTACCTATAGTGTGATATAAAAGGGGTATTCTTCAGGAGGGCTGGTCCCCATCAAAATGTCAATCAGTTCAGCTTTATCATTTCTTTCTTACAAAGAGAAAAAAATCACACTAAACAAGTCCCTCAGGATAATTTATTTATTATATTGCTGTCAGAGCAAGGCAGAAAGTAGCGTGGCATCCCCTTATCTGCGTCTAGCAGTTACATGGTGCTGCAGAAGGAAGAGGGGATGACATCAAAGAGGACTCAGCTCCCCCTGAAGGACCAAGGAGGTTGGCTCATGGCTAGCACTCAGTATTTCAGCAGAAGATGTGTGTGCCTGGCATGTTTGTACCTGACTGTCTACTTACATTCCTAGTGCTTTACACCTGCAAGGGAACTGGAAGGCTTTGGTGCTGCAGGCAAGACAGGGAGCTTTCTACCATCCAAGCTGGTAGTAAGGGAAAACTGCTGTCATCTGACAGGCACATGATGTCCTGGAGGCTGGCCAGATCCAGTGGCTCTCCCACCAAACATCCTGAGCTGATGCCAGGGCACGGGCAGACTTCCCAGTGCTCCCTCCATCCCCTGGCGCAGCTCCCAGCCTCCTGACATGCCCAGATGAATCTGTCTGAGAAATGGCCAAGTCCCAGAGCAAGCCCTTCCACAGGTGGTCCAGCAGATGGATCAGGGGCCAGAGAGGTCTCTGGTGGCAGATCCCCAGGGGTGGCTGGGCAGAGACATGCTGGGGTGGAACGCCAGGATGCTCCTCAGCGACAACGCTGCTGCAGTCCCAGTATGCGAGGCAGTGAATACAACCACACCAGCCCATGTCCTGTGTCCCATTGTGCCTTCACAGTGCATCTCGTCCCTCCTCTGCTTGCTCCCCAGCAGGACTTGTGGTCAGCACTGGCTGCTGACTGCCCCTCCCTTGCCTGCAAGAGGGTCCACAGGGAAGCCACATCACAGAAACTTACACACTCTCCTGACTGATTTTACTTGGGTATCCCTGCACTGTGCAGTAGTGTTCAGGTGTATTTATACTTGGATATAACAGGCACAAAATATTTAGATCTAATATTATATGCATTGAAATAACCAGCTAGCCTTGCATGATGGGTTGACCTGAGCTGGCTGCCAGACCCCTACCCAGCTGCTCTCTCACTCTGTACCAACAGAAGAATGGGAGAAAATAAGATGGGGAAAAAAAAGAATTCATGCACTACTACCCATCTGTGGGCAAATGTCCAGCCTCTGCCTGGAAAGCAGGCCCTCGGCATGCCCAGTGGTTACTTCGGAAGGCAAATGCCGTAACATTCATGTGCCCCCATCATCCCCCTTTCCCTCAGCTTCTACTGCTGAGCATGACACCATTCCAGTAAAAAAGAAACTTTCATATCTGTCCACAAACAAATTGCCCTCAACACCATTAAATGAACTTGCAAAACAGTTTGATTTCAGTCCATGTAGGCAGAAAGGTGGAAAAAGGAGTCAGAAAGGGATTTCCTCTACCTGGAATGGTACTTTGACTTGCTGAGAGCTTTAGTAATGGCAGAAGGAGTAGATCGTCTTCTTTGGACTATGGGCTTCATCTTCTGCAAGACAAAAAGATGTTCCTGTTAGCCTGGCTACCTTGGAAGCAGATCTGCTTATTGCACTCTACAAGTCCTCTTTGTATCTAGTTAACATTCATGAAACCTCAGCACTGAGAGCCACAATCTGTGCTTTCAGACACCTCCCTCCCCTTCCTTATTGTTAAAACACTTGTCAGCTCTCACATTCATGTGGGACACTTAAAACTTTCGTAACTTGACTCGTTTCCAGTTTTCACAGCCAAAATTCAAAGTAATGATGTGAAATTAAGCAGAGAAAAAAACCCCATGGGCTGAAGGTCAGAAAAAACTTCTGAACACTCATGCCATGGAATAGTTAAGGAAAGGTATAGAAATCCAATTTAAAACTTGGCTGGACTGCTACGAACAGCATATAATATTGTAGGGAGACATACTTTATGGGCTGAAGGTATGGATGATGTTACATAGTAAATTTTCCTCTATCTTAATTTTCCATGATTTACAGATTCAACAAATAGGCTGTTATTAGGCCCCTCTCCAGGTAGTGTCACCTCAAGACACCTTTATCTTCTTAAGTCTGGTCTAACACAGAAATGAGGAGACTGTAATGGTGAGACTTTGATTTAGACATGATAACCATACAAGTCAACACATGAAGGCCACAAGTCTCCTTTTAGCTGCTAAATGGATTTTGTGCTGGGGAAAGATGACAGATTTTATCCTGGTAGAGAAATCATTACTTCAACGGTTCTTGCTTAGTCAGCATGGGGAAATCTGACCCATGGCTCATCTCTAATTTCAGCACTGGCCTGTGTTAGAGCTTTAAGTACCCAGAAGTTGAGAGTGCATTGAGAATTACTGATCTTTTGACTTATGAACATATCAAAATATGGAACATCCTAAGAAAAAAAAACAACTAAGATTGCTGGTTGAGGAGAGGTCTTATGGAGGATGTGTGTTCCTTTTATTAACCACATTTCAAACTGTGCTGAATTCATTGCATATGAGCTTATTAGTCCCATCTCTGAGCACACAAAGGCATAATCACATTAAACACAACACCTTTACAATCATTTCACTGATGACATGGCCAATACACCTTTTGACGCACACAACAAAAGACCAGGGAATTCTACAGGCAAGAGCCTTCTACAGCACAGGGTCCTGATTCTTTGCTTGGTCAGGTCCAGCAGAGCCTTCTGAAGCACCGATGACCTCGTGAAGAAAAGTGTCTGATCATGTAAGTTGGAGTGGGACTGCAAGCACAATTTAACAAATTCCTAATATTGTGAATATTCAGCTTTGCAACATCAGTAGTGCTCTCTAAGGAGGTTCCCTGTGTACGTGCACACATGTAGACAAGGACAGATGGATGATGATTTCTCCCTCACTCCCTGATATGACCTTGCCAAACAAAGATCTGTCTTCAGAAGTTTCACAGAGAGAACTAAATAAAAATAACATCAGCTAAAAAATGTTTGCTTTAAAAAAAGCAGAGTGCCTACTAAGACAGAACATCTGGCTTTCAGCAGTGCCTTAATAGGATAAAATGTTGCTGCAAAGCAGAACGGCAAAGCATCAGTCATGCAGTATCTTAGGGTGGGATACAAGGACAGATGAGGTTGCCTGGTGGAAAACGCCGGCCAAAGGTCACCTGGATGAATCCAGTGGGCTCACAGGGTTGTCAGATGCATCTGTGTGTTGGGGGCACCACAGTAACATCTCAAATGGATTTGTAATAAACCCCTGCATGTGATAGTATCTTCTGTGCTGAAGAATCCTATTGTACATGATAACCTCACTGTAGGTAAAGCAATCATTTGGCCACCCCAAAACTAGTCTCTTCTGTGGTACAATGTGGTGAGGAGTACCAATGACATATGTGACATCCACGTAGTGTAGGAGGACATTTTGCTCAGAATAAATTTCAGAGTAGGTGTCTGAGAGTCAGTGCTGCTGAAAGTCTTCTCCTGATCATTAGGAATGTTTTCAGATTGTACCTACGGCAGCAACATCTTCCAAGAAGTCTTTTCTGCCCACCCATTGTACTTCTGAATAATATGAGAACCTGTTCACTAGCTCCACTTCCAGGAGGCACTGGACTACCCAAGGAAGTCTCACAAAGACGGAACTTTGTGTTTCCAGTGACGTGCTGTGACTACAGCACAAATCTCCAAATAAAATGCTGAGACCATAGCTGCCCAGAGATTCAGTTGCCTGATCCCAAACAGACTCTAGGCAAATCAGAAAATTGCCTTTCAAGCCCTCAGCCAAAGTCTCTGAGTATAACCTATCCTTGGCAGGATATCATTGAGATGATAGCCACGAGATCACATGAGTGGCATCTTACTGAGGGAATGGGACACAACTAACTTACATAATTTCACAGTTAATATACTCAATTTGCTTATTTAATAGAGGAATAATAAATTGTTCTGCCTTTGGTTTCAGTAGCCATGCAAAGTAAAACAGCTGCTCATGTCCTCTTTCCCTGCTTGGGAGAACCTAGCTGTGTACCCCATTTTAAACAATTTTGGTTTGTAAAAGCTAATCTATGTAAGTGATGTTTCCTTAAGACGCTGCTGGACAAGCACAGTCTCCTAACACCTTAAATACCATATCAAGTGTGTTCTGAATCCTGCATGTTTGTAAAGTCTACAGTTTTACCGTTTCCTTGCAAAAAATGCCTTCCCATCTCACAATACAGAAAAAACACACAAGGTCTCTGTCTCATGGAGAAACTCTGGAGCAGCCACAGTCCCCTCATCATCCTGTCCAAGGGCTGTGCTCAAGCAGAGCTGGCGCCATGCCTAGAGGGGGTGGCTAACAATCAGGCCCAGGGCTCATCTGGTGTCTGGCAGCATTTCCCCATGAGGAGCATGGCTTTTGGGTGAGGAAAGGACTTCACTGTGCTCCTCCCTCTCAGAGCCAGGGGGTACTGCTGCTGGAAGTGAGCTCTGCTCACATTAAACAGACACTGGAACCAGAGACCCACCAAAGGGACATGGTGAAATCTCTGCACTGTTTTGATGCCATGGAAACAGATTCTCGTTTACCCAACATACTCTGAAATGCTTGAACACTTGCAACACTCTGGACCCTGTTTGTGCATTACTCATCTCTGAGCTGCCAATTTTAGCTGTGTCTTTCTTGGCGCTGGGAGGTTGTGCGTCTAATGCCCCTCATTCCAAACCCATGTATGGCTGCACCATCGGCTCAGCTGGCTAGCAGGAGTGGGGTTCCCCCCACAGACCTCTGTGCTTGAATGCTATTCTTCAAATAGTTAAGGTGGGACAGAGATCAAAAATAGTGACATCCGCTTAGAACAGGTTTTCCTTCTGTCAATAGCTGGTCAAAGTTTGCAATGTCTGTGGCACTGGAACATTGCTATTTGGTTTAGCTCGCATTCAGAAATGAAAAAAAAATGCTTTTCAATAATAAAATTTCTGCAAAACATAAATTGTTTGTTTCAGAAACATTGATACACTATGTCTTCAAAAATGCTATGTGCTTTCTCTGACCCTCACATCTGCTGCAGGTGGACCAGACTCACCCACTCTGCCAGCTGAAGCAGGAGGCTGCCCAGTCAGACTCACCTCCAGCAGCAGCAGCAGGGAAACACGTCTGTCACTCATAAGCTGCTGATGCTATGAAAAACTGTAAATTATGATCGCATGGGCCAGAGACCCTGATGCTTCCAGACCAAATCTGAGAGGTAGACACAGCGAAGGAGCTGGCTGGCTTGGGCACCTGCAAGGCCAGTGCTGCCTGGATGCAGAACCACCTTCATAGTAAGATATGCCAGATCTACAGGACCTTTGAATTTCTGAGCTAATCCATGTGATAGGACTGCTGCAAAGCTGGCATGAATTGTGGACATTTTCCAGTGGAAACATGCCTGGCAGGAAGCTTTAAGATCCTGTGTGGCAGGGAGAGTTCCTTCAGACCCCTCCCCTCATTTTTTTCATGTATTCTTAAAAAAAAAAAAAAGATAGTATCTATTTTTATAAAAGTGGACTCCTGAGTCAATTCCATGCTAACATTCAGACCAGTTAGGAAGGCTTATGTTGCTAAAGGCACAGCCAGAGTAAAACATGGGCCACAATGCCTTTGATTATTTGGAGAATCACAGACTGCTCAGAGCCAGTAACACCAATATTATTCTCATTCTTGGGTGGGTCTTGTGAAACACTCTTCCTACAAATACTCTCTTCACAGTATCACTATGTTGTGTCAGAGCAGACAGCTGACCACTGCTACTAACAACTGAACCCAGTCAAGACACAGTGGTCTGCTGGAGCAGAGCAAAAGTTGCCACATACATGTAGCACATGGTTATTTAGCTCTCAGCCAACGTTCAAAAAATACTTAGGAAACCAGTTAAGAGTAGAGAAACAATTAACTGATCGCTTGGGCTTGGATTCATCCATGGGAAAACAACTGCTGCTCTTCCATCCAATAATGAGTTTATGTCAGCAGTGGCACTCCTACAGAAGTATCTTAATGAGATAACCTGAGATGCTTCTGCCTCCTTCTCTCTTAGGACTCTTGTTTATGTGAGCACAGGATGCTCTTGCAAAGTGCCTGTATAAGGCTGCAGTTCCATTTCAGAAAACCCAGTTAAAGAGAGACAAAGAAAGAGAAGGGGAAATTATTCACTGCATTAACATTTCCTTGCAAATGCTAGGGGGAATCCTTAACTCTCCTGTCTTTTAACCCTTTGAATTCCTTAAGATCCATAATTAGCCTAATTAACCAGAGGACTATGTGTAACATAATGAGGAGTGGTCACAGACCAGTGTTCTATTTGTGTAAGCAAGTCCCTTTAGACAGACAGGGCAGGGTTTAATGTGAACTCAGAGTTAAGAAACTTGGGTGTAAATATTTATCTGAGCTTTTTTACACAAGTTCATTGTGTTGCTTCACTAATTGTTTCCCTCTCCCTCACTGCTAAAACGTGGCTCCAACCAAACTCAAATGTTTCTTAAAATATGCAGATCCTGACGGCAGTAAATCAGTTTGCAAGGACACACTTTGAAATATTTCCTTTTCCTTCCAAGAAACAGAGCCCTGCTGGTGGTTTATTTTTAAATATACCATATAAGGGGGACTAGGAGAAACAAATCTTGGCTGCCAAAGACCGAGTGGGTTTTCCACTCAGAGGTGGCTGGGGATTAGTTTGACTCACACTAACCTGTTCCATGCCACTTTTTTTCCCCTTCTCCTATAGATTACTTGTGCCTGCAGAGCCTTCCTCAGGACCCAGGAACAACACTGGAAGTGGATGGCAATGAGAGAGGATGTCCTGCAGAGCATGGAGGGGACTGCTGTCTCACAGACCCCCAGAGGTCCTCCTGACTGAGGCAGGTCTTTCTGAAACAGTAAACGTAATGGTCCATGTTCTCAAATGACACTGGGCTGGACCCAAATCAAGACACTTGGAATTTGTCAGGGCTTAAGTCTGTGTTTTTGGCTACTGAATAGAGCCTTGTCCACATGGCACTGCCCTCCACCAGGAGCATCCATGCGTGGGGATGAGCAGAAAGGTTTAGTCCTGTGATACAGCACTGCCCAGGATCCAAAACTCTCAACTGTCAACCAGCATGACAGGTACTGAAAAAAGGGATCAAAAGAAGGAAGACAAGATCAGAGCTCCTGTTTATCAGCTGTGCCTCTGCAAACACTTGGGTATCCACCTGGACCTCTGTGCTGCCTCACTGCAGCACCCAGCACCAGACAGAGGTGAAGACTGACCAACACAAGAACTAAATAAAATTTTCCAAGCCCCAGCCCACTGATACAGTGTTGGTGGACAGAATCTGTGGAAATTATGGTCTGCTGCTGCTGAAAACATCCATGGGTGGTCTTTTTTCTGCAAATCTGAAGGTTCAGCTGGAGTGGCTGTGTCTATGTATTCTAGGACAACAACAAAAAAGCACTGCAAGAAAAACACACTGGTGAGGATGATTATTAGCCTTCACCTTCGACAGGACCAAGCTCTGAACATCTGAAGTGTGCACTCAAAGTCCTTTTTGCATCAGTATCCATTTGAAACACTTCGAGTAACACTTTGAGTCCCCCCTCTGTAGCCAGCACAGCAAATTTCTAATTGATGGAAACTGAAGAGATCAATAAAAACTGATGTTGGTTTAGAAACACTTCTGTACTTGTCCTTCTGGCCTGGCAAAAAAGTCACTAGAGGTAGCACTTCCTCCTTCTAGAACTAGCATAGGAGGCCAAGAGCAGTGGGAGAAGTAAAACCTTGCTTTGTAAAATTTCTTTGCCTTTTCTTGATGTTTTGGTCACAATTCTGATGTTTAGGGCTGAGTAAATTTGAAATATTTGCTGGCAATAGGTTAGACCAAACAGCTGCTGCCTATTGGAATTTTCCTGCAATGCTCATTTCTATGGTGAAAATCCTCTGCAACAGATTCCCCCTATACGTGCTGACAGAACTTCATAGCAGGACTCATTCCTCATCCCTTTCCTTCCTTTGAACGAATGCAGAAAGCTAACCCATGAACCTCTCATGAGGAATTCTTGCCTCTACAGCTCTAAAGACAACCTCTGCATAGCTCTGCACACCTATATGGTCTCTAGCATCAAGCTGCAGCATGCTCTAATTACGGGCATAACATCAAACAATTATGGGGAGGCTACTGCTAGGACCCATGTTGGAAATCACCGGGGCACACTTTTATAAAGCCCTTTAAAACATTTGATTCAGGCTGGTATTTTGGGGTAGAAGTTTCTGTTGCAAAGTTGGATGTATATATAACATTGGAAGGGAACTTGCTGGGTTTTGCAGTATAAAAAAAAAATCATCACTAAGGCTAAAGTAAATTAAGAATCATACTCTTCCCTTAAAAATGCAAATAAACAGTTCACTGAATTGAGCTTTGGCAAAATGAAAACCTTGCTGAGCAGCCAAACCTGAGGAACAGAAAAATGTAATACATTCCTTCATGTCTTTAACCCCCTCCTCTCACTTCAACTCCTCCTCCTGCCACGTTAAAAATTAAAACTCAGACACCAGGGTCTACCCAGCTACAGAAATACTTCAGCCTTTCCAAAGCAGAGCCTCTGAGCTTGATTGTGCTGCTGGTCCAGGCCCTGCCAGGGCCCAGATTAACTACCAGGGGATGAAATGCACAGCGCTCATGCTCAGGGTATATATGGGAAGATAAAAACTGCACAAAATAGATAAAGAGTAACCTGCAAACTGTTCATGAGGCAGCAAGGTGTCAGGGCCCCTGTGCAGAGAGTGCATCTCCACTTGAATGCCATGGTACGAATCCTCACCTCTCCTTGGACACACACCCTGTGCAAGCTGACACCTTGCTAGTGGTCCACCAACATGTGCCCACCAGAGACTGAGCAGACACTCACCACCTTTACACCTGCCTTGGTTTTCTCTTAGGGATAGAGGCAGGCTTGTTTCCAAGCCAGCTTCCTCCAGCCTTAATGCAAACGTGTGTGAATTGTGCTCCCCAGGCTCCCATCTTAAAGATGATGTTGCAGGCAGAGGGTCAGTGGGTGACCCCATCCTCTCCCCCAGGTAACTGCCATCAGCCTTTGGTGCCTCTGAGTTTAAGTACCTAGTGCATGTTGCAAGTCTGGTGTTTCTCATCTATTTACAATGATTAAATGATTTTATTTGCAGCTTGGCCGTGGAAAAGACCTTGAAAAGAGGCAGCTCTGTGCATCTGGATTTCATTAGGGCTGAACATTAATCTCTTTATGCTTTATAAGCATCCTGTTAGCATTATACAGACTTGGAGTTATTAAATGGCATTCTCAGAGCTGGCTGGCTGAAGAATGGGTTAATCAACAGCACCTCTCCTAGCACACACCATGAAAGGCATTTTCCTCTTTCTGTTGCTTGCTCATCTGCCTGTCAGCATCAGGATGGGTAATGCACTTAGTAGTAACAGTCATTGTCGAACTCCTCCTCAAAACTCATGACAGGTTTCTGCTGAATTGTAGGATTCAATCCCACAGAATTTTTGCAGTTGATGGAAAAGAAAAATAGGCATCCCAGCCTCAAAGGAAGATCCAAGCATCATGACTTTCAGCAAAGCTGCAAGTCTAAAGTTACACAAGCTGACTAAATAAAAGTAGACTTGGGCTTAAACAATGATACTTTTTTGCCAGTTTTGGGGTTGCAGGAAGACATTAAAGGTTGAACAGTGACAGAGACCAAGAGAGAGGCATCACTGAGCAGCTGGGCAAAGGTCAAGAATGGAAAGGCAAGTGGGAGCAGCATTATGTGAGCTGAGCATACCTCAAAAAGAAGGTGCGAGGGAGGGGCCTGAAAACAGGCTGAACAGCTGCCAGTGGACTGAGAAAGTGAAGAGGAGAAGCTAAGCAGGGAGGACAAAGAGCTCAGAGATCAAATAACCTGGAGGCTAGCAGATAGTTTGCCAAGTGAGGCTAACAAAGAAATACACACGTTCTTAGAGTGAAAAGCTCTTGAACCAATGCAAGTCAAGCCATGTGGCCTTAAAGAACATGTCCCAGTTCTTTGACGGCATGAGAGGTGGAAAAAGATAAGCAGTAGAATTAAACTATTCACGTTAAGTTTCTTACACGAGTCTGTTAAAATTATTCCATAGAAGCCACTGCTGCAAGCTACTGCAGAACTCACAGACAAGCCAAGGAGAAGACACTATTAAGGCAGAAAATGTCTAGTCCCATTGAAGTTAATTATAAAATGACAGTGTTTTGCAGAGGCTAGGATTTGTGAAAGTGGAAACAGTATCTCCAGTCAATCAGACAAAGGTATCATCATGATGCTTCACACCCCATGCAAGGGCACAGGCTGGAGTTAGGGAGGGATTTCTGCTCTGTAGGACAGAGGGGCAGAAAGGTGACACTGTGACACAGAGGCAGCAGCTTCCCCGGGGAGCACCTAGCCTGTGCCAGCAGCAGGGACAGCGATGGCTGTGGGGCTTCTCAGAGATGCCACTCCCTGTGCCTTTATTTCAGGCTCAGCCTGAAGGGGCAGGCAGTGGAAAACATTCTATTTAAAGACACTTACTCAAATTCATGTATTACTCCCTGCCTGCACTTCTCCCAGTATTTCTGTTTTACTCTTGCCTTAACCTCTATAGAAACTAGTGTGAAAAAAGCCAAAACTATTGGGTACAAACAATCCCCAAGGCTTCCTAATCTACTCCTTACGCATCATTTCCCATTACTTGGGTTTAACTCACCTCCATGTGTAAACTAACACCTCCAGTGATGAGCATTTTTTTATCTTTCCAATTTTTATGTGTTCAGAGCAGAAAACAGTTGTCCAGCAAGATTTATGGAAGAGCTACACATATGCAATTTATTTTTTCCATCACTTAGCTGTTAGTTCCTATAGGTTTTATGAATTTTTAGGCAGAAAATTGCCCTTAGGGTGAATAGTAGCCTCTTCATTTGGTCTCCCTGTGCTGGCATACATGCATATACACATCCTCATATATACACATGCATGCACAAACCACTTTGTCCAATAAATTTCCCAATAAATGCAGGGCACAACCTCAAAAGCAAACCAAACCTAACCTTTTAATAGGAATTACAAAAGAAAAGTTTTAAATCACAAAATCATCCTGTTTTGCTTCAGTTTCTCTCTCATATGCCACAAGCCAGACTCCACCCTACCTGTTTTCACAGGGGCTAACTATGGGTACTAAGTTTTGGAAACTTTTCTGTCCTTATCTGTCCTGCCACTTGCTCTCAGGGGAAGAAGAGGAGGGCAGCACTGTGGAGACAAGACAACAGGGGTGATTCCCTCTGCCCACACACCCCCATCTGTCTGACAGTTCTCTTTCCACAGCCTTAAGATGCCACAGGAGAAAATGCAGAGAAGTGGAAGAAGTGGGTTTGCTATATGTATGTTTGTTTTTAAATCACAGTGACTGCCACAGTCTCAATCTGTGGCTGAAATGGAGAAGATGCTCTTAAGAAGACTTGCTGTTTGTTCTGCTAGGTGTAAGGACTCATATTAAGTCCTTACTTTCAGAGAATATCGTGAGTAGATGCCAGGTCCCTGCTCAGAAGAACATGGAGAGGTGGGGAGCTGGCCAGGCAGGTCTCCTGTCATCGCTGAGAAACCATCCATGCAGATCAGGCATGTACCACTCTTTAGTACCACCTCTAGTTGACCTCTGGACATCAGGGGGACTAGGAAAAGATCCACAAGAAGGATCTCTGCCTCAGAGCTGCAAATCAGAATCTTCTGTATGACAAGGAGAGGATCTAAGCTCCCTTGTGGCTTGTCATGAAGAATGAACATTTACTACATCTTCAGGCCAATTAAGAGAAACCATATCAATGGTATATTTCTCAGCATCTCTGGTACCTACAAAGTAAAACCAGTCTGACTACACAGACGCTTGAGTCACATCCCCTGGTTACAATCTATAAGAGTTCTAGTCCCTGGAGCTAGCTCTTCTGCAAAGACAAGGCCACACATTTCCCATTTCTGGGGCTAGCCTAGTTGAATCATAATGAACAAAGCTGAAGCATCAAGGAGCATAAATGGCCCCTTCTGTGAATACCAAGCTTACCTAGACCTGGGCCACATTAAGTGACCTACATGTGGGTTCAGCCAAAACCTGAAGTGCAGCAGCACTTGAAGACAGGTCAAGAGAAAGGAAGTGGTGTTGTTGGACCTTCACTGAGCACCCCTGGGAGTCTGCAGGGGAGGTCGAGACTACGGTTATGTCTCTATGGCTAGAGGCACCTATCTAAAACTAGGTTATGCACCCACTCAAATTTGACAGGGAACCCCTGAAGCAGTTGACTCTTGGAAAATGTAAATCTTTTTAAACCAATAAACATTAATATTTGTTTTTGTCTTGAAAGGAATCTATACATCACTAGGGGGCGTTAAACAAAGAAGCTTCCCAGTAGAGCTAAGCCCCTGCATGGGCAGGAGGATCCTTGAGAAAACTCACACTTTTGAGTCACAAACCTTGGGGGAAAGGTTTAAAAAGTCTATGCACATCAGACCGGCTTCCTGACCACTTTGTCTCTGGCTCACAAGCTGAAAGCTCTACTTCTCTTTAGCTCTCCTCTAGAGAACTTCAGCACAAGGGACCAGGAAATGCAGCAGGAGCTCCCCTGCAGCTGGGCATGAGCTGTGCCAGGTATCAGCAAGCTGTTGGGCAGCTGTCCCATGACCAGGAACACTGTCGTTTATACCTATCTCATCAAGTACCAGCGTCTTAATTAGCCTAAAGTCATGCTGGAAACTCATCACCAGGTCCTTAAAGAAATCACTGGGAAGGCTGAGGTGTGGTGCCTGGTGGTGGTCTAGGCATCCCAGGGAACATAATCCAGGTAGCAGATCCATGCTCCTGCAGGAGCAGGTGTCCACAGCCCTACTGCTCTGCCTGCACTCTGTTATAGACCCTCATTTTCCACCTCCACAGGTAATGCTGAGTTGGCACATCAGAGCAACGCTTTCTTTGGGTTACATAAAGGCATCGGCAGACACAGCTCTCGTTAGAAAAAGGAAACTTAAGGAATGTTGCAGATATAGAAGACAGGAAGGTAAAAGGGAAAACCAGGCAACTCTGTCTTAGGTAGGGTCCATTAAAACTGCAAGTGCCTCTAAAAGTTGGCAGCAAAACATCACTCTGGATTACAAGGATCTCTCTGTCTGTGTGCACCCTCCAGCCCCTGGCAAGCACTAGAACTATTACAACTAGTTGCAGATTTTTTATTTTTTTTTAACAGAACTCGGTATTTATTCCAGTGGAAACTCCCTGCAAAGAAAATAGTTCCACTCAGCTACTGTTTGTTTTGGACGATTTGTCTGAGAATTTCAAACTGGCAATTAGAATAATGTTTACACTCTTCCCTCTCATTTTCCATTATTTCAGGCTAACCTCCTCCTAATATGATATTCTGTTGTTTGTTCTGTGGCGTTCAAAAAAAACCCACCCAGAGCTGCTGCCACCCGGTACAGACAGAGCATCTCTGCCTCACCAGCTCTGCTGGGGCTGGCCCAGGGCAGAGCCTGGGACAAGGGCAAGGGATACAGGGAAGCTACGCTTGTGTTCCAGTGTCCTGACACGGTCCCGCGCCCTTGGCAGCTTTCCTGGGGTAGCACCGGGATGCAAGGAGCCCTGCGGTTCCGCGCTCTCGCCCCACGAGCAGCTCCCGGAGCCCCTCTGTAGAGGTCTGCAAGTTATGTCTCCGTGACCCAGCACCGAGCCAGGATGGTCCCAGCTCCACGCACTCTGCGCTCGTCTCGCGCCTCCTGCCCCGTCCGCAGCTGGCCTGAGGAGACCGAACCCCGCTCCCACCTCCCCCAGGTTCCGAACCCCCGAGCCTATCCAGCCCCTGCGAACTGGCTCCGCACACCCCCCAGCGCTTAACGGCACCGGCACTCAGCGGAGAACCTCCGGGGGAGGAGCCCCGCGACATGAGGAGACTCTGGCGAAGGGCATGAAGAAACATCCCCTCCCCAAGATGTGGTCCACGGGAGCCACTACGAGAGCCTCCGGGAACCATCAGGGGACCCCCGCTTGCTCCAGCGCCGCACCCGGTGGAATGACACCGCCACAGCGGTACTTGCCTGGCTCGGGGCGCGGCCGCGCTGTCATGCCCGCGGCTGAAGCGCGGTGCAACTCATGGTTGGCAGCGGCGACGACCTCGATCCACGCTCGCTCCCTGCTCTACGCGGAACCCACGATCCTGCCCGAACTGGGCGCTGCCAACAAGACAACTCCGCCCAGCTCGGGCCCCGCTGGCCATTGGCCGGGCAGGGGGCGGGGCGGGGTTGGGCTGGCCAGTGGCTGGGCGGGGCAGGGTGGGGCTGGAGGCCTTGGGACCTGCCCAGCGTCCCACTCCGGATCAGGCTCTGCTGGGATAGAGGAGACGGAAGCTGGTTTGAGCTCCACTCCCTTCCAGTGTCGTCCATCTCTCCCTCCCTCCGGGGCCCAGGGGAGCAGCCCGGTCTGCAGCGGGGAGGTGCCCCGAGCATTTCCTCCTAACGGACCCTGCCTGGACGGGACCGGCACCGGGCGTGGATCCTGCACGGGATGGACGCACCTCTGGGAGCCTCCGGGTCGATGTGGGGAGAATAGGGCAGGAAAAGGGCTTTGCTGGGTAGCGGCAGGCCCTGACAACCGCGTCTGTGAGCGGGGCTGGGGCTCATTAGATTAATTAAAACTACTTAGAGCCTTTAAGCTTATTACACGCCCACTGGTAGCTTGATGGAGTTCAGCTGTGTTTCTTTATCTCTGTTGCATGGGCATAGGGTTTCAGGATGTTGCTGTTTCATAGATCAGCAAAATCCATCAGTAACCAAAAGAACATTTCTCCTAAATTTCTGAGTGAACTTAGAAGATCCTTTTCCCTCCCCTTTGCCTCTCGCCCAAGAAACGTCAATGAAAGATTATTTCTGAAGAGCCGTTAATCTTCATAGGAAAGGACTCAGAAATAGCCTGCTGTTTTTCCAGGCAAGTTTGGTTTATATATAACAGCAGCCATGTAGAGGAGCAGATATGGAGAAAGGAAATAGTTATATCATGGTAGTGTACGAGCACAGAGGCACTCTCTCCAAGGAACAGAATTAGTGTTATGGAATTTAGGAAGGCCATTCCTTCTTGGGTAGTCTTCGCTTGTGACTTAGTTGCTCCTTTCCACCCTATGCCTATCTTTCTGAATCACTCTGCAATGCTGGGTTTTTTCCCTTCCTTTTTGAAGTGTGAATACACATCAAGTATTTGTTAAAGATACAACTGCTCCAAGCCAGCCACATTGGCTGCAAGCCTGGATGTTATAGGGAGGAATTCAGTCCTGGAAATCGGACAGCATCAAGGGTCTTTAGGTCCCTGGTGTCTTTCAAAGGAGCACTGAATGTCAGTGCTCCACTGAAACAGCCTTTTTCTAGCAGGGCCCCCAATTGCAAACAGACCAAAACCAAATTGTTCCAGCTGTAGCGCTTAGAGTAAGTTTTTAAAGAGTCCTTAAGAAATAACAACCCAACACCCCCCCTCAAAAAAAAACAAACCCAAAACCCCAATAGCTGGGAATTTCTTTTCAAAAGGATATTCAAGATAAATTCCTTGTTACTTCATATTCATCGTGCTTTGGAAAGACGCAAACTGCACATTATCACAAGGGAGGCATCTCAGACAGACCCAGTTCCACACCTCTGGCCCCATCTGCACTAGAAAATAAAGAATCAGCCAAAGGATTCCACCCCAGAGCAGTTGTTTCCTTTGCTGGTTATGGATTTGTTTTAAAGCAGTCCACATCCTCTCATCCCCCTGTGCAGTCAGGGAAGGGCTTGGAGTACTTCCCCTCTTTGTGGGGCATGGTTGAAAACTTTGCTCTGCTGCTGTCATATCTCCTTGACCCTGTTGCATGAGCAGAATTGATGATGTCTCTCTGACAGGAGTGACACAGACAGAGACAGGACTGGCCTGAACAGAAGTACGTTTCTCAACAGATAGGAATATTTTGTTTCAATTTTCTGGATTTGCTACTTTTTAGTTCAGAGAAACTGTGTGAAAGAGTCTGCCAGCACACACAATTGACAAGTAAGTTCACTGTGCTCCTAGGTCTGCCTTCCGTACTCCAGCACTGCAGAAATACTACGTGGCTCACAGCTTGCTACGCTCCCAACACTGCTACCTACCTTCAAAAAGTACTGATGTCCAGTGGTCCTGATTAGATGTTTGCTGAACAAATACACTGATCAGCTAAGAAGCTTTTCCATGTCTAGCACTGCACCGTCAGTGAGCTGGAACTGAGGGAGGTTCCTCTTTCCCTTCAAGCATTAAGTCATAGCCTATGACTGAGGGGAGGAAACGGGGCTCGCTGGGGCATGGATCAGATCTGCACAAAACCTGGTGTTCCTGTGCCATGAATTTTGATGATAACTTTTGATGTGTGAAGCCTAGCCCATCACATCCTCCCTATACAATGCCATTTAACATGGTTGCCCAGACTGGATCTTGTTCTCAAGCCAAAGTTTGAACTGGCCCCTGCTATAGAAAGGATACATCCTATAGGCATTGTGTACTCCTTTCCCTGATTTACATAGAGTTTCCTTTAGCAGGGCTCACTGGCATCCTGTTTGCCTGGTTCCTTTGTCTGCTGTAGCTTAATTCTGGGCTGAAAATACCACAAGGATGTCTGTACAGTGATTGGCTGTGTCTGAAGAGCTTGAAGGCTACAAAGAGGAATATGTTTCCAAATGGCACATATTTGTTTTTCTTTTCTTCCTCAGAGTGAAAAGTCAGTTTTACAACAGCCTTTCTTGCTGCAGCCCTCTTCACCACAACTACCATTCCAGGTATGCATTTTCCACACGTGTTCCAGTCGTTGCCCTTTTGTACCCTCAGACTGATGAACCTCACCTCTCATGACTGACTTGCTGTTTTGTGAATGGCTTTTTGCCCGTTTAGCAACAGGCTCCTTTGCTGCTTGGCTAGTATTCTTTAGAGTGGGGCGTCACATAGTTTTGCTGATGGACCAGGAGAAAAATTGTTTACAACATATAGAATGTTTTCCTACAGGTACCTCACCTCTACCCCTTCCTAGCATGAACACAATCAAACAATATAAAAATCTTTTAAGGCCACCTCTGACTTGGAGTTGTGTTCCACACACAGTGTGTCTTTGCATGCTATTAATCAAGCAAACACGATTAGAAAACACCTCGCTTGTGCCATTTGGGCAAAGTATTGTTGCTTTTGGAATCTCATCTTTTGTATTTCCATGCCCACTAGACTAGCCAGTTCCAGTCTGGTGAAAACTTCATTTAGCTCTAAAAGTAGCTGGAACTACCCATACAAAAATCCACAGCCTGCTGAAATCAGTGGGATTACTCACTGGTTGCTCCCTGTTCTTCTGTTTCAAAGAAGCCTTAGTGACATGAGCAAACCCAGTGAGATTTGAGCCATCATTTTAAGCAATGTGATTAATTTGGTTTTGTCTTGCTTCTGTTTCATACTTGGAGACCTGAAGACTCAGGTGAAAGCCACCAGAGTATGCTGATACATTCTATCTACTCAAAGGTGGTTTGTTTCATCTGGGGGATCCTGTCACACTCTGTCAGTGCCCAAAAGAGGCTGGAGGTGTGCACTGCTTGGTCCAGACATTCAGGGAGCTGCCGCAAACCTACATGTACAGAGAAGAGTCTCTAAATTGACCACCTGTGAATTACTCCCTGATCCCTTCCGCAGGCTATTATCACCCCATCGTAAGCATGATGCCACCTGTCCCTGGCAAGGGTGGTTAACCTACCTCCCGTCTCCCTGGGTAAGAGCAGCATGGTCCTGCTCTGCTCTCAACACAGCACCTAGTGCTTTCAGAACCTCCAGAGGTCTAAAGGTCCTGTCTCCTTCATACTCCTCACCCAGTGGGAGAAGCACAGTGATGCCCATGGGCTCCTGCTCCTACAGGAGCTGCTGAGACCCAAATCCATTTTCCCTGCCTCAGTCAGCAGGACCAGCACAGAATGAGAGCAGTGCCAGTGGTAGTGATGGCTATGGCTTGGTTGCTCTGTTTCCTTAGAGGGACACGGGGCAGGTAGAAGTCTCGTGCCCCATGTCCTGTCTGCAGTGCCTCATATACCACCTCTGTGCATTTCAGTGGCAGTGAAGCTACCTACACAATTTTATTCTGTGGTCCAAACATGTCACAGAGCTGCTCCCTCTTAGACACTGGAGCTCCTCCCTATGCCTGTATCAGTTCATGGTGACTGGTTCTTAGTGACTGGCCATTTATGGGAAAATATGTGCTTTTGAGAGTATGAGCTTTTGCCATGGTAGCACTCTGCCCACGCAGACAGGGCTGCTCTTCTTGCCAGCCTCCAGCCTTGGCCCTGTGTCCATAATTTAGCCTTTGAAAAAGAAGAGGCGATCGGTACATTCTGCATGTGTTTGGAGAGGAATGCAAAGCAGCTTCTGAAAATGTTTCATTGCACACATTGAGTACCAGGAATGCTAGGCAGGCACAGCACTGAGCTCTCCCTTAGGGATCAACCTGTGCTTTCCTTGAAGCCATTGCTCAAGCAGTTCTGAGCATCCACCATCAAATGTTCATGGCTCTGAGAAGCACAATGTTCAGAAAAAACCCTAGATTTCCATTCTTTTCCTTCCACACCTTGTCAGCTTCTAGGATCAGATTCTTTTGAGGCTCTGACTACCTTCCTTCCAGCTCCTCTCTTTGCTCTTTTCAGACCGTGGCAGCTTCAGTTCCATATTGTGTCACTTGTGGGGCAGAACTGCCTCAGTATTATGACACCTAAGGAGGTGGCGTAGAGAAGGCAGCCAGGCTTCTTTCCAGACATGCAGAATGGTAAAATGCTAGGCAGCAGATTCGAGCTGCCAACATTAAACTCTGATTAGATAGAAAGAGTATTTTTTTTTTCTAACGTGAGATAAGACAAATGTAGACAAGATTTCCTGAAGAGTTTGTGGGGTTTTCATCATTGGAGACATTCAAAGGTTCATTGAACAAGGCTCTCAGCAACCTGATCTAGCTGCACCTACTTTGAGAGACAAACTGGTCTAGATGACCTCCAGAGGTCCCTAACAATCTAAATTACTTCATGGTTCTATGATACTGTGACAGTATACCACACTGAATCTACAGGATCAGCTCTTACTGTTCATCCAGAGTTTTAGCTTCTGTTGAGTGCTGCATTTTCTGAGCCTCACCATTTGTCCTGTTTCTTACATTGGTACCACATGGCAGTTTGCACTTCTGTACGATTGCTTTTAGGTGTGTGGCCACTTCAAACCTGCTGAACAAACACAGAAGTCAGATGGGGATTATTGGCATTCCTCACAATTTGGGGATACAGAAAGAAAGCATTTTGGTTCATGTTTGTGCTTAGAAATATGTAAACATGTGCTTGGAAATAGGCAAACATAGTTGTGAGTATCCCTGTGTCTGCCATCCTTGGTACAACAGGACACAACAGATAATGGAGTCAGCATTAATATTAATATTGATGCTGAATGAATGTTCAATATGATGGTGCTGTTGGAGCACCATTCCATCTGAAGAGGAGTGGGAATTTAATTTCAAGTTTGGTTTACCCTATGTTCAAGTAACTGATGTCACCTGTAAGTACAGACATGTAGGTTTCAGCATGCATTTCTCTTTCCTGCGCCACCTGAGGACAGATGGGAACAGATGAGTTGGGCAACGCCTGTGGACCTCACAGTTTACGGTCAGCCTGGACCCGAGGAACACCTTCCTTCTTTTTGGAAGTGGATTAATTGTGAGGCGTGGAACGAATTTCAAAAAGCTTACCCAAAACTGATTTTAGCCTGAAATACAAGATATAAAAGCTGGGAATAGTACCTCACCCAGGATCCATGAACTACACAGGAGATAGCTGTGCTGCACAGAACAGGCTACAGGCTGATGACCTATGTGTTGGGGCACCTGAGCTGTATGATAAAGAGCAATGACAGGTTGACCGTGGCTGCAGACCCCATGTTTTCTATGAGTAGCGTATGTGGGTTTACATGAGACACAGGATGTGTGTCTGTGACTGGGTGCAGCCCATGTTTTTGGATGGGTATGTTTACAGATGTTTTTGGCCCACTTAAAATATCTTTGGCAAGGGGCAGTTCTGTGAATTTGAACCAAGCCAAACATATCTCTGAGGTCATTCCTGATGTGAGACCACCACCTAGGCATAATATTCAGGACCTTTGAAGGCTCCTTTTGTGTTTTTTTAAGATTTTCCCTCACATTTGAATCTGACCCAGGGCAATTACAATCCACCAAGGGAACAAACAGAAACTGTTTGCAAACCGTAACAGCTTGGTGTGGAGGTGGCAGGTGGGAGCTAAGACAAAATGTGCGTTGCTGTGGTCTGACTTTTCAGAAGGACTCCAAACTCATGAAGTCAGAGTAAATATCAGATTACCATGATCCTCTGGAATTTTGAGTACAGCCTCCTATTAAGTCACTATTTCAATGTTTTCACTCTCTGCAGAATATTTATGAACAAGCTTGATTTTTAAAAATCTGTTTTGGCTTCCAGTGTGTTAATTTTATTTATCAGTCTACCTGGAACACGCCAACTGCTGTTGAGGAACCTGGCTTAGAGAGGAGTCAAATCTTAAATGTCAGATATTAGCACCCCAGGGTGCTGGGGTCAGCTTCATCCTGGTCCAAACCATGTGGGCTGGAGCAGCCTGCAAAAAAAGACAAAGCCTTCAACTACAAAGTGTCAAAGTCATATGGAAGACTGCTGTGATGAAGGAGGAGGCTTTTGTTTTCCCTGTGGTGAACACTAATGCGTGTGAATCCACTTAGTAAGAAGAAGATGGCAAATCAATTGAACAATCAGAAAAAACATTTCTGGAAAGGTTGTTCCATAACAATCCTCAAAATACCAGCACTACAGCAACTCTGAAGTCTTTCTGTTCACTTAAGTGATCTTTGAAGAGATGCAATGTTTGTTTGTTTGAAGGGATGGACAGCTTTTGATGAACATAGGAAGCCTCCCCGTCACTGTCCCACAGTTTTTCTGCTTCAGAAAAGGACACCAGATACAGGGTGTTAGCAGGGTAAAATAACTGGGTAGGCTCTGGGATTGGAAAAGTTGGTCAGAGCATCCAAGATGTGGTTGGTGTTCCATTTGACAGCGTGGTGCAGGCACTGTGTCTGTCTCTGTGCCACCCACAGACATTCTGCTTCACATCTCTCACACCCTCTGCTCCCAGTCCTTTTCAAGCAGACTCTCTCTTTATAGCCATCCACAGCCTCTTTCGTCCTGTTCCCACTCCCTTGCCACTAACCACCCACCCACTGGCTCTCAAACACTTTCTTCTCCTCTGGTTTTGGTACAGATGCTTCCCCTCTGTACCCTGTCTGGCACCACATCCCTTCTTGCCCAGCACACAGACACACTCCCTCCCTTTCCAGAGCATATGCAGAGCAGAGGCATTTCCTTTTATTGTCCACACAGCCCCTGCAGCCCCACCCATCTCCCATTTATTCACTGCAGTAACCCGTTTGGAGTGGAAGCAGTCCTGCTGAGAGCAGCCACAGACAACGCAGGAGATACAAGTCTGCCCAAAATTGCTCCTACTTGTAGACTACTACTTCCTGCCTGTGCACCCAGAGGAAGAGACATGCTCAGGCTTGGGAGATGTCATTGTGAGATGTCCTTTGCTGCTCAAGGACTATGAAAATGTAGGCAGACATTTCCTCTCTTTGCCAGAACAAATCTGGCAAAAACAGCTTCAACAGCAAGTTTTCCAGCACTCTCCTTTCTGTAACACCCACATTATCTGCAAAAGCTCATGGGCATGGAGGGGAACGGAACAACATGAGTGTCTTCATGAGTGGTAAAGCACTTGATCTCCATCTTGAGGGTGATGGCAAAAAAGCTGGAGAGTACCAGTGTTAAAGGAGACCATCTGAGACCACCAGCTTGTGTTACACAAGTCACAGGCAGAACAGCTCCAGTGCAGTCAAAGAAATAACACCAGGTTGTGCAATCCAAGGAACTGATCCCCCCCCAAAAAACCTTAAGGGGAGGTAGATGACATAAAACCCCAAACATAAAAAAAACCCCAGGACACTGCCTGTATAAGCCATCTTTTCCTTCAAAAAGCCAATTTGGGGGCACGGTGCATTTCTGTGTTTTGATAAGGTGCAATCTACAGCAGCATGTTGTACTAGAGATTTCCAGCAGTGTCTGTGAGGTCTTTCCTCAGGACTCTCTCATGAAGAAGTCCTGTGACAGTCATTAGCTTGGGAACACTTTTGGCTGCCTGCCACTGCCCACTCATGAGCAGGCAAACAGAAACCGGCAGTAGAGGTCCTCAACTCCTTCACAGCAGATCCACACTTTCCCTTACTTTTCCTCATCCCCAATGGCCACAGACCTCGTCACTGCTGTGCCAGCTCCACATAGAGCCCAAGAGAATGCATTACAAAGCACTTAAGACCTAGAGGTCCTTACTTTATCTTTACTGTTTGTGTATTCTATTAGCAAGGTGCACCTTGCCATTGAAGGACCATACATGATGCCATACAGGGTCCAAGGACCCACAGAAATCAACACTTCATCACGTTAGGGGCTGTATACACAGTGAAGCACAGTCCCTAGCCTGAAGGGTTTAGACTCTAGCACGGTAAGACCAAGAGATGCCATGGTAGCACAGTCACAGTGAGGTGGCTTAGGCAGCCACTTAACAGTCTTGATCTCAGGGTAGAACAGGTTTTTTCCTGGGCTGAACTGGGGTCAGATGCCCCAGTGGGAGATGTGTCAGGACCCTGGGTCAGGAACACTTGTTCTGTCGGCCAAGCCAGCTTATGGCAGCTTGAAGAGACTATGGAAATACAGGCAAAGGTTAAGACAGGAGCCAAAACCTCTGGTTCTCAGTGCCAAGACTGGAGTGTAACAGCCCTTGCTGCTAACTCTTCACCCAGAGCCGAAGTCACTCACTCAAGCTTGCTATAGAAACACAGAAGAAAAATAAATGCAGCAGGGAATCCGCAGGATCTGAAGGCACCACATGTCTGTCTCACTAGCCTCTTCCCCTGCTCATTTGGCAAGGGATTAACTGCCAGATGAGATAAAGATGCGCCTCCCACCCCTTCATCTTCCTTTCATTGTTTACAGCCCTTCCTGGGCTTGAAGACAGCAGGAGCAAAAGGCATGGAATGGAAACAGCTCCAACCCTTGATATGCTGTGGGTGCCTGAGAGTGATGAGGATACTAGGCATATGGCAAACCTGATTGTTGCCTGGAGATGGTTTTAATAGAGAAACTTGGCGTCAGGATCACTTCTGGAACATTAACATCTCTCTGAGCTGCCTACAGCAGTGAAAGATGAAAAGGGGCTGGTGGGTGGTGAGGAGGGCAGCAGGGGGAGTGGTCACGAGCTTTGAGAGGTACTCAGCTGTTGTTTCCTGGAAATGCCTGACAACCCCAGCCCAGCTAGGACTTCTGACTCTCTTTGCCAGGGACTGTCACAGCCAGAACTTCATTCAGAGTTTAATTGATCAGAAGCTCAATTACTTTTGGGTTACCTATTAAGAGAAACCCTGTTAGCAAGGACTTGTCCCACAATGACAGATAAGAGGCCAACATCTGTCCAGCCAAAGCACATGATGAAAATTTTGAACTACTCAGATGTAAAACCTCCCAGTGCCTAGACCTCGTTTCTACCTATGGCTTGCCAGTCTTGATCCACAGCATTTTCTTTTCTGCTCCATTATTTAAGGGGTGAATAAATGTAGTGTTGGACAAAGAAAGTCTTAAGAAAAGTGTCTTTTGCAGCATTTCTGGACATGATAACAGTAGGAAGACTGTTGAACATGCAGCAGCTTTTTTTTTTGACTCGTTCTTCACACTCACATCTTTATGAAGGTCTTGAGTTGGCCATGGCGTAGCTTCATCTTCAGATACAGCTCCCACTGGCCCTGGGATTCAACTCAGTCTTCAACAGCTACCTCTAGGGCCATTGATTTGTTCCTTATCTAGGAGGACCTCACAGCTTTGGTGACAGCTGTTCCACTTTGAATAAATAATGAAATGTTTAGTAAAGCGGAGACTCTTGTGTTCATTTTTTAGTATCATGTCTAGTATTAAAAATGTAACTACAAAAGGTCACAGGAACTCTCTTTTTAACTGTGAAGACATGCAAATCCACTGGCCTTGGAGTCTGACTGAGCATAATTCCATTAAAGTTCATTAGAAGCACCATTTCCAGGTGAATCAGAGCTTTCAGTTTTGTGTTGCAATGGAATTGTCTGTTTTTCATGCTCAAAATAACCAAAGCTACCTCTTTCCATGTCACGTAAAGACCTGCTTAGCCTTTATTGTAAACAGCTTTGCAGTTCTTGGGTGAAAAGTTTGAAGTACCAAGTACCACACTGCTGCTATTATCAGTTAGGGATGTGGTGATGCGCAGGTTTGGCAGGGTAACCTTATCCTAAGGATGAACTGGTCTCATTCTTTTCTTTTGGCATGTTTGGCTCCAGACTTCCCTTCAACGACTGACATATGGGTCTTATTGTTCAGTTGACTTTCTTCTTGTACAAATGTCCTGGCCAAAGCACATGCACAGGGAGGAGGGGGGACACTCATGTTTGAGTTTCTCTGTCTTTTTGCTATGTGGTCCCAGGAACAAAGGGAGGTCCCTGCCTATTTATAAGCTCTTTCTTTCCCAGTCTCCAAGGCCAGAAACAGCATTCTGATATTTTGTGGCACTTTTACTTCTAGGCCCTGAACTTGTTACAAGCTGGAATGAGATGTCCTCACCGTAGCAGTGTGCACCTAAGAAATATCTTACTAGTTACTGCTTGGGGAAGAGAATAAGTTGCACCAGAAACAAAGGAAGAACACATTCTGGCAAGGCACTTTTCTTGCACTATTCTGTCACACAGTGAGTGGTTTTCCCATCATCTGAGCGTCAGATCTAGTAATATGCATCTTGGTTACAGTTATGTCAAAACCAAAGGATTTCCTGGTTAAGGTCAAGTTCACCGGACTGAATATATTTTCACAGATGTCTTCAACTGGACATTTAATTTAGTCCCTTATGCCCTTGTTAGCTAAACAAACTGTCTGTGACATCACCTTTACTATCAATCAATCAGTTTGTTATAACGCCACAATGTTAAATTTTACATAAGCAGAAAGGGCTATCTGATCCCTCATAGTCTCATACAAGACAAAACGGAGAAGCAGAAGAGGCAGAGTCCATTCTGCTCATGGACATTCCTTTCCTTATTCTTTTCATCAAAATTGCTGCAGTCTGTATATGAACAAGAACATGAGTTTTGCTGGAATATATGAAAGGGATTAGGTTTCTGCTGATGTGAAGGAAGTAGGAGAAGGTATTCACTTGTCAGCACAAGGTCTTGTCAGAAATGGTAAAGTATTATTATACTTTTCTTTTTGATTTTTAAAGAGGACAATAAGATCCATGATCCACAGATCAAGAGAATTTTTGTTTCTTTTTCAGTCACAATCTGCTATGTTTTCCACAATGTCACATAAGGGATGAACTAGATGAACCTTTTTCTGAAATGGAAACAGCATTAAGATCTCACTGTTCAGCCCAGGCTCTCATGTTTTTAAAACCTGTAGAAACTTCATTACCTTAAAATGACAGCACTCCAGAAAAGGTTGGATGAAACTTTTCCAAACCTAAGAAAAAAACAATGTATTTGGGTTTACAGTAGAAGCTTTGCTTTGCTACAAAACAAAGCTAAGAATACATTTGGGGTCTCCAAGAAACAATGGACTAGATCCCCTTTATCACTGATGTCTGTTAGGTGTCTCTGCAAGAAATAGTTCTCTGCTGGTTTCTTTCTTCTGGGTCTCATTCAAATTTCCTTAGGAGCAAGACTCATGGAGAGAGAATATTAAATTTATAGGTTTTGGCCACATTTTATGATGTACTGCAATTTCAGAGCATTTAATTTCCATGAGAAGCCTGATCTTCTTTCCTGCCTAAGTGCTCCAAGAGTTGATACTACAGAGGCTGTTTTACAGTATATACAGCTTTGTATAAGCCTACAACAAGTTTTCTAATGAAATGTAGTCTGCAAGACAGAAGACATACATGTCCCTGTGAGTCACTGAATGACTCAGGGGATTTCTTACTGCAAAGACAGCGCTGACACTGCCCAAGTCTTTCATGTGCTATGAGCCCTCATTGTTCCTTGCTCAACAGCCAACAATTTCATCCTCTTTTAGATAATTTCTGAGATGGATAATTTCTGTTCTTCACCTGCAGAACAAATTGTGCAACCCTGTGAACAGTCAGGGTGAGAAATCTGTGGTGTGGTGGAAGCTGATGGTGGTTTCTGTGTTTTTGTGGCTAAGATCTGGGCTGTATTTCTCAATCCTCTCACTCTAAGCAGTCAGCAATTTATTTCCAAGTTTTGTCATTGATTCCAGCTGGAAACCTTCTGGCATGGCAGCTCATGAAAAAGTAATTTCACAGCTGTCCAGTAGTCTCTTCCAGGAGAGAGAGGGAAGCAATGGCTGGGATAACCATCACTCTTGACATCTCTTAACTCTGTGAATTCAACCAGCTTATGTTCTAGAGGGTTAATGAGTTGAGATGGCTAAAACAGTGTTTTTATGGGCAGGTCAAATGGCTGGGATGTGACAATATTCTAGTGGAAAATAGCACTGTTGAAGCAAAAAAGCATAAGCACAGCAAGTCAGAATTAAGTCAATCTCTTGGCTGACGTGTGTGACACAGCCTTTGGTTCACCTTCGTTATATGTCCTAGGACAGCAACATCAGTGCCTTCAGCGTCAGCTTGTTGGTGCAGACTTTGGCCCCATGGTCCTTGCCTGGCAATTCAACCCAGCAAAGGACAGGTCTTCCTCCCAGAGCTGAGCTGGGGTGTGCAGCCACTATCCACCTAACCAGTTTGCTCCTCCCAGCTCGATGTGTTTTACTGGTGGGTGGAAGAGGTCCTGAACAGGGTTTTTTTCCCAGCCACTGGAATAATTACTGAACTGGTACTGTAAAGACTTGCCAGGATCAAACCAGAAGGCCTGAGTACTGCACTATGTGTCTTTGGACAGTTTAAGTCTTGGGATAGATTTGTATTTCTAAGAATTTCCTTTTTTTTTTTTTTTTTTTTAAGGAAGCAACATAAAAACAGCATCAGGAAGGTTTAAAGGCAGAGGAGAGAAATATTTGGGTGCTGTGACAGTTCAACATAATTAGTGGTTTCTTCTAGAATGGTTTTCCAAAATCTGTTTTGTTACTGGAGTGCTGGGGATGGAATCTTGCAGGAATAAATGCTAAGTAGTTATCAAAATATTGTTTATTGTCAGTTTCAGGCACTACTTTAAACATCTCATCCCCAAACAATGTTTTTCACCAAACATTTGAGAGGTGAAAATTGTTACCCACACTTAACAGAGCAGGGTGGCTCTGGGCAGGGGGGAGAGGGGAGGGTGGTGCTGGTGTCAAAATGCCAGGGGGTGGGTATATGGTCCCAGGGTAGGCCCCCTGACATGTGCCTAACTGTGGTCTTCAGCACCCCGACTCATGCCCAGCCATGGTCTTCAGCACCCTGATACATGCATGTGCATGTTCTTACTGCCTGCTGTTCTGCCTGCAAGCAGCTACCTTCTAGTAACACAGCAGCCCAGTCCTCCTTGAAAGACCTTCTTTAACATCCAGGCTGATTAGCATAGAGAAGGAGTGGAAGCAAATACAGTGAAGCTAAACTTGCAGCTTTCCACCCTTTAAAGGATGAAAACATAAGGGAAGGTGTCAGAAGTCAATTGTTTTTGGCAGAGAGAGGGTGGGGAAAAAACCCCTGTGGCCTGGCTGGGAGCCAGTGGATTTGTGCTGGTACAGCCAGGATGATGCCGTGGACTGAGGAACAGAAAAACATTTGTGCCTGGTCCCAGTGAGCAGGCTCTTGGTGTGGCTGGGCAGGGTTGAAGGCAGTGTTGGCACAGGGACATGGCAGGAGAAGGACACACCAGCTTGTGGTGTCACCTGAGGTCTTGGCCCACATCCTGCCGTCGGGGCTGCACTGCACCGGGAATTCCTTTCCTCTTGCTTCAGGATGTGTGTGTGTGGGAAGCTGTGAGGGCGTGGGAGAGTGGAATGAAAGGTGAAGAAGAGACACCATTCAGCTAAATAACTTGGCTGACATTAACCCTTACCTTCCTGACTTTTTCTGCTCAGTTGGACAAAGGAGCTCTCTGAATTATGGGTAAAGGAAAATCCCATTCCCTCTTGCAGAGAAGCACACTGACCTCTTTGGACGAAAGTTCTTCATAAGCCCTCAGTCCCACTTGCTCAGTTTGTGTGTTGCCCTTTGGTTTCACTCAGACTAGGAATTTCCACATTCCAGGGAGACCTGAAAAAGCCTGAGCACCAAACTTGCCACCCTGGAGGAGACAGTCAAAGTTTTCATCTAAACTGGAAGTGAAAAGTGCATCTGTCCAGGCTCCTTAATTGGTAAAATGCAATCATAGTGTTGAGAGTTCAGTCCATGCCAACCCCTCCCCACTCCAAACCTTGAGAAAAAATTCCAGCTCTGCTTATTGACATACCTGTCTTCAGCTGATCTTCTTTCAGTGGGGTGATGGAAACAAGAGTAGAAAACAGGAAAGATCATATTTTAGAGGAGGTGGAAATGCTGCTCTCATCTAACAAACTGGAGAAGGCATCTCCTGGCCTGTAGTTCTTGTTTTTTGGTCCTACATATGGAAATTGTTACTCTGAGTTATGACCAGTAATTACTTAGCGACACTGAAATCCCTTGGCAGGGTATCACACCCATGTTAACGTTCCTGATGTCATGCTGCACTGAACTGGTTGTGCTGAGGACATCACTGGGGCATGACCAGTCTCCTGTTGGAAGGTTTGTCTGCTGCCTGCGACGATGATTGCTGTGTGAGGAAATGGGCTGTATTCAGGAGAGTTAGTCATGGTGCTTTGAATTGGGTGGAGGAGGTTTGTAAAGCTTTCTAACCCTTAGAAGCATCACTGGGGACTGCATTGGCCAAACTGTGATCAAAGTGTTTCCCTCAGCCGGCTCATGCCTTGGACAGTGCCTTAATAGGATGGTAAAATCCCCTGGTAGGAAAATGATAGGTGTTTACAAACAGCCCTCATCTCCTTCAAACAACCTGCTAATGTGCCTGTGACCTTACTCACTCTGTAAAAGAGCACAGAAAAACCCCAAGATTTTAATCTCACCCTCTGCCAGCATTGGCCTGCAGTTTTCCAACGGCAGAGTAACTTGGAGAGCACTCCAGGAAACCAGAAATCCCCAGAAGATTTCTACAGAGATGCAGAAATGTTCACATTCAAATGATTGCCATCACCTTCCTTAACAGGGAGGCCCACTGAACTGTTAGGAAATAAAAGCCCACCCCTGTGCAGGTCCTGGTGCACCTGAGGCACAGAGTCATCAGACACCTAAGAGCATCAAGGCTGATGAGCAGTGTAACTGAGACTGGGGCAAGATGGATAGAATGAGCAGCTCTTCTGCTGTCTATATTCCCAAGGATTTTATGAGGTGATTGTGGGACACTGTAGAGTTGATAGCCATTAGTTAGAAATAACAAACTCAGCAGTGGATTTTTGTGGCTCCCATGACAAATCAAAAAACCTCCAACAATATATTTGTTTCTTTTTTCCTTATTTTGCACAAGGGCAAATCATTTTAGAAACAAAATAAAGTGAAATGAAACCAAACCAACCCAAATTTATTTTTCTTCTGGTTTGTTTACAGTTAAAAACAAACAAAACCACCCATATTGTATGTTTCCATTTTTTTTCAAACTAACCTTCAGTAGCTTGAAATCAAACTATTTAAAGAAATTACCAATTTTTTTTTGACTTCTTACAGTTTTTCAGGATTTCTGGATATATAAATTGCATGCAGATGGCTTTGGTTGCTGGAAATATTGATGGCTTTTGGTTTGAGTAAGTATTCCTAGTTTGCTCAGGATTGCTGATTCCTTCACTGGCAAACCAATGTTTGCTGATAAATGAGGAAAACAGAAGAGAGAAATAAACTCAGAGGACTGTTGGTTTCCAGTTGGCCTTTAGGACTTTGGCTGGAGATGCTCAGCTCATGACTAATATCTGGGAAGAAGTGGTGTGGAGTGGGACAGCAGAGCCCAGGAGCTGAGCACTGATCCAGGCTGCACTGGCAGCTCTGGCAGAAGCAGAGTCAACGCAAGGGATATCAGAATCTCTCTGGAACTTTCCCAGCCTCCATCCCCAGTCAATGGAAGTGAGAAGGAAGACATCCGACTGCAGCATGGATGTGGGGGCACTGAGGAGGGGCAAGCTTCTGAGGAGAAGCAAATGTTTATTCTCTTCTGTTGTTTAAAGCCCATCCATTGATTCATCTTGGAAAGCCAAGACTGCCTATGAGGCTGGGAAGGGAGACAGTATTGCCTGAGCTGTTGCTGGGGAACAATGGAAGGAAAAACATGGACTCGGAGAACAAGGATAGTGTTGAGGGAGTGCATGTGAGAAACTGCACACCACTGCTGAACAGCTTTCTGCCTCCTGGTTTTGCTCTCTCAACAACCTCCAGAAAGATTGTTAGTGGCATGTCCAGGCCCCCTCCCAGCAGACAGCTCCCTGAGGAGGTTGTTCACATGGGGGCCAGTGGGATCCCACTCCTGCTGGACTGTCCTGCAGTTATGCTGTCAGCATTGTCCTTGTGCTGTCAGGACAAGGTACCCACACACACTGACAGAGAAGAGTTTCTCATGCGCTCCATGAGAAAAGTATTTTACTGGAGCCAGTTCTGCAAAGCCATCTTAAAGAAACCATCCCTTTCCAGACTGCCTGGGCCTGCTGAGGATCTGTTTGTGTTAATGATGGACACAGCTTGAGCAAGCAAGGCTTCAAGCATCTCTAGGAGCGACAGGAAAAGATGTAGTCTGCAGAGACTACAGCTGCTTCTCAAGTAAAACTGATAATATTCCACTATGATTCCATTAATCAAAAACATAAATAAACAGAAAAGGACAACAAAAAGCTACTAGAAATGAGAGAATGCAATACCAGCTGTGATTCTGGACTGTCTTCCTGATGGAAGATCAAAGTGGAGCATAAGAGTTTCCATCTCAGGATTCAATTCTAGTATTTCTATGAAAGAGAAAAACGTTGTTACAGAGCCCAAAGCAATCTGGCCAGATTAGGCATTGCTACTGTGTTTCTAGAAAGTGCAAAGGAGACTGAATATATCTTTAGCACTTGAAAGTACATACAAGTCTAATTCACTGTATGAATATAAAAACAACCTTAATTGTATGACGAGTGTCAAAATGTTTATAAACTTCTAGCAAAGTGACATAAATCCTACTGGAGAAGCCTCACATTCTCCTGTACACATAATAAAGATATGTTAGGCTAAACAAATCACAGAAAATGTTAAACAGACCAAATATATCTATGTTCTTGCCTGCACTCTGTCTTGGGCTTGTTTATCACTTCTCATGCACCTGAATATTTTGGGTGTCAGGGTTGCATTGAGCTGCAGACCCATGAGTCCTGATCTATTCCTGTTTGTTCCCTCCTGCAAACTGTCCGTGGCAGGGGATGCCATTAATGAAGAACAGAGTTTATTCTCAGAGGATGTGAAAACTTCCTTCCATCAGCAGATTCATCTAACTTCACTGCACAGTATTTCAGCACCTGTCATCAGACGTGACAGCAGCAGATCCAAGTGGAAGTGAATAATCACTTTCACTGTTCCACTTGTGTTTGGTGAGGGAATAAAAGGCAGCAGACTTCCTTTAGGGGTGTTTTTAATCTTGAAATAATTTTCTCAGAAATAACATTTTTGCATTTTAGTTACACACATGCAAACAGTATTTGATTTTACAAGTTAAATAACACTTTTCGTTGTCAGATCTCAGTACTTGTGGAGTACATCTCAGTTTGCATTGTGCAAGTGAGGAGCTGGATGAGATGAATGAGTGTCCTGGATGCCTCAGAATGCCTCTCCCTGAGAGGTAAGAATTTCCAGGTGCTCTTCACCAGAGCCATTCTTAACTCATTCCTGCTCTGACTGCAGTCCTGGCTGCTCACACAGCTGTGTTCAAACAGTGTCATGCTCTCTCAGAGGAAAGCCCCACTGATGAATGTGGTCCTGGTCAACACTGTTGTAACCTCAGCTCCTGGCTCACCTGCCCTCTCCAACTGCAGCACTTAACTGCTGCTCAGTTGCTAGATCCACAACCAGCTCTTCTGCCAACACCTTGTTCCAGGGCTACGGTGCTAACTTTTACCCAACATGCCAAATTAAAGAGTGCCTAATGCTGTGAGTATGCTTTCCACAAACACTAAGAAGAGACCTACTTTATGCATTGAATGTGAACAAAACAAGTACTGAAAAGGAGCTTGTTCTCTGGTTGCTAAAGCCTTGGCATGCTTTCCAAGAGTAAAATTTGTACTTGTGGTTGAAGATAAAACAAATGCCAAAAGGAACACATAGAGTTTTACAGCCATAACACATTCCTACAGCACACTCATTCTGAGGAAGGCAGAACACTGAACCATGTATGCAGTGCTCTGTGTTTGTGAGACTTCCTTCCACCCAGTTCCACCATTTTGCTGAAAATAAAGCAGTGATTCAACCAGGGAGGACCCAGAGAAGAAAAATTGTGCTCATTGGGGATTTTAAGGGAGAAGTTTACATGAAGGAATGAAAAAGGATTGAACTGGGAGATCACAACATGTATAATCCTGTCCTCTGCACACCAGAAAGGTTTGAAAGTTTAAGCACTCAGGTGGAAAATAAATGGTTTACAGTAGTCCAGTAGAACCTGTTGAGGAGCTGAATGTTTAATAATAATAAAAAATAAAGTAGGAAGGTTCTCAGAATTCTTGACACTTAGATGTGCTAGGTTGTTAATTGTTCCCTGAAAAGAAATGGCAGAAGCTTCACCACCTAGGAAATTTTAAACTTTTCTTGAGCAAACAATCTGCACTGTCCCATAGGAATCAATTCTGTGCTGTCCAAGCAAAATGGATTAAACCTATCAGCAGGTCTTTCCTGTATTTAACTTCTGTGATGTGTTTATGGAATGCTGCCCACCTGCCAAACCACAGGAGAGTCTCTACTTGTTCCTAATTTAAAGTGTTCTTGCTGCAAAGCCCCAAAGCTTCACGCTGCCCAATTTAGATTCCAGCAGCAGCACTTTGCTCTGTGTTGAAAACTTTTCAATCCATGATAATTTGCTGTTCAGCTGCACCACCGCTTGTATAAAAAATCCCATGTGGAGGTACAATCTGGAGAGAAAATAGACGTTGGTCTTGTTGGATTGACTTCTGTGGGAGCAGACAAAACCTGCTTAAAGGGTGAAAGAAGGAAATTGATGGTATCTCATGCACACATAGAAAATATGTAGTTCAGTTTCCCTTGTGGGGCTGTTTTCCTTTATTACTCAGTTATTCACCAAAAAGCCTGTGAATAAGCCAGAACCTGAAAATTACAAGGGATTAAGGCACTCCAGGAAAATCAAAGTCTCATCATGGGCAATTAACTTGTCATTAAAGCAGGCTGAAAAAGGGTGATGATTACAGTGGTTTGATTTTGTCCAACTCCCTAAGCATATTAGTGATAAGCTGCTTCAACAATTTGCATATAAGCTCAAGTGAAGGTGGAGTGGAGCTGTGTGGCAATCCCAGACCAGCCTAAAGCCTTTTACACTGGTTTTGCTTTTTTAATGTCTTCTCTTTGTGCTGGGCACATGTGTGTGCATGGGCACAAGTACGTATCACTTCTCTAAGGCCACTGCTTCCTATCCTGGAAAAAATGTACACTACACTTGTGTTTTCAGCCTTTTGCCTCCACTGGTGTTCTAATCAGTTTTGGTACAAACACAGTATCCTCTAAGAATATGCCTTAGGGGCTTACCTAGCATAGGGTTCAAGGGACTAAGACATGGATTTAAAATAGATAAGGGGTTGCAATGGTGTAAAAAACACATGGATAAAATACAAAGGCTTTTGTTGCTTCTCTTAGGAGCTTATGCTTCATCATAAGGATGTTTCACTTGCTAGGTTACTAGTTAGCTGAATGTCCCCTTTGCACAATTCATGTTCCTCTCAGTTGTAGACTTCCAACCAAAATATGCCCTTTCTCCCCGTCTTCTTTTTCCCAGGTGTGTGTCTTTGCTGTCTCTGTGCCCCTCTGGTTGCTCTCTGCCGAGTGTGCAAGGGCTGCACCATGTGGAGCTTAGTGTAGAAGTCAGCCACATCATTGCATTTCCTGGATTAGGATCTATAAAAAGTCACATTCCTGGAATCAGGAACCTCCCAAGCCCATCCTGTGCCTGGTGTGACACAGATGCTTTGCCGTGAAGAAACCTCTCCTCTCTGCTTTTGTAAGATTGGTGACACACTGTGTGAGTCCAGGAGCCCAATTGAGCAGCAATGTGGCCAGTCCTTCTTCCAGGAGGGTGCACTTGGTTAGAAGTGGGGAGAAGCAGTGGGGGACAGGGGACAAGCCAGGTGCTGACATCCATCACTGGGTCTAGAAAAGCAGCCAAAGGGCTGTCAGGGCATCAGGTGGTTTTGTGAGGGTGTGTGTGAAGGTGGTTTCAAAGGACAAAAAGTACTGAGCTTTGTGCTGCTTAGTTTAATCCACTGGGAACTCACTGAAGGGGGGAAAATAAGATGAAATCTGATCTCAAGGAATTAAGAAAGTACAATTCCTCCTGAGCTCTACCCAATAGTTTACTGACCTCATGCTCTAATACACCCCTCACGAAGATTGTTGGTCTTCAGTCAAAGCCTGAACACTGGTGACAAGCTCTGTGCAGTCAGAGATGTTCCTACTCATTGCAGCATTAAGGCTCAACCTTGCAGATTTTGGAAGATGACATTTCTGTGAATGGCTGGACTGCTGATGCTCCCTGGTCCTTGAAGTGGGAGTTGAGAGACACTGTGCAACATTCACCCTTTGATTTGCATGGAATACTCACTGCAGGCATCTCCCACGTGGACCCAGATGTCCAGGCACATCCCTCCAGGGATAATTGTATCTACAGGGTTTGATTAAGAATTCATGGCCCAAGGCTTGTAAAATGTTTTTATTTTTGTGGGTTTTTCCTCTCCCATCTCTGCACTAGTACCATGCACTTCATAGGGTAGGAATTAGCAGGAGAAAAAATTATGATGGAGACAGATGAGCAGAAACATCTGCGAGCCAAATGGTCTCTCAAGGCTTAAGCTCCAATTTTCAGTCTATGAACAGCACTTTTTGTCTGCTGCCAGAGGGTGAATCTGGATAAGTGCCCAGGAGTCAAACAAGAGCTGAGCAGAGAAAACATCAGCACAGTCAGTAATGCAGGAAAAGGAGGAATTTTTGTGGAATCTTCAGTCTTTCCTGCTGGTTTCCTGCTTACTCCGTGTGAGCAACAGAGACAGCTTTTGTATTGGAAACTGAAGCACAGCAGCTATTCTGGGATGACCAGATTGAGAAAAATAGCCTGTGAATAACCCACTGCTACTAACCTGACTTCCACCTTGTTGTGATGTATGATTCAGCTAACAATGGCTCTGATTTCCAGAGCCGGATTGAAGTTCTCATTCTCTTTATTTCTCCCATTCCCTTGATAAAAGCCTGCCAGGTGTCCAGCACCAAGAAGGATGGGTATGCTGGAACTCAGAGCCATTACCAGACCCACTGAGCTCAAACACATACACATGAGAAGCCCTGCCTCAAAGGGATTTCCCTTTCATGACTGCAAGAGGTTCTGTTTATTTATATGTGTTGATCTACGTGGTCTAATAACTAAGAAAAACCTTTATATGGAGATTACATAAGGGTTCGTTGTTTGCTTTTGGGTTTGGGTTTGTTTTTTTTTTTGGTGTGAGGACTAATAAAAACCTTTCACTTGAGTTTCCTGATGTTGAAGAACAAAAGTTAAGATGGACGTTCACCAAGATGTTTCTTTCATTGTGTTTTAGGCTTGGTATGGCTGAGATTTATGGTGAACACTGCATCCAGCACCACACTGGTGTAAGCTATGTAAGTGTGTGTTTTTATAAAGAGATTAGATTTATCTCAAAGCCAGAAGGCTGCTGGAGGAACTTTCCCAGGGTCCTGAAAGTATTTTGCATAGAAAGGAGGGGGGGAAAAACACAAAACCTTGCAAAAATGTATCATACTGTAGTTTTGGAATGGCTTACACTGCAAAAGCCTGACCTGCCTGAGAATAAACCTCAGTCAGACTGAGTCTGCTTCTGCTGAAAGAAAAGCTTTCTTTTGGAAGAAAACAGTCTGTGCCCCATCTGAAGAAACTAGCCTATGAGTGAGTGCCAGAGGGATGGGAGGCTTCAGAGATAATTCACTAGCCAACACTGTTATCATTATGCTTCAAATGTGATCAATTCCTGTGGAATTTGTTGTAATAATATTAGTCCTGGTGACCTCATTTGTGGTACTTGTTGCTGTCACTTTGACTCCAATGTGTTACCTCAAAGATATGGAGCTAGTAGCCAACTGTGTTGTACCTGCTGTGAAGATATCTGGATCTCCTTATCTGCAGCTGCTGCCTAATTCTTCTCCCTTGGCAGCTGGAGCTGTCAAAGGAAAACCTCTGGCAGTGATTCAGATTTGGGGTTCAGGACTGGTCCAACGCCTCAGCATCTCAGACTTAGCTTCGCTGCTACTCTACTCAGTAAGAAATCCCTGCTTGTTTAATTTGTTGAGTTTTGGCATTCACTTTGTTGTCATCTCTCATGACCCTGGGCAAACCTCTCCTCTTTACCCATCTTCTTAATTGTTTCTTGTTACAGATACTGAGGTCTGCTGATCTGGACTGTTCCTTCTGTCTGCAGCATGACTCTCATCTGAACTTGATTATTACAAAAAGCAGGAAAGATTAAATCAGTTTTAAACTCTTTTGTTTGCCAAATATCTGTGGGATGATCACAGCTACTGTTAGTGGTTGCTTGACTCATCTTCTTCTCAAGGTTTAGAATAGTTATCCATTTTCAATGAAGTGACCACTACTATTCCCTCTGTACTGTTTAACTCTCATACAATTAAACAGTCAGATTAATGCACATTTCTTGAATCTGAGCCCTACCCCTAAAAGTTAGCCACTTACAGTGTGCATCCAGCAAGCCAGCAGGTCCAGAACATATGTGTGTGGGTGCCCAGTGCTGGAGAAGACCCTCTGG
Organism: Galbula dea; assembly: GCA_013399015.1. Taxonomy (NCBI): domain Eukaryota; kingdom Metazoa; phylum Chordata; class Aves; order Piciformes; family Galbulidae; genus Galbula; species Galbula dea. Next base: position 216,666 of record VWZX01003202.1, read on the forward strand.
GTGTGCAGTGTCAGGACTCAGGGCTGCTTGGTGCTTCCCAAGATTGGCAATTTTGTACCTTGAGCTGCCTTGATCCCTGTGCTCACTTTGCAAGTCTGCAGGATGAGGTTAATAGACACCAATTTCACTGTGGTTGTAAAACTTCTTTGGTGCTGCACCATGAGATGTATTATTAACAACCAATTTCTTTGTCCTCCCAAGGACGTTTTGTCCTGTTCTCTCACTGTGCTCTGCAAACATGACTTAATGCATTTCCCTTGGCTTCATTTCATCTTGTTCTTTTTAATTTTAGCTTGTATCTGAAACCAATGGGATGAAACTGTGTGAAAGGACATTTAATATTGAAACCCAGTTAGAAAAGTGTCCTAGCAGGGAGATCTTTAGAACCTTGGCAGCATTTCCCAAGGTGAAGGGGTAGAAGAACTGCCACTTAAATCATGTTAGTCTGGGCTCGGTATGGAGCTCAGGAATGTGCTGCAGGGAACCAGCTTATGTTGGGCCAAAGTGCCTTTCCACTCATATGGATCTGCTCACCCCAGATGTGAGGCTTGGAACAGATGCCATGGAGGGCAGACAGCTCTTTGTCATTTTCCTTTTTGAAAATAAAAGAGTTTGGTTTTCTTCTGCTCTCACTTTCATGAACAGTCTCTGAAAGAACTGACTGGTAGAAATATTTAAGAAAACATGAACTCATGTCAAAGCTTGCTGAGAACAAATAATAAATTAGGGAATGGCAGCAGAAAAGGCAGTCCATTGGTAATGGCCACCTCTTTGTGAACAAACTCAGCCAGAGTTATTCACTGGGAAGGTCAGTTTTTGAGCTGGAAGTTCAAAGTGACTGCACATGTGGGATCTGTTCCCAGAGTGGAATGAGCAAATAGTTTTACATAGTGAGGCAAATAAAGAAAATAAATTGGGAGGGGATGGGAACAGAAAACTTGCAGAGGGTAAACTGTATAGAACCAATGACTGGCTACGAGTAATTCCTGCTGCACTCCAGAGAAGAAACTGAGCTTTTTAAAAGATTCTAGTGTCCTTCAAAACACATTGAAAGTCTTTGTTCTTAAATGTTTTTTCTTTTAGCTTAATGACCCTGAAATATCTTTAACTGCTTTTCCAACAAGTGTGGACCACCCTGGAATTTATGAATAATCAGCAAGGATTCCTTCCCAATCCCAATACTGTTCCTGTGGTATTTGTGTTTCCTGGTAAAAGAGGGAGCAAAGTTATTTGCTAGGCATTTGAAGAACAACCAAGGCCTCCCTTCAAAACTATTTCATCGTTGCGTGCAGCCCTCATCTCAGTTGCTTTAGTATCCACAATACCTAAGCATAGCACCACTGAGGCTACCTGTGAGGCTCAAATGCTGTCACTCTGCTCCTGCTTTCCATATGGCAACCCTCTGCTTGTGGCACAGACCTGGCATCTCCACCACATCCCACTCCTGCCTGAACTCCTCACACAGCAAGCAATAATTCCTTACTCGTGCTTGTTTTCTGTATCAAAACAATCTTCAAAGTAGAACTGATTTTGTGATGATTTAGACAGGGATATAAATATTACAGTGCTTGAATCATGGTATAACATCTGATGGTCACTGAAAAAGAAGAAACAAAGAGCAGTGGAGGAAGCTCAAGGTTTCCTGATGCTCTGGGATGTCCAAGTTGGCAGAGCAGTGTATAAACAGCATACTTCCCAGACCACTTTCCTCCAGATTCAGCTGATTCCCTGGCTACGTCTATGCTGCTGGACAAAACATTGCCAGCACTGGTCCAGTGATCATCTGTCCTGCTTAATTATTAGCTCACACCCTGGCACTATTTTAGCCTTTGCTAGTAGCACTCTCCAAAATGATGCCTGAACATTGTTTGGACAATATCATAAATCAGGAACCACTGCCAATAGGCAGCAAGGGCAAGTGTACAGTTTCATGCTATGAAAACACTGCTCTGATGGTTTGCAGCACAGGATGTTTGTTCTTTCATCAGCTTTGAACTGAAAAAAAACCTGCACAAAACATTAAGTACCACAAGACCACCTCCCTGCTGGAGATCAAGGAGGAAGGGCTTTGCAATGTGGACACAACAAAATCTATGCTGTTTGATCCCAGTGCTCAGTGTTGTTGTCAGAGCTGGGTACTCCTCACAGAAAGGAAATTTGGTCCTGGTGAAAGGAGCCCTGTGCTGTGGACACGGACATGGTCATGCACAGCTGCTGGCTGGGGAGGGGCTGCCTTCCCCTCCTGTCTCCAGGCTGCCAGGTGGGACAGATGGCGCTTCTCCAGGCTGTGCCAGCTGGACCACGGTCAACTATGGGCACCCAGCTGCCCTGTGAGCTCCAAACCATCTGGGGCTCCCAGGGCACTCCTAGCCTATCTGTGGGCTACAGGCTAGGAGGGAGGAAACTTCTCTTTTGGAAGAAGATGCCTCCTTTAAAGCTTTGGAAGGACCAGTCAGGAATGAAAGAAAATGGGAAGGAGTTCCATTGTGCCACTGTCTGGACCTCTAAGTGTGCTGCAGGAGTGAGACACATCAGCATGGCTGTGTGGTGACAGAGCAGGCTCTGCCATGTCACCTGCACCATCCTTTGCTCTCCCTCCCCACCTGCTCATGGGAACCCTGGTCCCTGCTGTGAAGTGCAGATAATCCTGATGATCCATTTCATGTGTTCTTGCAGTAAAGAGGACTAAAGTCTCTTTTTTTGCCCCTGTGATTTGCAGCTGCCTTCTGTCCACCACCCAGCCAAACCCACCTGTTTGCACTTACTTACAGAGCCAAATACTGGTTCTGCTTGTTCTAGGGTTGGCTCTCCTCTTTTAGGATGTGAGCAGCCTAAGGGTCAGGTTAGTGCCTCACCTCGTGTCGCATTTTCTTGGCTTCAGCGATACCACCAGCCACTTTCCTGCAGGACATTCCAGTGGTGAGTATTCACATTGCATCTGGGTACCCAAGCTGGCTTTGTGGTGTGACCTTTCACTCACCTATCCCTTTTGTTCTTTAAGTTTCCCCCGGCTCAAGGCACTGGCAGCATAAAACTTGTTACACTGCCCATTCCAGCTGGAGACGCCTGCAAAACTTGTGGGCCTGTAACCACCAGATAGCGAGAAGGAACTTGTTGAGGGTCAGGCTAGAGGATGCAAAGCTGTGTCTGTGCGGAAAGCAGATTTCTATACCTTTCAGTCAAAGCTGCTTTGTCTCTGTGTGCTGGAAATTTGCTTTATTGCTACAGAGTAGATCCTGAACCTGTCCTTGTGAAAACTATTTGTTGTCGCTCACTTCTGCCCCCTGATGTGAGTTGTAAAGGTTGAGCATGCATGTCCAGGTCTTGGAGTGTAAAAATCATACAGAGACTCCTGCACATTTGCCATTAAGGCAATGATTGGGAGCATAGACCACCTTTGGACATCACACAAAGAATAATTTTAGAGAAGTTTTGCATGAGCTCCCAAAGGGGCCCAAGAAGGAGCCATACAAATGTAACATGCGCAGTGTGGAATCTTTTAAAGAAGAATCAGGACAGTAGCTGTAGTATGTGATGCAGGTGTCTGCAAGGGAGCCAAAGTCAGAAGCCTTGACTCTCTCTGTGGCCCATATAGAGGGAATGTCTTAGCAGAGGTCAACTCAAGATAAGCAGCAGTTACAGTTCATCTTCTGGAGGCGCTTCTGGGCAAAAAGGGATCAACTTTTCTACATTAGTGATGTGCCTAGAAAGTGAGCTAGGCTCTTAGCTTGAGGAAGGCAGCAGCTGCGGTGGTTTTGATCACTACTTCTTTTAGAGGTCGACAAGAACCAGATTCCCATGATTGCGGTGATTAGCAGGCCCGTCTTCCTTTTCTTTTCTTAATTGGGCCATAACAGAATGCTGTAGCTGACCCAATGATACTCAAGGTCACATTTTAGCTGGTGGGAAGGTGGTTCCCAGAGCAAAGAATGCACTAGTGCTGGTGTTTTTACTTCAGCTGCTGTTACTACCCAGAACTGACTGGGAAACTCTCTGCTACTGCTCCACCACTCGGCTGCTAGGCCCACAGGCAGGCACAAATCTTTATTAGCGTTATTTTTACATGAATATTAAAAATAAAGCCCAGGCCCAGACTGCTCCCCGTGCTCCTCGGACCAGCAGTTCCTTCCCTGGGGCGGTCACAAGCTCAAGATCGAAAAGAATGGTCCCATGCAGCTCCCAAGACACCACCTCTCATGGAAACCAGGTCCCTGCTGCCCACCGGAGCCTCGGAGGGGTAGCTGAGGTCCCGCCAGCGGGGCAGGGAGCGGAGATCAGCCGTGCCCACGGACCGGGACCTCTGCAGAGCTGGGACACGCACGGCGCGGGGCCGGGCCTGGGGAGCGGAGCGGCAGCGACACCCGGCGGCGGCGAGAGGGAGGACGGGCTCGGGGAGGGGGGCAGGACCCGCTCCCCCCTCCTCGCCCCCGCCGGGCTGTGCAGCCAGCCCCGACCTGTCGGAGTACTTCGTGCTCTTCGTGTACCGGCACTTGCCGGCGGCGGGGAACGGCCCGGTGCCCTGACCGTGGTTGGGAGCGGGGGGCGAGCCCGGGCCGGCTCCGGGACCGAGAAGCGACTGCCGCCCGCTTTTGCGGTTGCTGGAAACTGTCCTGCCAACCGAGCCGTTTGGTGTCGGTAGCACTCTGAGCAGGACCGAGCGCTCGAGAGGAATTACTCGTTCCACGCTCTTCCTCCAGCTTTCAAGGAACGTGCCCACGCTAGAGCTCTCTCCCGTAGCCCCGGTCAGGCCCCGGTTGGGTCTGGCACCTCCCCATGATCACTGCCCTTGGCTAAAGCGTGTGTGCTTTCAGCTCCCACGGACCACCCCCACGAGATGGGCCGTTGAGGACCTCAAGTGTTATCTGGACGTGCAGGAGGAGATTGGTTTGGGTGTGGAGGCGGAAGGAGGTGAAGTTAAGAATAATTCTGGAGGAGGTCAGGCTGGAGCAACAAGCAAAGTGAGCACAGAACAGTGGCTTGGGCCACAGAACCTGGTCCTTGCCATGTTTCTCTCCACTCCCTTGCATCAGTCATTCTAAATTTGGCTTTGTATCTACTAAGAAGTTGCAAATCCTTAGGTAAAACTTTAGCATAACATGTAGAAGTGATGAATAGCTGAACAGCTTTTAAAATGTTCATGTCTGTCTCTGAACATATTCCTTATGAGGAAAGGCTGAGGGAGCTGGTTCTCTTTACCTTGGAGGAGACTAAGGGGTGACTTCATTAGTACTTATATATATGTGAAAGGTGAGTGTCAGGAGGATGGGGCCAGGCTCTTCTCAGTGAAGCCCAGTACAAGACAAGGGGCAGTGGCTATAAGCTGAAGCACAGGAGGTTCTGTGTGAATAGAAGAAAAAATTTTTTTCCAGTTCAGGTGCCAGAGCCCTGGAACAGACTACCCAGAGAGGTTGTGGAGTCTCCTCTGAGATATTCAAAACCTGCCTGGACATGTTCCTGTGTGACCTACTGTAGGGAATTCTGCTCTGGCAGGGTGGCTGGACTAGATGATCTTTTGAGGTCCCTTCCAACCCCTAACATTGTGTGATTCTGTGAATTCTACACTGGTGTTTCCCCTGTCCAACACTTCTAGAGCAGCTTTGTCCTTGCTTGAGAATTCCACATGTGCAAAGCCTACCCACCAGGCTAGAAATATACCTGCGTAGAAAAACCACCTTGCCTCACAGTTACCATGTCTGCTCCTGTTTTAAGGTTCAATGTTTGTATTTACTCAGCCTTTGCCGGGTAGCCCTGTGAGCTGTGGTGACCCTCTCCAGAGCCCTGATCTGCCCTGCAGGCAGCTGTACGTGGCCTATCTGGTTGCCTGCTGGCATCTCAACCTGCTCAGCAGGTAACCAGTGCTCTGACCCTAACACTTTGCTCAGGCAACATGTTCTGATGGACACTTTCTTGTCTCTTGGTGCCAAGTGTAGGTTCACTGTCTGGATAAGACTGGGGTGCTGCTTAAAATACCCTTTTTATGTGCCTTATTGGATTTGTGCAATGTCCCATAAGCTGCTTTGAAAGGAGGCATTTGTCTGTTCTTTAGACTGAGGTTTTTCAAAGCTCATTGGCATTCATATGTGGGGATAAGATTATCCCACTGAGCTCAATAAAACCTCTTCCTTTCCCCGTCCTCCATGTTCTTGCCTGAAAGAATCTCTGATTCATACCTGACTGAGTAAAGGATAAGTAGCAGCTCAGCTGCTCTGGAAAAGTGAGAGAAGTTCCTGTTTACTAACTGCTGGCATTTCAGCCTGCATCACTGCTATAGGCTGCATCATGTGGAGCTGAAAGAATGTCACTGGAACAGAAAAATGCTCCAGTGCAGTCAAGGCAATGCTTAAAAAAAACAAGGTGCCCACTTTAACAGGACTTGTTGGCAGTTGTACGAACCCACATGATTTTGTTCGAGCTTTTCTTGTCCCACTGTGAAGGGGTGTAATGAAGCAGGTGATCCTGCTATGAGAGGTGGGTTTTGGGGACAATAGCTACAAAGTTCTGTGTCAAAGGACAAAGGAGGTGGTTTGAAGTAATGGTTAGAGGGAGGCCCAGCAGCATGATACCTCACGGACTGAGACAGATACACGTTGGTACAGCAAAACTCCCTTTTGTTCTGTTACAATGGTTTCTGCAGCTGAAGAGCAGATCTGGTCCTGGGGAAGCACTTCATTGCCACAGAGGTTGATGGCTGATGTAAACCCAACTGTCACTGTTAAGCAACATAGCACACTAGCTGTGAGCTGGAGCCTGGTGGTCACACACTTCCCTACGGCAATGACTCTGCAAGCAAAGGCAGCAGTGTTGAAATGCCCTCTATGTGCTAAAAGTGGGGTGAATGATAAGCTACACATCTGCCTCCTCCCGGAAGCCTGGAGAGAGGGGGCAGAGAATGGCAAATGCTAACATCTTGGTGACCCTGTGGTGTCTGCCAGTGGGAGCATGGGAGTGATAAACACACCATTTTGGTGCTAATACTCCGTATTTTGGTATACCATTCCTAGTTCTCTTGGTACCATGTTGTTTATGCTGTCATTTCTGAGGCTTAACCGAAGAGCAGAACATCTGCCCAGGGTCAGCCATCAGGCTGGTCAACCTGGCACCCTATCACTTAGGCTTCACCAGCAGCTGATGCCAAAGGAAGAATAGAAGAACAGGGCAACTGGTATCTCTCTAGTGCAGTCCTGGCTTCCAGTTATCTGGCTCGGGAGCCTTTCAGATGTGGTACCTCTGAACTTCAAAGGTCTGATGTATTTCTGTTCCCTGGCTTTGCCAGTTGCTTTTCCCAGCAATGACCCCTTGAGCAATGAGAGGGGAGCAGTCTGAGAGCGCCACCTCAGAAAACCCTTCTGCAAAGCTGCTTTTCCTGATGCATTCCCATGCAGGAGAGAGCCTGGCAGAGTTCAGACTGGAGTCCCAGAGCAAGCGTGTGGGAGTTTCACATAGGGCCTTGGCTGCTGTGGCAGGTAGTAATCAGCAGTGCTCTGTACCCAGGATGTTCATTTGATAAGAAATCCAGAAAATGGCAGCAGAGAAACTTGGCTAATATGTGGTTTCTGAAAGTGTTATGCAGAGAAAAATAATTTAGCATGTTTAGTAAAAGACAATGATTAGCATCAGGAGCAGTTGCTCTCTGCCTTTGCTGTCCGTGAAAAAGCATCAGCACAACCTTGTCTTTGACAATCTAAATGCTTGTTAAAATTTTTTGATGTTAAAAAAAAAGTGGATCCATGGCTGTCTGTCTGGTGTTCCAGGGTTGGATTCTGTTCTCAGGGGTAATGTGTATGGGGTAACAGTACTGACAGCAGTAGCAAATGAAGTGCAGCTCCACATCTCCTAATTTCTTTAAGAAATAAACTGTCAGTCTGTCATACCCAAACTGAGAGCTTACTCTTTTCCTAGCCAGGTAACAAGAATCCTGCAGGAGAAAAGACAGTCCTTTGAGGGAGTAAATATGGCTTCATTTTTCAACAATGTCCTGTAATTAAGGAGATAAATGGCTGTAATATGAGCTTATTTTGAAGCAAAACCTCTAGGCGAGGTTTGATTCTTATTCAGCACCTGTGAACAGAGAACTGGTCTTGGTGGGACAGGGATAGCAGACCTGGGGAAAACAAAAGGAAGTCTGGTTTTCCTCCAATCACATAAAAAATTGGATGTGCTAGTTAAGAACAAATCCAGGTTACCTGAAAACACTTTTCTCTGTCTGGTGCTATTTTTCTGCATCTTTAGAATTGCAGCATTATTCTGTGATTATTCATTGTACACTGTTCATAGTGTGTGTTGTGCAGAATGTCTTTCAGGCCATCCAATGACTGTGGCAGTTAGTGGGGTTTTCTTATCTGTCACTGCCCATCTACAAAACAGCCCTGAACCTTCTGGTCTGTGTATTTCTATTTCTCTTGCTCTCTTTGTTTTTGCTTAACCAGAGGTCTAAAATAAAAGTGACAAACGCATAATCAACCATGAACAGAAACATCCTCAGTTTGCTGGAGTCCAGCCTCTGACCCTCACTGCTGTGTGCCTGCCCGAAGAGAAGGCGGGAAGGGAGGGAGATATCACTTACAGCAAAACCGGAAGGTCCATGTGGTGCATGGAATTGGTTTTTCTTTTCTGAGTGAGGTGAAGGATGGAAATAAAAATGAAGAGTTTGTGCACCAGGTTAGCCTACAAGGGAGGGCCAGCTGAGCTTGTGGTTTGCTGAAGGCACTAGCAGGCAAGCTAGTGATGGAATCTTGTGCCCACAGGCAGGCTGGTGGAGAGGACGCAGTGTCTCTGGCTTAGCTCACTGCCTGAAGAGATTCCTCCCCAGCATACATCTGCAGGGGTTAAAGGCCAGGCTTGTGGGAGTATCTACCCATAGGGTTCCTCCATCATGCACAACTCAGCCTTCAAGTAACAGTTGTCATTTTTTCCTGCATCATAGTAGTTTTTTTGTAGCTGTGGCTTCATCAAGCATCTTCTGGAGGGTAAGAACCATGACACCACTTACCCCATCTGTCTCTCTGGAGAATCCAGCAATGTGAGTGCTTCCAGATGTGAGGCTCAGGACTGTTCCAAGCAGCACCTGTAATGCTGAGAAGTGTCAGAGTTCAGCAACATCTGGACAAATAATTGCCAAGGATGATGTTTAGAGCTGACTGCTGGAGAATTTGTTGCTGGCTGCTTCAGAGCCCAGGGCACTGACCCTGTTGCAGGGAAAGTCCAAACTACTGTTCACAGAGACAGTTCAGGAGAAAGTCCAGTAGCAATTGGCTCTTTGAGAGCTAATCTGAAAGTTCTCCAAGACCCAAGGATGGAGGAAAATAATTTGATAATTAAACACTTAACCAATGCAGGAGTAAATAGTATTCTACACCTGGAGGAGAAGCTGAGGGAGAGTGGTTTGGTATTTTTGAGTTTGCTGGATGAATAATTTTTATTTGCATCTTTTTGTGTGGTGACTTTGTACTTGATAGCCTCCATTCTGGATGCTTGTGGATACCAGAACTGGGTTGACTGAGCAAACTGAAATGAAAGACGATCACTGATGACAGGAATCAGGCCTGACTTGATAACATATACCTTAAATCCTTTCATCAAGAGGAGTATGTTAGCTTTGAAGATCTTTGTGTTAGATGAAAATCTCCTGGCATCGTGTGAAGGTGTGCTGCCCAAGGGACCAAACTCTGCATTCCCCTGGCCTTGGCTAAGCTGCTCTGAATCAACTGGTGCAGAGCAGCACTCAGGTAGAACGAACTCCAGTTTGTCTCTGTCCAATACAAACCTGTTAATCCTTCCTGCCTTGCTCCATTGCAGGTAAAAAGTACAAGAACTTGAAAACACAACGTGAAGGCACTTGCTGCAAGCTAATCAAATGGACTGTGTGACTCATTTCAGCTACTTTTGTCAGGTTGTTTTCCAAAAAAATTATGTAGTTTTTGGAACAGTGTGCAGAAACCTCTGAGACAGTGTTTGTTGGCAGTCTGTGATCCAGCCAGCTGTTCTACCTCCTTTCTTCCTCTTCACACAGCAAGCCACAGAGCTGCATGCTGCAAATGTGCTGGAAAAAACTATCTTGATTTGGAAATTCTGAGTGCAACTAGAAGACTATTGCACAGAGTGGGGTAGTATGATGACACTTGCAAACTACAGAGGAAATCAGCTTCACTGTGAAACGTCCACCTCAGGCGTTGATTTTGACCTGTAGGACTGTGCAGCAACTGGGTGCAGTGCAGATCAGGGTGTTCTGGCTGGAAGGAGACTCTTGATCTCCTGCTGTCCAGCTGATGAGTCTCAGGTTTGTGGTGGTATGTTGGCTAGAAAGTCTTCATTGATTGAATCTCATGCTGGCATATGTAAACAAGCTTTAAGCTAGCTGGTTTGGATAGTGCCATGGGACACAGGCAAGGGATTTGATGTAGATGACAAGGAAGAATCTCAGCTTCTAATGAGGTTTGCAAATGTGCCCTTAGGCCTTTTTGTTGAGTGTGCAAGGAAGGGTCTTGCTTCTTTTCACACTAATTAATTTTCCTTACTCTTGTTTGTTGTTTTCTTTTTATTAGTCTGTTTCTTGCCCAGAACATGTAAAGTCAATAATAATTCATGTGACCACCCAAAGGGAGCATGAACTATCCAAAAGCATTTTTCCACACTACTTAGATCCCAGATCCACAAGACTTGCTACCACATGTGGCCAGATGCAACAAAAACGAGCAGGATAGAAACACCAAACTTGTAAAGAGTGTCCTACACACCTGAGATCCAAAGGACCTGATCTGTAGGAGTCTGTAGTTAGAGGCCAGGGATCTGCACCTTTTGACAGAGGGCTGGTTTTACCTACCAGCCTATCTGCAAATCTTGTACCCTCCATTTGGGCAACCAAATTTAATGCTTTTCAAAAATAATTTCTGAGATGCACTAGCCAAAACAGTATAGTCTTCGTTAACTGCTCTGGCCTCCTGACAAGTGTAGAACATTTCAGCAGTTAGCTTTGGAACAGTATGGAGATGTTTGCCAAGAAGATGAAACCAGTCTTGCTCAGAGCATTGCATTTTGTTCTGGGCAGTTTAATCTGTAGAGGAATAGGTTCCAATGGAGTTATTATTCTCCCAATTAAAGCATTTGAACAGTCTATACATTTTGCATACGTATGTGTAGTCCTGAGTTGGTTTCTTTGCCTGGGTGCCTGAATCACTTCTGATGCATACTGATGTGCATCAGCACTAGTCCCAGTAAAGTGCAGGGAGTCCTGCAGAAAGAAACTACACAAGCTACATGAACAAACCTGCTTCTGTCCCCCAACAAAAACCAAAGTAAAAACAAAAGCAAGCTATCCAGACCTTTCCACTCCTCTTTTACTGTATATTTTAAAACACAGGCAGACGAAAAGAGGAACTGGACTGTAACTGTATTCCTCATTATCTAACTATCCTTCAGGGACAAGGACCAGGCAAGTTGGCCTTACTAGTGTCTGTATGCAGAGGCTCAGGAGTAGTTTGTGAGCATTCCCAGGGAGCTCAGCGTGCATAGTTACTTGGAGGCATAAGTAAGTGTTATCCAGATCAAGGGAATGTACGTGGCTGCAGCCCAAGCATGCTGATAACGTGACTGAAAGCTCCTGGGTTAATGAAGGTCCTGGCAGCCAGCAGTGGAGGATCTCCATGTGGTTTAGCTGCAGAGCTGGACAGCAGTGGGGACGCTGGGAAAGGGAAATCTGAGAAGCAAAAACTGAGAGGAAAGGCAGCACCTGAGTGGGAGTGACAAAACAAACAAGAAGGATCCTAAAGCCTCCATCAGGCTGGCATGGCTAGCTGATGACAGACATGCTTGGGATAATGTAGACAGAGTGAAATATTTTTAATGAGTTCTGGCCTTACAAAATATGCTATACACCATAGTGGCCTAAAGAGACTAGGAATGTGTCTCTAGATGTCATGGTTTTGCTTGATTTGGTTTGGCTTTTGCATTACTCGTTGTGCTGCCAGCTTGAGCACCAACTGCTTGGTGGCCTCTGCTCCCAGAGTTGTGTTGACTAGTCTTGCTCCTAGTCAGGTTAGATGAAAACTCCACTTAAAGATGATGGAGTGTGAACTTTAGAGCACCTCATAGTGCAGTCAGGAGGTGAGAAACAGTGGAACTTGCTTTGTTTGACCCAGGCCCACTAAGATGACAGTGCATGAGGCGAAGGCATGAGGTGCTTTCCCCCCAACCCCCCACTACCTCTCACCCCGGTCGTGAGCTTTGCGCCTAGGCAGCAGGATGGGGAGAGCTGCTTTCACAACCTGGATGTGTTGTCACTCACATCCAGACATTTCCTGTTATCTAACCTCAGCCTTATCTTCCCCATTTGCAGCTTCCTCTCGAAGGAGGAGCGGCCCCTTCAAAAACAAGCCGTGTGCCCGGGCTGTGCCCTCACCACGCTCCTCCTGCATGGTCCCCGGTGCCAGGCCCACACCACCAGCCCTGCCTGCCGTGGGCCAGGCTGGCTCAGCACGGTAGGTGCCAGCTCCCCGTCCTGCCTGGCCAAAGGGGTGGCTGGGGATGGGGGAGGATCAGTCCTTTGGAGGTGACCTCCTGTTTTTCCTCCAGGAAGTTCCAAAGGACCACTAGGGTTGGGACACAGAACCCCATGGGGTGTCCATGTCCCTGGCAATGTGGAAAGCTGTCCTCCCACCCCATGTTATACTTCAAGCTTCAGCGGGACTAAAGCCAGCTCGGGTTTGGCCTCCCTCTCCTCTGCTTTACAAGCCAGAAGAGGTTTTTGGTACCTCCCTTCAGGGGAGAAGGGTGGTGTTGGGCTGGGTGTGCTTTGGTAAGTGTGGGTGAGGGGATGTAACCACTGCTGGTCCCAGCCAGGGAACACAGACCTCTGGAGCATGGCTCATTGATGAGGGTGGATTACAGTTAACAGCAACAGTGATGTGCACATAGCTCTGCTCAGTACTGGGGTGCAGTAAGGAGATTTTGATCGATATTAGTCACAGATGAGACAACGCAAGAAGAGCAGGGGAAGTTGTGGGATGGAGGCGGGTTTTACCAGGGAGAGACGGTGTCCCAGCCGGGTGGCAGCACACATTGCAGCTCCTTCTCTCACTGTCCCGATGGCTTCAGGACAGTGGATGAAGCTTTACCACACACCCTTCACCCCTCCCTGGGCTGTTGGGTATGTGAGCAGCTGTGATGGCGTAGTCCAGTGTGCTGGGGCAGGGAACATGGTACTCAGGTGAGTGCAGGGGCTGTGGGAGGACATGTGGATGGCGTCCTCTCAATAAATGGGGGTTTATCAGGTCCTTCCTGTGTGCTTTTGGGTGAGCCATGAAGTGTTGGTTGCAGCTTTTCTGGTTCCCAGCCTTGTGAGCTGTCCCCACAGACATCAGTGAAACCCACAACCTCTCTGAAGTGCTTGCTGGTTGTGGGAACTGTGCCTTGCACATCAATGGGCTCTGTGCCCCCTCCATGGGGCAGCTGGGACCACTGCTGGCACCTCGCCCATCTGTCCCCAAGGCCCAGAGCATGGACCTGGCTTTTGGATGTTCCCAGCCTTAGTGATGTGTCTGTTGCTAGAGTGGGTCTATATGCTCCCTGAGGGTCACCCAGCAAAACGAAGGTCCTGGTGCAGTGGTGGCACTTCCTCATGGTGCAGGGCAGAGGTAAGGGCAGCATTTGGCTGCTCCAGAGAGTGGGACATGGGGCCATACAGGCCAGTGGTCAGCGGTGCCCCGGAGCCTGACAGCAGTGGGATGGCATGGGGAAAGGTGTGGATGTGCGAGGTATGAAACCACCTGGTTTCTTGTCAGAAGTAGGGCACGTTTCTCTGTGAAGGACATTGCTAGATTACATTTTTCACTTTTTGGGGCAGATTTGAAGAGGAAGTTGGGACTTGTAAGAGTAGCTGGAGTTGAAGTTTAAAGTGAAGCACGGTTAGCAGAGGGGATGTCTGGCTTGGGATGAGCAAGGAGGGGCTGTTTTTAGTCTTGTGACAAAAGCAAAGAAAAAGAAAATAAGCACACAGAGGGCTGCAGGGTTGTAGGGGTGGCAGGGTCTCATGGAGAGTGGCTGTGGGAAAATGTATCTGGTTTTATGCTTCCCACAGTTGTCTGGGGACAGTCCTGGAGCACTTCAGGGTCTCTGTCACCTAGATCCTCTCCAAAGCTGGGACAACTGCTTTAGTTGCTGGATCACAGTTTTCAGGAGCTTTCCTTAGGACAGGATAGCTGCCCACACTGCCCAGTAAACTGCAGCTGAAAGACAGCTGGAAGCCTGAGGTGAGGTGGCAAGGCACATCCCAGTCAATTTAGAGCCAGAGGGAGATGGCATCGCCTCCTGGCTGACACCTCCTGGTTCTCATGTGTACAGGGACAAGGCTGTCACAAAAGCTGTGGCTCTGCTCTGCTGTTGCACAGCTCGTGCTGGGGAAAAGGTGGTTTGTATGCCACTAAGGCAGCTCCATCTTTGTCCATGTGAGCCCTTTTGGAAAGCGGAGCATGGCCTCGTTGGCAGCAATAGCATCCTGAGGGTGGAGGTGCCACCTGTAGCAGAGCAGGCAGCCATGGAGCTGCTGTGGCATCTGCAGGAGTCATTCATTATATGGCTGCACCATTTTGCCTCTTGCTCTGTTTTTGTGTTAACTGTCTCATCCAAATCAGCAGATGTGCTGCAGAGAACTACGGTTGTGTATATGCAGCTTTCGGCTGCAGCTCCAGGCTTTGCTGGAACCCGCTTGGTAGATAAGATTGTCTTCAGTGAGCCAAAGATTCCAGCGTTCCTCAGGCAAAGCTCCAGGGCTGGGAGCACAGGCAGATCCTGTAGGAAGCAGGATAGCATCCAGTGGAAGTCTGCCATGAGCAAAACCTCCTTTGAATTTAAGTTTGTTATAACAGGCTTCCAGCTCCTAAGAGCAGCACACCCCACAGTTACTGATGGCCAGGGGTTCAGGAGACCCTGTTGCCAGCAGATCTGTGGGAATTCTTACTTCCAATCCAGGCTGGGGTCTGATTTTCACTAAGTGGAACACAGAAATGACCTTGATTCCAGTTCAAATTCTGCATAGTAAGAGCATGCCTCAAAATGGCCAGAGCCTGTTTCCTGAGACACTGCTGCTCAGCATGTGGCAACCCTGCAGCTACACTTCTGTGCATTCTGTTACTAGATTCAGAGTCAAGTCCATCCAATAATTTTACTTTTCATTTATTTTCATCATAAATTGCAGAGAAATCTGACAGTCCTCTACAAATACCTGAGAGATGATGTGCAGCTGGGAGGGGGACTTTTGTGACTTTGATAAGGGACTGACTGAAGAGTGCAGGAAGATGATCTCTTTCTGTTTTCCCCTGTATGTAGTTTCCAACTGTATGCAGCTGATTGCTCAGTCTGTTTTATAGCACTGAGCTTTTACTTGGAAATACCCTCTGCAGCTTGAAACCAGAAGCTCTGACAATGACAAATCCATTCAGATCAGATGTTATCATTACAGGGTGGGGTAGCAAGCTTCATTCGCATCTGCTGATAGAATTATCTCCACTGTGTACCCTCCTCTTATCTGTCACTCACAGCAACACTTCAAGTGGCTGTTTTCCCCCTCAGAAAGCCACAGTGGGGTGGGAGGAGGGGGGTTGGTTTAAGCAGCAGTTGCAGAAGCAGTGGTGTCATCTGTGTTCTCTTTTTTTCTCCCTTGTCTCCAAGGCCAGATCTTCCACTATTAGAAACCAGCAATGAAGTTGAGGGAAGTCTGGTCACTGGTACCTGCTGAAGAACACACTCAGTCTTTCTTTGTGTTGTCTCCCCATCACACTTTGCTATGTTTGAGGGTCCTTTGGGGATGACAGGTTCATTTTTCAGTTACCCCTGTGCTTTCATTGGAAAATGGTTTCCAGGCAGAGAGCACATCATAGAATTGTCAGAGTTGGAAGGGACTTAAAGATCACCTAGTTCCAACTCCTCTGCCTGCCAGGGACACTTCCCACTAGGTTAGGTTGCCCAGAGCACCATCCAGGCTGGCCTTAAAAACTTCCAGGGATGAGGCTTCCACATCATCTCTGGGCAACCTGTTCCAGTGTCTCCCCAACCTAACAGTGAAGAACTTCCTCCTAATATCTAATTTAAATCTACCCTCCTCTAGTTTGGATCAATTCCCCCTAGTCCTGTCACCACCTGACATCCTAAAAAGTCTCTCCCCAGCTTTCTTGTAGGCCCCCTCCAGATACTGGAAGGCCACAGGAAGGTCTCCTTGGAGCCTTCTCTTCTTTATTAACATCAGCAGGGACTATGCAAGCCATTTGGAGTTTATTAATAACATTTTACTTTTCCTGCTACAGCAGAGTCCAGTGTGGAAGGACAGTGATTTGACAAACCTCACTGACAGACCTGAGACAGGGACCCAAGCATCTTTGTGACTGGTCTGTGGCTAAACCCCACAGATCAGTGTGTTTTGGATGAAGAAATGTTAACCTAGAGCCTTGGCTACATTAAAACATTTGCACAAGGGTGACAAAATTCTGGGAAGGCCTTGGGAAGGGCCAGGTCTCCTCAGGGACAGTCTGGCATGCCTCTCCCATGGCTGGGGCCTGACTGCTTTGCACTGCAGAGAGTATCAACTACAATCACTGCAGTGGTGCAAGGGCTTGGGGAGGAGTGACAGAAATCAGCTTTAACTGTGCTTAAACCAATATGTCTTTTGTTAGGCTAATCTTAAATCAGCATATTAACATTGCTTTCTACTGCTCACGGAATACATATTCTTCTTTTATCCATTGCAACATCTTTTATCTACTGTGGTTGAAATTCATGCTGAATTAGGAGTCAGAACAAAGAACTTTTCACTATCTACATCTCACTACAGTCCTGATGGCAGGGGGAAGGTAAGAATTGTAAAGCCTTTGTAGTAACCCAGTCTAGGAAACGATTTTATCTTTAAAGCTGCAGTTGTTCCCCTGCTGTTAAATCTTATTTTGCTCTCTGTGGATTTCAGAACACATATAAAGAATATGTATCTGACATTAGCATTCTTTATTTTTTGCTTTCACGTGATAAAAAAAAGTTGCCTTTTTCCAGGTGTATTTCTGTGTGTGTAATATTAGATCAGATCCTATGGTCATCTGTATAAAATAGAGCCCCAGAAGTTAGAGACAGAAAAGGGTCAATAAATCGCCCACTGTGTCATGCTGTTAATATACTTCAGCTGAATTCTACTTTTCTGTCTTTGATGGTCTACCTTCCAAAATATAATCAACATCTCCATTTTAGTTTTTCATTTTGTTACTAAAAATAGTGCAGGCTGGTGCTGCTGGTTTGTATTTATACAAACATCTTCTATAAACATGCAGATATAAATTTACATAAATGTTGCATAATACATAGTGGACCTTTTCCTCAGCAGAAGGTAGTGTCTGCTTGTGTGGTTCTCTCTCGCTGGAAGAGAAGCACTGGAGGGGGAAATATGGGAGGGGTGATGATGGTTTTTACTAACTGGAAAAAGCTCCTGAAGTTAACAACAGCTTCAGTCTGTCTTCTCTCTCCCTCTGTGCAGGATGGCACCCAGCAATGAGCTCTGGCCCCACGGAGAGCTGCAGTGCAGCACTGCGTGTATTTGACAAGCTGAGTTCGACACTCAGTCTGCAGTGTCAGTTTGTCAAATACCCCAAGTGAGGCACTTGCCGAGCATCACGGCCGCACGACGAGGGCACCGGCTCCTCCCTTCTGCTCCTCTCCGACAACCCAGCGAGGTGCTGAGCAGCCCTTCCCACTGTCAGTGACCGCTGGCCCTGACCCTCTGCTCACAGGTTTCCTCTCCAGCCCCCTGGGGAAGCGCCTGTCGGGGTGCCAACAGTGAATCTGTGCAGCACTGGGGCTGGTACCTTCCTCTGCACTGTGAAGGCAGGGAATTGGGCCCCAGCTCATCCTTTGCAGCCAAACCCGGTGCTATTCTCTCCCACAGCATTATTAACTAGCCAGCTGTTAATGAATAATCCTGCTCAGTTAACAATGATTCTGACAACTATAGTCACAATATCATGGACAAGGGCAGCGTAATCCATAATACAGAATCTTTTCTTTGGACACGTAGGACTCTTGTTTAGTTTGGAGTACAAACCAGTAAGGCTGCTGATTAACTTCCCTCTATCCTGTCAGCCAGTGAAAAAAATCAGTGTTTGCTAAGTTGGCTTTTAAATTAGGTCATGGAGTCCATCGATTGTCCTTGAAGCTTTGCTATTTGGAGAAGACTCCTTGGTTTTGTGTGGTTAATCCTAGCCAGCACTTGCAGCAAGGTTCCTTATGGCTTTTCATGTATTTCTGCTATTTAAAGCAATCCTCTCTAAATCATTCCATGTGAAGTTCTAATGATTGGTAAACATTTTTAATAACTGACTTGTAGCATATCAGATCTGCACCTTTGAGATATCTCAGGGTGGGGGAATGGCAGAGCAGGGAATGAAAACAGCCAAGATTGAGAAATCAAACTCCCTGAAAGCATTTAACATTCAAAACTTGGAAACTAATAAAAATCCCTAGCCCCTGCTGAAAGGCTTTAGGACAGTACCCCCAGCACCTTTTGCAATATTTGAGAATATTGATACACTTTAATACTGAGGTTTTGGGTTCTTGTTGCAACTCTTTCTTGCTAAATATTTTGTGGAAGTTGGAGTTGGTACAAAGCTGGGACCACTGAATGTACATCATTGCCTAAGCAAATTGTGTTCTGCTTTTTGGATAGTAAGTCCCACTGACAGGGCCTATGTCCTTCTGGGCAAACACAGTCTTGTTATGACTCACACTCCCATGGTATCTCTCAAGCACCTACTCATGACTCAGGCATCACCCTGATCTTTATCACAGATGTCAGCTTCTAAAAGGAGAGAGTCGGTCACTTCAGGGTTTGTGTTGTCCACAGTGGATCCTTAATGCAGCTGTGCCAACCCCCAACCCTTTCTGCCATCACAGACCTCAAGGGTTTAACAGACCTAAACTTTTCTTCACCACAGGTAGCCCAATGGTCGTTCATGCCTTTCATCATTGTTTTCTCATACATTCCCAGCTTTTACTTTCAGTAGAGTTTACCTCTTTGCTTTGTAAATAACACCCCACTCCAGCTCTCAGTTCCTTCTAGAGGGCTAGAGGGAAGGGGAAGAAAGTCAACCCCTTCCTCTCTTACAAGGAGAGATACCAAATTACAGTGGGACAAATGTCTCTGAGACTTCTTGCTGAGAACAGCAGGTTCCAGAGGGCTCTGAAGGCAAGGGCAACTCCAGCAGGTGTAAAAGCCAACAGGTTCCCTCAGTTGTACATGCACTTCAGTTCCTGTGAAGGGGAGCTGCAAGCCTCATGACATTGAGCTGGGCACCAGAAATAGTGTTTTTTGGAGGTAGTGTAGTTTCAGAGCGGAAGCTGAGGTTTCTCTCCTGTGCTGGAGTAGAGCTGGTGCTCAGTAGATGAGTCATGTCACTGGGTGAGTGACCAGCACAAGAAAAGAAGTTCTCCTGTTTGACAGTGATACAAGACAGCAAAGTCCTCTGTGACTGTCAGAAATAAAATACAGTTTCTAACAGGTTTTACTATCAAACATGACAAAAAGATAAATAAAAAAATAATCAATCACATTTGCTACATAGGGAGAAACAACAACCTTGGCACTGGATCTCTCCTCTTGGGTTTCTACTGTTCTGCTGCTTGTGACCAGAGCCCAAGTTTTGCTGCCCAAACTAGAGGCAATATGAATGTGAGGTAGACAGTGTCTGTTCCAGCTGGAGCATCTGCTACCCCTGTCTTAACTCATATTGCCTTCTACCTCTGCAGCCTCTCCCAGGCTTCAGGTCTTCTGAGGTTATTGCCTGGATCTCCTCAGAGCAGATCAGCTGCAAGGAGGAATCAAAAGCTGGAAAAACTCATGATATTGTGTAGTCAGTGAGGGAAATGAAGCTTATAATGGCAACAAATCTCACATAAAATACCTGCTTAACTGAAAATTAATGAGGATGGCACTTGAAGGGTAAAAGGAGTGCCATGTCCTGCATTTTGGGCCTGGGTCTGCTGAGATGGGGAAGCTGAGAAGCTTTCAGTTCTATTCCCATACAGCATTAACCTCGCTCCACACGCATCTGCCCTGCATGAGCATGGCCACAGCTCCCCAGACCCCTCATTTCTTTTGTTCTACACCCTCCCTGAGATGGCTGCCACCAGCAGCTGCTGCTTCAGCCTGGTGTCTCCAGTGATTTAATAAAAGTCAGTTAACTCTCCCTACAAATTTGCCTTGCTAAAGCCATATGTTGCTCTCCTCCAGCCTGCAGGATGGAGGGACACTGTCTGTGGGTCTCAGACAGAGAGAGCAGGCAGAGCACCCCGGCACCACCAGTACATCTACAATGCAAACAATTAACAATGAGGAAGCAAACCTGGCTGTTGAGGAGCAGCAGCACTGCAGGAACTACACCTCAGCTCCAGGCAGGCACACCTGAGCATGCAGCCTCTGCTGCTCTGGTAAAAAGGAACTTTTGTTCCTCTTTTATTTTTGGCAGAAGCCCAGGAATGCCCTGGGGTGGGTTTAAGTAGTGGTGACAGACCTCCCACCCCACAGCAAAGCCTGCACCCCATTAGCATGGGGCTCGCAGTCTGGGGGGCTTCTCCTAAGGGCTGCACAAAATCCAGGGCTAGTGAACGTGATGGGTTTGGCACTACAGACCATACAGCACTACAGACATTGGGAATGCAAAGTATGGCCTTGTAGCTCAGGAGTCACCTGGCCAAAAAAGAAGAAGCCAATATGCACATTTGTTATGGTTTGGATTAGAACAGAATTAATTCTGTTCAGTAACTGTATTTTCTAAAAGATATTCCACCACCACATACATAGTACTGTTATTAGTTATCCCCCCCACACACACACCTTGCCTGAACTGTCCCTTTAAGAAACCTGAAATTCCTGAGTTGAGGACACTGCAAACCCCGCTCCGGGGGGCGGGGGGAGAATGCTGGGTTTCTCCGGGGGACTTTTGTTGATTGGGACCACGAGGAAGCTCCCTTCCTGCTGGGACTTTCGGCCGAGCTGCGTGCTGTCTGCCTGTGCTGAAACCTACGGGTGCTATCTCACTGCTTTGGACTGCTTGTGCTGATTCCACTGGGAGCTGGCATCGGGACGGTTCAGTATCTTGGGTCCTGTACCTGTTTATATTTGCTTCATTTATATCTGTTATTATTATTAAAGCAGTTGTTAGTTTTTAACTTCCAATCCAGTCTCTCCTTTACCTGCTGTGTGTGGGGGGCTGGGAAGAGCCCTTAAACCCACCACAACATTCCAAAAAGAATCTTAAACTTAATGTTAGGAATGTGAGTTCTTATTTTTAAGTTTATCTCACGATTTTAGAGCAGTACAGCTGCTCTAACCAGGACAATATCTCTGTTGTAATCACATAGACTGACTCCGGTCCCACAGAGTGAACCAGTGTCGTCTGTTGCCTCCAGGGAGGCCTCTTGCTCAATCATTATTCCAAATGCCTCAAATTTCTCTGTTTTATTATGCCTCTCATCCCCACACTGTCAAAATAAAATGCTAGCCATTCCTTTCAACACTAGTTCTGCTTTTCCAGCAGAAAGCCAGGGAATAGCATTTAGGAGGCTCAGGGCCATTCCCTCTTCCTCTAAGCAATGAGCTCCAGTCTGATCGCAAATTTGACATTCCTGGGATATCAACCCCCACTCTGTGGTCCCTTTATCATGCTCTACACAAAAAAAGACTCAGACACCAGCAGGATGCACAGCCATTATTTGTTGAGTTGTACAAGCCAGAGGATGTCTGTTTCAACACAATCCCTGTCTCCTTGCAGACTGGGACCATATACTTGAGAGTACACCTTGCTGGTGTTATTGGCTAGCAGCATTGCACCCAGATACACCTTAGTTTGCTGGCTAAAGACCTGTTTCTACTCCTTCAAATCCTTTCTTCCACAGCTTAGTCCTCCAGGCTCCTCAGAATTTACTTGCTGCATAAAAGCATGTAGAAAACCATTTGGCTGAGGGTTTCTGCAGCAATGGGTGGGGACTTACTGGCCAAAGCTCACAAAGATTGTGCAGTTTCCCTGGGTTAAACCAAGCAGTGAGGCTGGTACATTTACCAGAGCAGAAGGCAGTCAGAAAGAAGAGTGTCCTCTGGTAAAGTTTACCACTCAGTATCTGAAGCCCTGCACAGCTGCTAGTGTGGAACAGCTGAGCTGACACTCCACTAAACTCTTTCTATTCCATATTCTGATTCCATTGCACTCAGAAGGTTCTCATACTCAGGGTTTTTCCTGATGCATATGCTGTTGTAGCTGTTGTCTTTCACGGTGAAAGTGTCATTGGATGTTTCAGTCTTAGAATTTGTCTCCTCGTGTAGACACTTAACAGGGACTTCCACATCAGTCTCCAACCTTGTGACATCTGCAGTGCTATGGCTGAAGCAACAGAGAGACATTACTGAGAAGGACAGTTAATCAGAAGCAATTTGATTTACATCTTAGCCAAAGACAAGATCTACCACATAATCTGTGGAAAAGCAAAATGTATATTAACCTAGTCAGGGCCTTTGAGGCTCTGAAAGACGCTAAAAGGTAACATTAAAAGAATTACAGATGCAAAAGGAAAAAACATTTACCACTGGTACCGTAAACTCCCATAGCATTACCATATTACACAACAGAATTACTTACCAGCAGATAGTCTAGCCTTTAGGAAGAAACTACCAGTAATAATTGGGGGAAATGGCAATGTGTGAGGCTACAGATGCCTCAGGTGTGCCTCTGAACAGGAAAGTAGTGTGAAAGGCTGATAATAGGATAAAGCAGAAGATATGTTCATATAATTATAAACAAATAAGAACTGCATAAAATAATACTTGGAGAAGTACTGGGTTGTGTTTCTTAAGGAGAAAGGTATGCACAGAAAGAACTTATCTTGAGGGAAGGGCTGGGAAATCCTGTCCTTTGCATTGTGAAGTAATGGAATTTACTACAGAGAACAGTTTTCCCACAGCATCTGCAATGCAGAGCGAAGGACCCCAAGTATCTCTTTCTCATTCTACCGTCTTGAAGAACAGACTCCTGCTGCCTCCTGCGCTAAATTGTTAACAGTCTCATGCTGCTACCCAAATGGACTATCAAGATGCTCAATTCCTCCCCCTGCAAGTCAAAGAAGCCCTTCGCTTTTCCGTGAACAAAGAGAAACGGACATCACTGTGGTGCCCTCCGAGTCTTCTTAACATCCCAGGTGAAAAACTGTACTCACAACGTGACTTCATAGAGAGGTTCTGGGAAGAATAAAACCAAACAAAAACAACAACAGAACAAACAAACAAAGACAACACAGGAGAAAGAGAGAGAGGGGAATCAAAGATGTGCATCAACCTATTTTTGGTTCAAGTGCCACAGAGAAACCCCAGCCGCTCCCAGGTATTCCCACACGCGAGAATAACCCTCCAGCCTGCCGCTCCCTAAGGCGGACCAGCTGGGGATGATTGGGATAAAGGTGGAGCCGCTCCACCCGCCCCGCCCTCTCGGACCAGGGCTGCTCGCTCCCGTCGCTCACCAGCCTTGTTCCGTCGCCCTCGCCACCACCGCATTCCTGCGGCCAGGAGCGCGGCCAGCGCGGTCCCGCCCAGTGCTGCCGCCAGTGCGTAGAGGTGCGAAGGGGTCGCAGCCCGCGGAACACCTGCGGGCGAAGTAGAGGAGCTGAGGGGACCCGGCCCGGGCTGAGCCCCGGAAGGGACCGGAGAGCACCGACCGGAACCTGTGGTGCCGCCGGACCACAGCCCGACCGCGGGCCCGGGGGAGGAAGAGCGGCTGCGCCCTGCCCTCCTCAGCACCAATCCTGTATTTCCCAGCACCAAACTCCACTCACCCGTGGAGTCTGAAAGAGCATCGCTCCCGGAGCCCGGCGTGGCTGTGGGCAGACCTGCCAAGGCATAACGGTGAAGCCATAGTGATGCTTCCGGGAGCTGCCTTGCCCCGCCCCAGAAGAGTTGGGTTTGCTCCGCGGAGCAGCAGCAGGGTGGGCGGTGACCTCTGCTCTCCAGGGGGGTCATACGGCTGCCCAGCACAGGGCTCACCAGCACAGCTCTCCTAGGATGGTAGTAACTCCTGCCCTGCAGCTGCTGTGACCCCCGCGGGATGAGCTGCACCTTAAGGCTCTCTGATATGTGGAACCTCATGACAGGTTTCTTGCCCCTGGTTACCTCCTGCTGAACCTGTGCAACCCCCAGGTCCTCAGTCCATGGTCCCTCTAGCACTGGAGGCTCTCACTCAGCTACCCACAACTGAGCAGGTGCAACCAGAAGTCAGGGTGGCCCTTTTCTGTCCCACCTACAAAGAGGATCTGTATTCCCAAAGCAATGTCAATTGGATTTGTCTCGCCTCTACTGCTGACAGAGGACCAAGGCTTGGGTTTGGGCTAGGGTTAGGGTTAGGGTTTGGCAGCCCTTCCCACGCACTCTGGTCAGTTACCTGTTGGCACTGGCTGGGGCCCACCACCTTGTGGGGTAAGCAGGGATCTGCTGAGCCTGCTGGTCCCAGGGCTGGGCTGATCTGTCCCTGGGGACCCTGCAGGAGACACTGGTCACCAGGCCATGTCCCCTGCCTGCAGTACAAGCCAGGTAACAGCAAGATGTGCCAAGGGCAGGAGCCAGGCTCCCATACTGCATACTACTCCCATGATGCCCAGTTCTGGTCCCAGAAGGACAAAGGGGACATTTTGCTGACACCTGCTGTAATCAGGCACACCCTGAAGCAGGGAGGATGCCAATCCCTGTGGTTTCCTCTCTGTGTGGCAATCCAGACACCATTCATATTCAGTGTAAGTGTCTGATCCTGCTGCAGAAGAGGGAAGTTCATGCCTCAGTCCTGTGCAGGAGAGGTGAGGAAATCTCAGCTGGGGACTCACCTGTCACCATCAGCTCCACAGCATCGCTCTGCTGCATGGCCCCAGCCCTGTTCTCTGCCTCACAGTAGTACTTCCCGGTGTCAGAGGGCTGCAGGTTGTCCCAGGCCAGCTCAGCCTGGCTGCTGATGAGCCGAGCCTTCTCTCCTGGGATCCTCCTGAACCAGCGGTAGCTGATGGGGGGGGACCCGCTGGCCACACAGGTCAGGCTGTTCCTGGCTCCTGCTGGCACCATCAGCCCCAGCTCACCGACCTTGATGACAGGCTTGGTCACAGCAACTGGAAGACAAAGCAGGTGGTGCCCAGGTCACACTGGCCCTGGTTATGGTGGGAAAGGGTCTCCCCTTCTTCCCTCCCTCCTTCCACGGTAGTTCCTGCTCTGGCTTTCAGGGCTTCCCTGGGAGAAAGAAGGGCGCTGCTCTCGCTTCACTTCTCCACACAGGTTAAGTTCAATTCACCTATGCCTGAAGCCAGGTTTACAGCAGCTCTGCCATCGTTGCTACTGACACATCCCAGGAGTCCTGCTCTGTTGAGTGGGTGTCCTTCTTGCAGAAAGACAGCTCTTTCCGCGAAGGACACACCAAGGATGCTCAGGAAGGGGAAAACACATTTGGCTAACACAACACTCACTTGCTGAGCCACAGAGATGCTGGCTACCTGTACAAACAACAAACTAGATCTGGATGGTATCTCGAGCGCCACAGGTTCAAGTGGCCCATCAGTAGATCCAGACTGGGGTGTATATGAACTGATCCCCTTTCCCCAGCCCACCTCTACGCCTCCACGAGTGGAGAGGAATGGCTAGCACAGCAAGGAAAGAGGTTGACTCAACACCCCGCCTGCATGTGGTTAGGTAGTATGGTGTGAAAAGCTATTCCCATCAGCTTCTGCTTCTCCTACATGCTTTGTGGATCAAGCTAGCTGCACAAAGGGTTTGTTGCTGGATTTACCTTTTACAACTTTAACTGTAGTGGTCACCTCCTTCGTTATCAAGCTGTTATTTTCAGACCTCCAGGTGACTCGACAGGTGTAGTGTCCGCTGTCAGGGATTTCAAGGTTCTCAATTAAGAGTGAGGCGTTCCCTGGGCTGTGCTTTGGGACGCTGACCCGGCCTCGGAACTGAGACAACAAGACATGGTCACCGGAATCATCCCTCCGGAAGATCGTAGAGGTGCTATGGTCTCGCTCCAGGCTCCAGCTGAGAGTTTGCTGTGTGAAATCTTCCAAGGGCACGTAGGTACATGGTAAAGTGGTGGATCCCATCCACATGCCCTTGACCTGGTGGACACCAGACAGATCCAGAAGGGCTGCAGGGAGCAACAGTTGAAGGGAAGAAATAAGAATGCAGCAGAATAGGACAACATCCTTAGGATAGACAGGAATCATGAAGTGGTGGAAGCCAGTATGCAGCCACATCTTACATGCTGTAGACCACGGCCAGCTAAACCAGTCTGTCCCCACCTCAGTGAGCATAGGGAAGTGGACAGTTGCTTTGACCTCATGGCTATTTTTATTGTTTCTCTGTGGACAGTTGCCAGTTCTCAAATCATTCTCGATACAGACAGACACAAGTCCTGCTCCTGGTGTCAGCATCACAGCTACAGTCTTTGCAAGACCTTGAGGAGGATCTCTTATTCCTGCTGTATAGCCCAAGCCTTTACACCCTACTTCTGCTGCCTCTCTTTCTGCTTACAGTGGCACCTATATTAAAGCCCATTTTCCAAACCAGTTGATAATTTTCCTTCCCAGTCTGCCAGCACTAACTGTCCTGGTGGCACAGAAGTGCCATGCAGGCAGGAGCCTTTGGGGATCTGCTCTGAAGTACTGACCTGGAACAGAAACAGCAGACCAAACACAATCTTTTCTGCTTTAGTTTTAGAGAACTTCAGGTCTGACCTAGACATCTTGGATCATTCATGCATGAACCCAATAAGCACTCTGCCAAGCACTCAGGCAGGCACAGAAGAGAGGGTGGATTTTGTGGTACCCAGCTCCTTCTCCCAATCTCTCCAGCTGTCTGTCCACTGAGGCCACAGGTTCTATGGGAAGAGCCTCTTGCCAGTAGAAAACTACCTGAATATTGCTGGACTTAGCTCACCTCTACCCATACCCCCTTATCCTGCTCTCTTTTCCTTCCTCCCCAGAAAAGCTGTTTATGTTCAGCTGCATTAACTCACAGTAAATTGCTTGAGAGGCAGATCCCAGAAATCTACAAAGCTGCTTCTTTTATGTTGAAATGGGGAACATACTTCAACCCACTTTTCCAAATGCCAGGAGCAATTCTGTCCTTCTGTACATGACTTGTTAAAGCATCTTTCTCCCATTTTCCAGTCCTTCTTCTGCCAGTGTCAGAGTCATCTGTGCCTCTGGGGTATAGGAATTGAAGCAGAGATTCCAGTATCATCGCCTCTCCTAATGCACCAAGAGCCAGCAGGTAAGGAGAGGCCAAGGGGAATCAGTCATGTGTGTGCCCACACCTAATCCCACAACTACAGCTCCTCTTCTTCCCAGGACCATGCTAGCAGAGGAAAGGTGATGTATTAGTAAATTCTAGAAGAATGCGTATTCCAGCTTCACAAAGACTGTTTTGGAAGCTACCACTCCAGAGCAAGTCCTTTCTAAGGGTCCTGAACAACCTTGTTTTGTTCTTACTTTGGAGCATAGGAGCTGACCTTGTGTCTAACACTGCTCCACTTGTACAAGCACCTTGTGACATCTGACACCAAAGGAGACTCTTGTGAATTCTCAGGCTCTATTTTTCATATAAGAAACTAAAGACTTTCCACACCTGACAATTTTTTAAAAATTAAGACACTATAATTCCAAAGGTTGTCCATATTGTCTTAGAGCTCTGACTGTTGTTCTTATACTTTGAAGCATTTACTCACCCCTGCAGCCGATGAAAGCCATCACAAACACCATTATCTGCACAACTTCTCTCATTCTCCCAGCACTGCAGGTCTGTCCTCTTTTTCCCTGCACTTTGTGAGAGACCCCCACACTCCTGGGACCAGAATGCAAGTGAAAAACACTTCCCTTTCTTCTGTCCTTTGTCATCTAGGATCCTCTTTCTGAAATATCACGAGTCCATTTCACTGCTGAGTTAGGTGAAGGGTAAAGGATGGACAAAGTCTGTAAGTATCTTTCCAGTTCCATTTCATATTCCCCTGTTGCCACACACTTCTCTTATCATTCTCTTGACCGTCCTGACTAGTGCTCTTTTTTATTATTATTCTTCATAATTATGCTTTTTTCTTTCCTTTTCCCCCTTTTTTTTTTTTTCCTTTCTGTTCTTCCACATTTGCATTCACTTCACAGTGAAAGAGCTTTATGATTACTGCACAGCCAAGCACTCTGTAGCAGGAGAAAGCAAACCTAAGGATGCTTATGAAGCATGAATTCAGTTCCCTCTCACTTGTGCATGATGAGATTGTTCAGCAGGGTGCTCAGCATCTCCCTCAACCGTAGCATGAAGGCTCAAAACTGGGCATCCAGAAATGAAAAAGCACAGGTCTAGAGTCCACTGACTCACCTAACACCATGCAGGAGCACAAGACAGGGAGCAACTTGTTGATGCTCAGTTCTATATCCTTAGTGTCTTCTCCTGCTGATGGTACTTGCCTTTTTTCACCACATGCACGTACCAACGTCTGCAGCAGCAGACTCTCTGAGTGCAACCCCATCCACCTTCTGAGTAGGTCAGTCAGTGACCTGAGTGGGGAAGAGAGCCTTCCCTAGTTTCCTAGCCACACCATCTGGTTCAGACTTAGGATGCCACTTTTACTGCTTTTTCCCTGTTTTAATAGAAAATGTGCTTTTTACCATGATAGGAATTTCCCTGCAAAAGCTCCATTTTCTACCATCTGCCCAGGAACTGTGTCCTACGGTAGTGGAGCTACAGGTGCACTTGCACTGATGAGGGCCATGGAGAAGGTGCACGGGAAACATAAGGTTAATAACCTGAAGTCATGCACATTGAATGGTACACGAGCTTTTGCCATCTGCTGGTGCTCAGATGGACAGTGCCTGGTGCTCTCATCAAGGTGACTTAGGACTGGTGGCAGAGGACTTTAACCTAGATGTTCTTGGTATGCTCTGTAAAGTTGCCTTTAAAAGTAAATCAGAAAGTTATCAATAGCTGTTATGCACAGCATTAATATGCGTCTCCTGATATGAAAAGAAGGAATTACAGAAGATAAAAAACATGCATAAAAGCAAATCTACTGACGTAGTGAATTCTGTTACAGGCTTTTGACCATTCACATAAGCAATGTTTTGACAATTATTCCATAGACATGCTTGAGCATAAAATTTTAACAAGTGCACCAGGAGAACAGTATCTGTGAACAGGAGGCAGGTGTGTCTGAAACACAGGGAACAATTTTCTGTGGGAGCTGGGAGGGAGAGGTAGTTGGTGCAGTTGCCACAAATATGTCCCATCACGACAGAGACCTGTGAGCTTTAGATATAGCATTCACATTGCAGCTGAGCTCAAGCTATTCTCTAGAATGCTGCCATTTGTCAATGATGGCTTCTTCCCTCTCTGCACAGGGCAACAAAAACTGGAGACTCTCCTCTTTTTCCCAAAGTTAGTAAAGTGATGAGAACCATGCAGGTCTCATTTCAGTGTTCAGGGGGAGGCACACCTGCAGCTGAGTGTGATTTCAGCCAAGCTCTGCTTGTTGCTCCAGTAAAACCTGCCTATTGCAAACACAGGCAGCCTGGAGCAAAATGCTGAATATGGTGTGGCAAGACCTGGTGCACCAAATTCATACCAGATTCTGGGCTAAGAGCTACCAGAAGCTGCACCCTGCTGAGGGGGACAATGAAGGCTGCAGCACCACCCATTCTTGCAGGGCATATCCTTTCTGGTGTGGTCAAAACTTGATTTGTGCTGCCTTTTCTTCTTGACTTCCTTGGGGAAGTTACCAATGTGGTACCCCTTCATACTGCCCGTGCCCCTTCTGAACACTGTCCCCAAGAAGCCATTAGCTATGTTTGAGCCGTGCATAAAAGCAAGCAAACAAACAAAAAAAGCACTTGTTAAAATTCAAGTAACATCACTGAGAGGGTGACTGAGTCCATTTTCAAAAAGATGATTTAAAACCAACCTTTTGCCCATGGCTGGCAATTGAAGCTCGTCCCATTAAACTATCTGCTATACAAAAGACTTTAGAAGAAGCTGGATTTTGGGGAACATGCCCTGGAACAAGCTGAAAACCCAAACTAAAACTGCTGACATGACTCCTTTCTGAACCGGACATGCAAGACTTCCTGAAGCTGTAATTATACAGGATAAAAAAATGACTATTTAGCTAAAACAAACACCAAGAATTGTAGTTCCTCAAATGTGATGTACATGACATCTTCCTCTCCTCTATCTTGCCTTAGTGCTCTCCTTCTCTGGCCACCTCACACCATGTCAGGTGAGCATCACTGCATCCACCATGGGTAGCAAGGACCAAGTCCCTGTTTGGTTAGCCATGGCAGTCACATTGAGCACTGACGCACTCCCAACCTGAGAATACACACGCTGTAAAGCCAACAGTGAGCGACTCACTGGCATGCTGGGTGTCTTGGTCCAGCTGATGACATGTCAACTTCTCCAGAACTTTTAGGGACATTTCATCTTCTAGAGTAAAGTCCACTATTTCTCTCTGAAAACAAGGATGAAAGGAGAAGGGAAAGCAAGTCAACTCCTGAGAGAACAGGGGTGACATTGCTTAAAAGATCTGCCTCAGCCTAGTACAGCACAGAGGGTCCTTCCCAGCTAGGTCTAGACCAGCAGTTATGGAAATGCAGAGAGGGAGGGAGGAGCTGATGGTGCTGGCTGTGTTGACATTCTTCTGTCCACAAAAAGCTCACCTTTCTCCTGAAGAACCAAGTCTACTGGCCTAGATGGCTGTACTCATCACACCACTTACAGAAAGGACAAGCTCTTTCCTCCTTATTCTCCAAGCAGCATGTGCCATGTCCACCTCTTTGCTCAAACGCTCACCTTGACACTGGACTCTGGAGTCCCTCTGCTTTCCAGTTGCTTTGGGTAGCACAGAAGCCCCATGTTCCCATTGCAGTAAGTTTGTTTCTGGGATGGAACTCAGACAGGAGGTCTGCTTTCCGGTAACAGTGACAGTCCCTTCCCACTCTCTCACTACCAAACACTTGCACACACACATTTTCAAACCCCCTTTTTAAAGAATGAGAACACTACTGCAGGGCTCCAGAAACTGCAACCTCATCTAGAACTGAAAGATTAAGTAAACATTACAGTTTCCCAGAAAATTTCAACACTATCTATTTGTCATCACATTAACACACTATGCAGGCATGATATTTCTGCTGTTTTCTGGAAAACTTCCTTAATGATATTCGTGTGCCTTGCAATACTATTGCAACAGTTTTCTTCCCCTATTCCCCTTCCTACTTAGGAGGAAAGACTGTCAAACTTCACTGGCTTTTCACACTTTGTGATAGAACTTGTTTTCTTTCATATCCTGAACCTCAGACTGGACTAGCAGCACCCTCTTGCACCCTGTGTTCCATAAACTGTGGCTGCCTACAGTCTGCAGGCATCACCTGACACAACATCCAAGCATACTCCAGACTCCAGCACAGTCACAGTTATTCCTCTCTTTTCAACTAGATGGACCAAACACTCCTAGGAGCACAGTTCCTGGGCACAGACATTCACTCACACTTCTATAGGCAAAAGAAAGAAATAGAACAAAATCCACAAACTTTTTAGTCCTGAAGTTTAATGATTTTCATCTCCTTTTCCACATCTGCAATAAACTGCATGTACATGTTGACTATTTTTCCCAAGACAGCATCACCACCCACAGCTGCTGTCTGTTCCCTTTCCAGTTTGAAATCAAGGTTTCCCAGCCTGTGGTTTTTAAGCACATTCTTATGAAGAGAAATAAACTTTTTGTACAGGAAGTTCAGGGCAAATGTGTAAGGTCACTGGTAAGTACCTGTAAAGTGTGCCTCAAAGTCTGAATTTTGATGAACTTTTCTACCATTCATTCCTCTAATTTCTCATTGTTCCTTTATGTACTTTGAGTTTTCACAGCATTGGACAAGCACCATTGTGTTCTGCACTTATTTCTGTATTGCATAGGGAAGTCCTTTTCTTCTCCCTTTAAAAGTCTTACCAGATAATTTTAGCTCATGCCTGCTTCCTTTTCTCCTTGGAGAAACTGTAAACAAGTAATCCCTGTTCGTCTTCTCCACACTGGTCATGGTGAGCACACTTGGCTCCTTTTGCCTCATTCTTCTCTTTGTTTCCAAGCTGAGGAAGAATAGTGCATTTGCACAGAAATGGTTTCATGGCACTATTCATCCTTTATAGGCGTTCTCAGGAACTTTTTTAGCTCTGCTAATCCCTTTCAAGATGAGAGGTCTATACTCTACACAAGGATGAAGCACTCCATGGGCTTTTGCAGCATGACAATCCTGTTTTCTGCTGCAGTGTGAGGATTTTTCTAATAGCATCTAATACTGATTCTTGTGCTGGTGAATTTTGAGCTGATGTTGCAGAGAACTGCAGATGCAGATCTTCCCTGCATGTGGACAGCAAATGTGAGGTCCACTGACCCTGTACCTGTGTCACTCACATCCCCCTGGCCCTCCCGATTGCTTGTTTTGTTTTACATCTGTGCACAAGGCTTTCTGTATATCCTTTTGGTCATAAAAAGCTGTAGATTAAGTACAGTACTCTTGGCCTGTACACCCTCCACACAACTTCTACAGAGGTGGTAGAAGGGACCCAAGAAAAGCAAAGTCAGAAGGTCTTTAAGGCAGTCTGTAACTGAAGTTCCTGAAGAGGTTTGCATTTTCACCACAGAGATCATTAAGGCTCGTGGAGGACTGGTAACTGCTTGTCCAACCTATTTTCAGAGGCAAAGCTGAATAGGAAGATAACTTTTGCCTGGATGAAGGTACCTCTTCAGGACTGCTACCTGTAGAGCACTGTTGGTTCTCATACAGTATCTCCTACTTCGTATTCACTTTCCTGGGTGTTTCCAACACAGTCATAGTCATTCTTTTTCATATTTACTTCTCCAGATTTGTTTTCTGTGGGCTCCACCACATAGTTGTTCTCAGTGGAGGAGATGGGTTCCTCATAGTGACCTGTACTTTCTGCTGCTGCTCTGAAGTTATGGCTGAAATCAAAATACAATATGAAAGAACAGTTGCAACCAGCATAGACAAAGCATTTCTCAACGATCAAGATTTTGAGCAGGGTTGTGGTTTGCTTCAAACCCACATGAACCTGGGCCATTGATGCATGGCAGTATTCTGAAGGAAAGAATCTTGTCCTTTGCTTCCAGGTGGCAGGAGAACCTTAGGCATGATAGCAACACTGCCTCCAGCCCAGGAAGAGCTTCAGAGGCAGCAAAAGGTATGTAAGCAACACAAGGATTGCCACCATTTCTTGGAATGGCACAGCCAGACAACTGCTCTTTGCAGGATACATGTAGATATAAATGAAAGCAGAGGAGGAATGATAAATGGTGAGCTGAATGCAGCTCACAGCCACTGGGCCTACAATATCCAATATGTTTAAGATGGAGGTAAATCCCCTGAGGAGAAATGCCATCACACCATTTGTTCAGTTGTTCAGTTACTTGAAATGCTGCTTTATAAAGTGCTGGGGAAGTGCTTGGGCAAAGGCCACTGGGTGTTCTATCATGGCACTCAAGTCATCAACTCTTTAGCTGGTATCCAGAGAACTGGTTCTTGTATGTTTTGGCTGGATTATTAGGCTTTTCAGTATAGTTTCCATAGGTTACCGTTAAATGAGGATGCTGAAAGCTGAGTTTAGAAATAGCTGTAACTTCCTGCCACTGCTATGATTAAAAGAGGCATGTTCACTCAAGGATATTTCAGGGATAAGTCAGAGTATAATCTGTGCACCAATAGCAGTAGCTCTCTGGAATGGGAATTACAGCACTTTCATTTGAGAAAACACTGGGAATTTATCCTTGCATTGATCTTCAATAAGCCTCATCAGGCTGAGGAGTTAATAAAAACCTTTCACTCATTTTCTTATGATTCTCATATTGCAAAGGAACAATCTTCTTACATTGTGTGTTGATGTGGAAAGCCCACAGGTTATCAGTACGATGTAATACTGAGCTAAATTTGAACCTCCTCTTCCGTTGTGCTTTGGAGGCTTTTCATTTTGACAGCTAAGTAACACTATGGGATTTTTTTTTCTGCTCTGATACAGTTCCCAAAGAGTTATCAATAGGTTAGATAAAAGGTTATACTCACAATTTTACCTCATAGACTTGAGCTGGAAAAGAATAATCAGAAATGTGTGTCAATAATTTGCATTTATGTTCTCAAAAAAGAATTTCTGCCATGTCTCTTCCTGATATAAAAAAGCAACCTCTGAAGACAGAATAAAAGTAGGAACCTTAGAGATGGTGTCAGGTGGGTGATGGCTCTTACTTCCAGGATTCAGTCAAAAAAAAAATCAAAACTCATAACTACTCAGCTGCAGCACAACTGGGTCAAAATAACTGGCCCAAGGTCAAAGGTGAAGCTAAGTTTAGAAACTAGAAGTTCCCAGTTCCCACAATTTTCCTGATTGCTAGAAATTCAATAAAGAACAATTTAGAAAGAAGTTTTTCCTGCATCCCTTAAAAAAAACCAGAAAAAGTAGCATTTGATAACAATTATTATCACGGCATGGAGTTGTAGGGAGGTGGTTCAAGACACAAAGGGACACGAGAGCTCTGTCCACCCCCGCAGACCCTGGAGCATCCTCTGCACCCTGCTGGATGCGGACGCTGGCAAAGGGGCTCCCAAGAGGTCTCCTGTTGCCAGCGCCTAGAGGCATCCGGTAAACACAACCCGCGCCTGGAGAGAGCGAGGGAGAGCGATCCGCCTGGGCCAGGGAATGCAAAGGAGGGTCCTTCTGCTGCGGGTCTGGCGACGGACACTCCCGAGCAGGTGTCGGGGGGTACCGGACACCCTGAGGGATCCGATCCGCAAACCCGGTGAGAGCCTCGGGCCAAGCGCCGCAGGACCGGCCGGGAGTGCACGAGGACCCCCCGGGACCCGCGGCGGGAGCGGCTCCGTTCCCGGGGCGGGGCGGGACCGGGAAATGGGGAGCGGCACTGGGAGAGGCACGGGGGGCGGGGCCGGGAGTCGTGCCCCGCCAACCCCGTTCGCAGCCGCCGGTGGCCTTGGGGTTAGCCCAGCCCCGGGCAGCAGTTAGGGCTCGGGAGCACCGGAATGGTGCGAGAGGATCTGCTGGGTCCCGGCTGTCCCTGCCCGGCTGCTGGACCAGGTTTCCCTGCGGAAAAGAGGCGTCTCTGACTCCCCAGGTCTTCCAGCATCTGTTCCAATCCAGGCGCGTTTTGATCGGCTGCCGGTAGTGATGTAGTTACCAGAGCTGCCACCGGGAGCTGCAAGCGCAGCCCCAGCCCCAAAAGCCCCTCTAAAGGCAAGACAACACATTCAAGTTTTCCAGAACATTCTACTCACTGTCTTTGGGTTTTCTAACGCAAACGATAAGAAAGATGACAAGGAAAACCACAGCACTGCAAACCACAGCAATCAGAATGACCAGGTGCAGGGACAGGCCAGTCCTTTGGAAGTCTGGAACAACACAGAAGACGACCCTTAAAACAGAGAAACCCAACCGGGTCACAGCAGCAGCAGCAGCTGTGTGATGCTGAACACTTCCCTCAGGAAGACATCATCCAGCCCTGCCATGGATCTACAGGGTGGTACTGCATGTGCCAATCTCTGCCTGTCCCCATCCCAGCAGCACCTCGCTGAGCCAACCAGGCTCAGATGTGGACACATCTCACCCAGAGACTGTGGCCATAGAGACAACCAGCAAAGTCCCTGGGTGCTGAGCATCACTCAGGCTGTAAGCTGGGCAGAAGAGTTGCATTACACATCATGAAATAAAGAGTCTCAGCTTTTCATTCAGGGATACTGTTCAGCTGCATTTGGAACATGTTTAAACCTACCACAGCACCTCAAAACCGGAGGAGGTATGGAAGACCTGCTGAAGCTGCACAGTGAGGCTTTGCTGCTGTTCCAGCTTTGACACTCAAAGAAAAGATCAAAATGGGCTATTGTTTGGGAATACAGCAACCACTCTGCATGATCCAACCAGAAAAGGGTGTTTCCCCCCATCATAAAAACATCCAGAGTCTTTTAAATAAGAGTCACCACAAATCATCTAGGTCCCTTGAGTACATCCATTAATACAACTTGCAGCCAAAAGGCAGAACACTAATCAGTACCTTCCACCTTTGATCTACTGTCCCTAATCTCATTCTTAGCTTTATTTTGCTCTCCACTTACTCTGAGTTGTATAATTCTTTTCTGGATATTCTACAGCATTCTCAGAAGTCACTGCTGTTACTAGCACATCTGCAAAACAAACATGAGTGAAAGGCTCACAGTGCATTTCCAGTTCTCATTTCAGCACCAGAAGGATTTGCAATTATGGTTGGAGGATCAAAAGAGAATGTGTCTATAACCTACAAGGCAGAGAGAACAGGCAAACTCTAGAAATGGGTACTATATACACACTATAATATATGAAGAGTATGTAGAGTACCATATATGGTATATATACAGTATATATGCTATTTATATACAAACTATATACACACACACACACACACAATATACATATATGTCTATACGC
This sequence comes from Galbula dea, assembly GCA_013399015.1. Classification (NCBI taxonomy): domain Eukaryota; kingdom Metazoa; phylum Chordata; class Aves; order Piciformes; family Galbulidae; genus Galbula; species Galbula dea. Next base: position 253,222 of record VWZX01003202.1, read on the forward strand.
ACCTGTAGTAGTGGTGGAGCCCCACGGGGTCCAAGAGGTTGCTGAGGTACCTCTGAACACCAGCTCTGTTTGTTTTTTTTCTGTAAGAATAGTAAACAATCGTCTGTATCTTCCCTGATCTTCTGCTCCTTAGCTGCTGATTCCCACAACGTGCTCTGTCTGGTGGGGGACTATAAATTCAAACTAAACATAACCCAGAAATACAAAGTTTCCACAAGCAGACTTACTCTAGCCCACGTCTTAATTCCCACATCCCACAAAACCAAAGTGGAAATTAAAAACTCTCCTCCCTCAGGACCACTCTCCTTGGTAGGGCAGACTGTTTCCAGTCAGGTCTGAAGCAGCTTCTGCATCACCGGTATCTGGCACTAGAGATACTAGCTCTGCCTCTCACTTCAGTAGCTTTCATTCAGCACCATAAACCTGGCAAAAAAGCCCTTTAAAACAGAACAGAACCCAGAACATCCTCTATGGTCTGCTAGTTAGAAAGTGGTGTTTCCAGCAGCCCTAAAACAAACACCTACACAGTCTCTCACAGAGACACAACCTCCATAAGAGCAAGTTAAAGCCCTCTGCGAACTGGAGATTGAGGAGAGGAGGATGTTCTACGTTCAGAAACCTTTGGGTTAAAACCTGAAACATAAGGAGTAAAATACAATATTCTCAAGACTATTCCCCAGGAACAAAATCCACTGCCGAGTGCTGCCGACAAGCCCTCCTACAGACGCTCACCCCTTCCGCCAGCCATAACTGCTATTACCCTGACCTGTCGTTAGGTGGCGTGTCCCCGAGGCTCCCACATCCCCCGGAGCTGTCACTGTTGCGGAGGGCAGATCTGCAAGAGGAACGAGAAAGAGAGCCTCACACAGGAGCACGGGCACGTTTGTGATGCTGCTGCAATGCAGAGCTTCGCCCCTGGTGGAATAAGACCCTGAGAAACCAGCCACCATCCTGAGGACGGGCCAGGGACTGTGTGGTAGCAATGTTAAGAAGCATGGCCATCATTATTTCCTGTTCCCTTGCTAACTGCTGCAATTGGCATACGCAGCCAGCAGGAACTTCAAAAAAGCTGAAGAGGAATAAATGTGTTTTAAATACAAAACCTCTTTTGCATCAGAAAAGAGCAGTTCCTCTGAAGAGGAGGAGGGAAATAAAAAGAGGACAGAAAGCCAGAGCCAGAGGTGCTTCGGGGTGCAGAAGGACAAGACTTTCCTGTTTTCTTTTTTCAAGGGAGGGAAGTAGAAATGTTGTTATGCTCCCATATGGAAGGACACCAGATGTTTTCCATACAGCTGTAGCTCTGGGGACTCACCTCTCACCGTCAGCTCCACAGCATCGCTCTGCTGCATGGCCCCAGCCCTGTTCTCTGCCTCACAGTAGTACTTCCCGGTGTCAGAGGGCTGCAGGTTGTCCCAGGCCAGCTCAGCCTGGCTGCTGATGAGCCGAGCCTTCTCTCCTGGGATCCTCCTGAACCAGCGGTAGCTGATGGGGGGGGACCCGCTGGCCACACAGGTCAGACTGTTCCTGGCTCCTGCTGGCACCATCAGCCCCAGCTCACCGACCTTGATGACAGGCTTGGTCACAGCAACTGGAAGACAAAGCAGGTGGTGCCCAGGTCACACTGGCCCTGGTTATGGTGGGAAAGGGTCTCCCCTTCTTCCCTCCCTCCTTCCACGGTAGTTCCTGCTCTGGCTTTCAGGGCTTCCCTGGGAGAAAGAAGGGCGCTGCTCTCACTTCACTTCTCCACACAGGTTAAGTTCAATTCACCTATGCCTGAAGCCAGGTTTACAGCAGCTCTGCCATCGTTGCTACTGACACATCCCAGGAGTCCTGCTCTGTTGAGTGGGTGTCCTCCTTGCAGAAAGACAGCTCTTTCCACGGAGGACGCACCAAGGATGCTCAGGAAGGGGAAAACACATTTGATCACTGCTCAGGCAAAGGGAGATTGGGCATGTGCTGATCAAGTTGGCCAAAGGAAAGCAATGCAAGAGACTCCCAAGCTGTGTCCCTTCGAGACACTGTCCCATCAGATACAGAGAGAGCCAGGGACAAATAAGTGAGAGGCCACAAATCCTCCCCAGCTCAGAGAAACAGGGGCACCGCATCATGGGCAGAATTCCTCTCTGACCTATTTGCTGCTTCTCACCAGAGCCTAACACTGCTCAGCAAAAGACTCCTGCAGTAGAAATGGGTGGCCACTGCCCACCTGCTCTATTCCATTCCTAAAAGCTTTTCTAAACCAAACTCTCCACTCCCACACAGCTCCCTTCATGGGTTTACCTTTAACAACCTCCAATTTAGTGGCAATCTCTCTTGCTACCAGGCTGTTGTTACTAGATCTCCAGGTGACTTGGCAAGTGTAGATTCCCCTGTCAGAGACCTCCAGGTTCAGGATGTGAAGAGACACATTTCCTGGGGCATCCTTCAGGACACTGACCCTGCCCCTGTACTCAGCCAGGAGAATGTGATCGCCAGAGGCATCCCTCCGAAAGACAGTGCCAGAGCTCTGGTCATGTACCACAGTCCACGTGAGCGTTTGCTGCACAAAGTCCTTCACAGGTACATAGGAACATGGCAAGGTAGTGGATCCCTTCCATGTGCCTTTGATCTCAGTGGGGCCAGTCAGGTCCAGAAAAGCTGCAAGAAGAATGAAGAAAGAAAAGAAAAGCAATCATGGAAAAGGCAGCTCCTGGATGATGGAGAGATGGCGAGAGCATCAGCAGATGGAAGCCACCAAGTCAGAAGAATAGGCAGGTGGTATAGATGATGAGGGACAATCTGTTCAGGGATGAGCTAGCAAAAAAGTAACATGGCAGGAGGAGCACAGATGGGAAACAGCTGATTGCCAGGGCACCATTGTGTACCATGCGTGCAGTTAGGCTCTCACACTCTGCCAGCACGTGAACACCATGGCCAGAATCAGTGGATGATTAGAGCTGAGGAAGGGGTGTGCCTCAGGCCCAAGTTACACAGCTTCTGATCACAGATGTTCCTGCCACCCAACATCACTTTCATTCCTGGAAAGCACCACATGTTAACAGCAAACCACTGCTTTTAGAGTTTTATCTCCCCTACTACCTATTTGTTCTGTTGAAGGACACAGCTTTTTCAGAAATAGCCTTCTTCTAGAAATGAGGTCCATTGCCTTTGTCCCAGTGCAATTTTTCACTCTTAGGCCTGAACCTATGCTTCTACAGAAACGTCTTTACCTTTTTCTCCTGCTTTCCAACCCTCCCCTTTCCTGGGAACACAAGAGCTAACCAGGTTCTTTGTGCTGGGCTGCTCACTGTGGGCTAGCCATGACCACATACATGGGATCTCTGTGCTCTGACTTTGTGGGCAGCGTGTCCATAGCCTTCCTGCACTGGTGCCACACTCCACAGCCATTGGATTGGGAACAGCTGACACTGAGCCAGCAGCATGCAAAGACATTGGCCTTTTTGCTATATTTCTGCTCCCAAAACAGAATCATCAACAAAAAACAGTGCTAGGGCAGGAGCTGCCTCAAGCAGGAGAGCTCTCCATGGACTCACCGTTACAGAGGAGAAGAGGAGTCACAAGCACAGCTGCTCTCAGCAGCATTTCCATCCTTCCCAGGGCTGCAGCTTCTCCCTCCGGAATAGAGCAGACCTGCTGTCCCTCTCCAAGGCAGAAGGTTAATTAGGAACCCTTCCCTTTCTTCAGTCACTTTGTCATCAAGAACCCAGAACAGTCGCTGGTGTTTTTTCCTTCCTCTTTTTCAGAAAAAAAGTGTCTCAGTGATGACAGGCAGAGGTGTGGGCAAAACACGAGCCCTGGTGGAGGCTGAAAAGAGGAAAGTTTAAAGTGGCTTCTACTCTATTTCTCATTTCCTGCTGTGTTGGCTTTTTTTACCCTTCTGTTTTTTAATTCCATTTTAAAAAAAAGTTTCCTTTTTAAAATTTTCATCCCTAAGCACCTATTTCTTCCTCTTTTCCTCCTTCCATTGCTTTCTAAATTAGTTCAAACATGCTTGTTACTTACAAGTATTCTTAAGGAGCTGAACAGCCAAAGTCCTCACTCTTCATTTCTTAGCAGCTTGTCTGTGAAGCTCACCATTGAGTTTTTATTTAAGGTTCAAAAACCACCCTAAGTCTTTACATTACCAGCGTGAGACAGATCATCACTGTAGGTCCCTCCCAACTGAAATACTGTATTCTATATCACTATACCCCATTTAAGAGGTAGGGAGTTTAAGTATACAACTCTGAAAACAAATGATTTCCAAGAGCTGCAGACACCTGGTTTGACCCCTCCCATCTTGCCTCACAGATTGATCCTCCTCACTCACACAGAGCAATTTAGCTGCTTGGCTGAATTAGTTAATTGCATTCAACTAAAAACTGGATTGGTTCTATATGTACCAGCATTTCCCTGTAGACTACTTTGGAAACAGGTAAACAATTATATCTCTAGAGGAAAAAAAAGAAAAGAATTTATCGCAGTAGAAAATATTTGAGTTATGAAATTATGACTTCTTAAGTGTGATGAGACATGCTATTGTTAGCTAAAAGCATATTAGTTATAGCTAATCTGTATTATTAAGCATTGAGCGTGAGACCTGTCTAGGAGGAGTGTCTGTTCTCTGCCAAAACATTCTCTTCAAGAGATTTCACATGCCTTCTTCCACCTTCTGCAGCTCTTCATTTTTCTTAGGCCTTACTGACAGGAATCTCTTCTGCTTTGTTGCATTCAGCTAAATCAATGTGAGCACTTTGCTATTGTTACATCCAAATTCAACATCCAGTCCTCAAATGCAAGCAACCAGAATAACTAAACACAGAATAATTAATATCCTAGATCATGTGCTAAAGTACAACCCTCCTGTAAGGGTGGTGAGAGAACATTTGTGTCTGCAGAAGCACCATGCAGGATTTCAGAGTGCTGCTTACCTGATTCTGGGGCAGTGGCAGTGGTGGGAAGGGGAATGGGAATAGTCCTTACTGTTTATATGTGGTTAGGGATGGCTCCACCTACACTGTCATTTGTCAGCAGCTTCATTAGCTTGCAATATAATTTAACACTAAAACCAGGAAATTTGTGTATACAGTGTCCCTGGGAGTTCTGAGGTTATCATGTTCCTTTTCTTTTGAGGTGTTTGTTTTCATGGTGATTGTTTTCCTGGGGATCAGGACTAGAGGGAATGGGCTTGAACTGTGCCAGGGTAGGTTTAGATTAGATATTAGGAAGAATTTCTTTACCGAAAGAGTGGTGAGATATTGGAATAGGCTGCCCAGGGAAGTGGTGGAGTCACCATCCCTGGAGGTTTTTAAGAAGAGGATAGATGTGTTTCTTCAGGGGATGATTTAGAGATAAGAGTAGTGTAGGGCTACCAGTTGGACTAGATGATCTTGAGGGTCCTTTCCAACCATAATGATTCTGTGATTCTGTTTGCTGTTACACATATTCTTACCTTAGAGTGACTGACTTCTCATTCTGCAGGACAATGGTGCTTAAAGGCATATATGCATATAGAAGTGTGATTTTATTTTGTTTTTTTTTAATGACTACTTGTTACTGGCATCAATCTGATTGTGACAATATTACTGGTATGAGTTTGAATTTGATTCTTTCAGGTTACAACTTTCTGACCTTTGTTTCCCTGAAACTGGTGATTTTAATACACACAAGTTTCATGCCTTTATTTGGTTGGAAAATATTTATATCCTTGTGGTTGCTTATTTGTCATGACCTAGAGAATCACCTGTTCAATTATTTCTTACCATCTTCTACATTTGCAGTTATGCCTGTAATTAAAGAGGACATCTAACCAGCTTAAGGTCTTAATGCTTCTGAAAACACCCTACTTGATACAACTGAGATTCAGGAGATCTGGGGACCTGATTTCACATGCTCCTCTCTTGTAGCTCTGTATTCCTCTGTCAGAGATTCTGCATGAGGTGCAGTCACTGACATGGGGAGAGGTGGCAAAAGCTTGTGTGGGTTGCAGTGTTCACATATTTCTTGGTTCAAAAAAAAAAAGAGGAAAAAAGTAAATGTTAAGTTCAAATTAATTAAACTCCTTCCTGGGGCATGTGGCTGCTGGACAGGAAGGCAGAAGCCTAAAATGACTTGGAGTAAGCCATAAGAGAAATCACCACTAGCAGGGAATGTACCAACCAGGAAGCTACAGCTCAACCTGGTTGACAAAAATGTGTGTATATTTATATTTACATTTACCTTTCTGGTTAGGAGGATGGTGGCAGGAGAAACCTCTTGTTCCTCATATGATGTGAGTACAGACGCCTGTTTGCTGAGATGACCCTTGGCAGAAATCTCTGGTTTCTGCTCTGGGGATCTGTAACGGTCTGCAGACTGTACTTCAAAAGGGCAGTCTTGCTTTAGGAGGCAGCAATAACATCTCAAGGCAGGCTGCATGAAGTGACATTGTACAGTTCAAATCTAAGTAGTTTTCTCATGTTCTGGAAAGCTCTGTGTCAGCAAGCACACAGCAACATGAGATAAAAACAGGTGTCTAGGCTGAGGTGGTCAGAGTGGGGAGGGCTAGTCTGGGACAGTATGAAGAGTAACTACAAAAGGAGTGTGAGAGGGGCACTACTTCTCACTTTCCCAGGTTGTGCTTGCCACGCCTCGGAGCATTCTGGGGATTCTCAGCACGGGGAAGTCAAGGAAAAGGAACCTCTCCTTCCACAATGCAGGACACAAAACCTGAGAAGTAAAAGCAGCAGCTGCACACATTGACACTGGAGGAGAAAGCTTGCATTATATTGAAGCAACTGTGGTGGTGGGAAACACAAACTCACCGCATGTCAAGTTGCAGTCACATGGTGTTCCTAACCAGCTGGCTCTGTACAGCAAGGTGTTTGTGATCTGCTGCTGCTGGATCTGCATCCCCTCTGCTGCTTTTGCCATGGGGCACTTGTCTGTACTGCAGGTTCCTGAAGTGGTTCCTAACGTTCACTTTACAGCACGCAATCCATCAGGACTTTCAGTTGCCCCTGGGGAACCTTCCACCACAAGTCCCTTTCTCACTAGCACCCTACACCATATTTGAGCTTTCACATCACCACCTATGAAAGCACAGTACCAGGTTCCCTCCCTGTGTAGATGTGGGAAATGTTTCTCAGAAAGCCACTATATGTAGATAATGAATAAATACCCAAAGCCAACCTGGCTCTACAGAGTCAGTCCCATTCCCACAAGCTTTGAGTCCACAGTCTGTTGAATAATAATAAACCTGTTAATATGTTAATTAAATTAAATTAAATTAAAATGCTAATAATAAACCTGAATTTCCTTCCTTCTCAGGCTGACCACTATGAAGATAGGTGCCAGGCTCACCTCAGCATTTCAGTCTCTTTTGAACCAGCAGCAGCTGCATGAGGTCCCCCAGAGAACACTAAAGAAAATGCAGTAAACAGGTTTGGGAAGTATTGGCACATACAAGAAAGAACATACAAGAAACACAGTAACGGTTTTGTAATTCTTGAGTTTAATTACTTCAGCATGTGGGTTTTTCTTGCTATTCAGCCTTCCCTTTCCATTGCAATCTTTCTTAGGCAACTTGCACAAACAAACAGTTTTCCCTGGACAGTACATAAACCAGACACAGATGCACGTGTTTTTATTTTGCAGTTTCCTTAAGCCTTGGTTTCTTAACTTCCTAACAGAGAAAATGTATTAAAAAACAGTTATGCAATCAGATCAACTACCTTATAGTGAGATGCACTGAGACCAGAGGACTCCATGACGGAAGAACATGACAGCAATCCAAAATAGGAGCTACACTTCAGCCCAGCCTGCTCAGGAAGTGAGTGGCAGAAGATCAGCCACTCAAAGAACTTCATTGTCTGCACTGTGCTGTCAGAACAGCACAGAAGGAAAGTCTGTTTTTTCCTGTTTCATTCTTGGCAAAATTGAGGCCTTTGGGTAAGAAATTTTAAAAATCCAGAGCCCAAAGCAGACATGGAATTGACTCATTTCCCCCCCTCCCTTTAGCTCACGGAAACTTGAGACTATTGAGCGCTTTGTCTCACAAAGCAAGCTAAAGAAAGACTGGAAAAGGCTAGAGTAAGACATATTTGACAAGAGGCAATCCAAAAGATACAAACATGAAAGGACAGGAGGTAAAGAACAGTTACAGAAGCCTGGGAATAAAATGACACTGGGAAGGCAGTACACATATACATACACTCCATGAAAGATCCTCCTCCGCAACTCAACAGACTTGACAACTAAGTAAGGCCAGCATAGGTAACATGCATTATGTAGTAGGCTTCAGAGTACCAAACACCTTTGGATTCTTAAATATAGAAGAATTCAAGACTTGTTAGTTCAGAAACTTTAGATAGAACAAAGCCTGTAGGAAGCCTTAATTCTTAAATCTGAGAAAAAAAAAAAAAAGTCAAGTAATTGTGCTGGCAGGAAACACCATGTGGTATTACCCAACTGGATTCCTACTTGCCTCTAGGGCTCTTCCAGCCCCAACAGCTTTGGACTGCTACAGCCATCTCAGGTTTGTGTAGGCTAGTGGTGACTGCTACAAACTTAGTATCAGAGAAGGAGAACTCGACACGAGGGTCTGACATCTACAGTACAGCTGCTCAAAGAAGTTAGGAAAACATCATACAAAGGAATTTTGGGGAAAGAGTTTTTGATTAAGCAGACAACACCAGTTTTTGTAATCCGTTGCCAAAGGACTCAGATGTACCTAGTTAATTTAGCTTTAAGATTCCACAAGCAGAAAATGCAGCAAGAAGTCCACTGTTCACGTAGGGTCAGGTAAAGAAATAGCTACTGCAAGCAGAAGAGAAATCTTAATGTAATGTCTTCTGTCAATGCAAGTTACCCCATGACACCTCTTCCCTCTCTTTTTAAGGGCAGCTGCTGGACTTTGCTAGGTGTGAATCAGTTCCACTCAAAATTTCTGAGGACACATGACCTGCAAGCTAGGTGCAAGTTACCCTAGAACTGCCATGCAATGTGCATGAGAACTCGGCATTACGCAGGGTGGCAAGCACTTCCTACCACAACACCTATAATCCGTGGCAATGGATGTGTCTTAGCATGTTCAGGAGTAATATTCCACAGTTAAAATGTCATTTTCCATAGGAAAAAACGTTCCCTGTACCCAGGAACAAATCTAGGAATAAAAAAGTGATCTAAGCAGATGCAAACAACTGCAGCCACAAATTATTGGAAATCTCAAATTAAAACCAAATCTTAACTCCAAACAGTAGACAAGCCACCTACTGAGACAGGCTCTCAGAAAGAGTAAAACTCATGTTTAAAATATTGGACAACACACTACTCTCCAGCTAATAAAAAACCAAACCAAAACCAAACAACAAAACATCAGCCAAACTTTACAAACATGATACAAACAAACTTCCTCTTGCGGTAAGAACATTGGATAAAAACTTAGGGAGGATATTGTGGTATGTTTATAGAGAGGTTGTCCTTGCCCTCTGACCACTGCCTTCACTCCCACCAGCTCTGGTTTCGAGCTTGTTTGCAGTTTTTTCCAGATGTGCTCTCTGCTTGTAGGAAGAGAGCTTCCTTTTGCCTCTACAGAGTATGGCACCCAGGAAGTCGGCAAGGAGAGAGGTCAAGCTTCCTGCTGATCCATTTCTTCGCTGTCACATCACTAAGCCAGTTACAGATGTTATGGGAGTTCAAGAAGTTTCTATCTCAGAGGCCTCTTCTATGAAGTTAGCAACAGGACTGAGGAGCAAGAGTGGAAACAGTTTATACTCTCCATTCCCATCTTCTGGGAGGAGAAGTGGATCACCCATTCCCAGATCATCCAGAGGCTCAGCCTGGCTGGCTGGATCTGCAAGCGGCAAGGCAGCTTCACTCCCTGACGGAGGAGGAAGAGCAGGTTTCTCCTCTAGGGCAGGCAGTACAAGGTATTTTGGATCTTCTGTCTTCCCTGTATCTTCACTGGAAGGTAGTTCTTCAAATAATGAAAGCAGAGGATTGGCCCTGTACTGTATGAGCTGCATATCTGAGGAAAAAAAGGTCAGTTTAAACTCCAAGCTTCTGTGTCACGTAAGGGAAGACTTATTCAAGACAAAGAGAAGTGGAGAGGCTGCTTCAAAACTTGGTTCACTGAAGAGAACCATACACCTGAGCTCTGACAGGCTACATTGCACAGCTGCACAAGGGGAACAAAGGCTCCTGGGTCTGTTACAGTCAGCATCATCTGAAGCACCCTCCAAGCCTCTAACCCATACAGCATGCAGTGGCAGCAGTGAAGCAATAAAATGAGTAGCACTGCATCTGGGGGATGGGAGGAGGTGTTGTAGCCCATACAGGAGACTCTTCCACAAGGACATTTACAGTTCTGCTCCCTATTGTGGCACTCTGTAACATACAAGGGAAAAGAAATGGCTAATGCCAACACGGGTCATAGGATGGGGACTCTTAAAATTGAGAGACAACATCACTGAGATCAGTGAAACTTCCATTCTTCACAAACATTTTAAGCCCAAACAAAGAAGGAGATAAACCACACTACAGGCTACAAAAATTCCATTTCAACAGACAGTTTTGGAAGAGTTTGGAACTGTCACAGCTCTCAGTGTCCCTTCTTGCCCACCTTTGCTTCCTGCTGTTTCTCTCTCACTTGCTCCCAGATCTTCAGTGCTCTCTGCCAAGTTTGAAATCTGAAGCAAAAAGAGAGTGAGACAGACTGCTTTAACAACAACAACAAAATCCAAGTCTCCACTGACTGGTTAACAAAATTAAGGGTGAAAGGAGGAGGGAAGAGAAGTGAAACAGTTGACCAATGAGCCCACTGCTGCATCCGAGGGCTTACAGACAAACTTAACTTACTCAAGCCAGATGAGCTTCTGACTTTATTTTACCTTCCAAGGCAGAAGCTTTATTGTAGTCTGATTTGTGGGGATAACACTGTTAAACATGATTTCACTGAGTGTATTACTGCAGGTAGAAACAAAAGACTTGAAATTATCTTGAGAACCTGCTTAAATTCCTATGTGTCAACAGTGATAACTGAAAACACTGTCAGCAGGGCCAGACAAAATGGCAGTTTCACCCTGTGCTATCAATCCAGTCCCTACTCCAAACTACATCAGCCAAAATTCAGCTCTGAACATCATATTAACCCTCCTCATCAAAGAAGCAACTTTTACTCTTACATTTTCCATTCCAGGGGAGGTTTCCATTAAGCTCATATCCAGGGCTGGCAGCTCAGGATTAAATGTCTGAAAATAAAACCAGACTGTATGTCATATAATAGGGTTCTTAAAACTGAATTCAGAGAGCTCCTGAAAGGACAGCAGGACCCAGCACAATGCTCCACCCACTGCAGCACAGGGAAGGTGGCTCCTACAGCAAAATGCTTTCAACCTGTGGCAGTAAACAAGCCACATGGGAAGAAAAGGACACCACAGCTCCCAGTGATTCCAGGTCTATGGCTGAGTTTCATTCCATATCACAAAGCATAATCAAACACATCGTTAGGATGTGCTGATGTGACAAAGGCTTGAGAAGGAGGAGCCCAATTTTTCCCTTTTTCTCTTCTTGACCTTGAGTTATGAATAACAGCAATACTGCATGAACTGAAAAAGGCTCCTAGTGCTCCCTTGTTAGACTCCTAACAATGACTATGTGCCATTCTACACAGAACTACTTCGTTCTTAGGATTTTCCCCTCTCTTAGCCATTACGACATGGCGTAAGCCAGTAAAATTGCATGATGCAACCTAACTGGTATTCTTCAGGAAGCAGAAATGAAGAGACACTCACATCACTGAAAGCTTCAGAACCAAAGTTATACTGCTTCCCAGACAGCATTGCTTGAAGCTCTTCAAGGCTGGCATCAATGCAGTTAAGAAAATCCTGAATTTCTTCTCTAAAAAGACAAAATGATGTAGCACTGTCAGAAAGAGTCAGCAGTTGGGGTCTTCTTTAGCACCACAAGGCAGGAAAAACTCTCAGGCACGATCTGCTAACCTCTCAGCTATTACAGCTGCAGGGCAAGGTGAGAGCCAGACAAGAACAGCTCATTGCCACATGAACAAAACCGCCCTCCTGCGCCGCTCGCCACGGCCCAGCTCTTCGGAGGACAGCTGCAAGGAAGGCTCAGCTAACAACAAGTGTAATAACAACTATCCCAGATAAAAGCAGCTCCTTCTTCCATACCTAGTTCCTCCCCCTTTTTACCATGTTTTGAATATTCCCAGATCCCAGCCTATTTACCAATGTCTGTTTAAACAAAGGTCTGATGGCTTTTGCTTGGGCACCTCCTAACAAAGGGGCAGAAAATTCAGTTCATCAATGACATAATTCACTATGCTCTGCTAAACACACCCTCCAAAACTTTGACAAGATCCCACAAGATGACAACAGCATAACAGCCTCTAGAAACCAGTTAATACCTGTCCAGCAAAGGATCACTTTGGTTTCCAGAGTTGTTCTCGTTCAAGATGGAGTCAATCACTGACACAGGGTCTTCTGGAGCATTAGGCTGTGCAGTATGGAGTTCCACAGCAACACTTCCTGTTTCACTGGATTTGCTGACATCATGTATATGACCTGGTGGCATAGCTTCTGCACAATTTAACTCATTTAGCTGTGATACCTGACAAATAGGTAAGCCAGGATCCAGAGCTGCCTGTGTCTCTCTAAAATAAGACCCAAAGAGAAACAACGCAAAGGAGAATTCATCAACTTTGCTACTACTCATTTCAACTTTAGCATCTCAAATCTTAGTACTGAATAGGGTCAAGCCAGTCAAGGGTTCAAACCACCAACTGGTCTTTAGGAAAAGATGAAAAGTGCCTTCCTAAAGGCACATAACGAGTCTCTTATTAGAGCTTATACAGATTGCATACATCAGAGCAAAACCCCCCAACCTGCAAAACAGTATATGGGAGCTAGGCAGGAGGGAAACTCCCAACACTGTCTCTGGAAATAAGAGTTTCCAAACTGGTCCATATTTCACTCTGCATGTTAAACAACTAAATGGGCTTTCACAAGAAGCTGATACCACACAAAACAACGCCTTCCCTTCAGTTATGCTTAGCATAGTATTAGGGAAAGTAGTACTGGAGATAAAGCCATACATCTTACTTTGTTTATTAGTAACCTATACACATTTTGGATTGTTTCTTGGTAACCAGTATATGCATTCAGTCCCTGTTCAGTCAAAAAGTGAAGTATGTGCTTATTTGCTGAACAGACAGAAAAGCCTCAGCAAATTAAACTCCAAGTGTCATAAGACTGACAAGCTTTGAGGCACTCCTGAAGAGACATCAGCTCTCAAAAAAGCTCTGCTGACCATGACCAGTGCCACATGCTGTAAAAACGCAGCATACAAACAGGCCTGCCACGCACCAAGAGTCAAAGTTGCCAGAATTCAGATGGATCATTCACATTAACTAGTTAACAACCTAAGCATAAATTGTTCCACAACCTTCAAACACACCTGGCTCTGCCACTTGTGTGTGCCACAGCAAGGAGACCGTTGGTGGCATCTTCCAGGCTATCCGTGATATCTCGGATGATAAGGCCTGAACCATTTCCATCCTCATCGTCTGCATTATGTTCAGAAAAAGCCATCTGCAGGATACACAAATAGAGTGAGTAACCCAAAAGGTCTGCCCTGCTTGATGTGAAGCTCCATTCTTCTGGCAGCTTTTCTTTCCTGTTCAGACTTCATTTTTAACTCGTTGCACTGATTTACATGATTTTACAGACAGAGCAATGCTTTGAAGCTGCCCATTTCAAAATGGAGCGCATTAGATTGTAAGATTAGGGCATCAGGAAGACTTTCAGATTGCTGTAGGTCACCCTGCCCAACCCCCTGTCTCATTCCCTGGGAAGACTTACTGCTTGGCCGCTCTCCACAGGTATGCGAACATACTGACGACTATACTTGGAAGGTGAAGCACCTGCAGCATCTGTTAGAGACCTGAGACAAAACAGACCTTTAGTCTACAGTTGCACGGTAAACAGCTGTAGCAATGCCACACATGCAGTAATGGTAAGAACAATCATTCTTCCACTTGTAAGAAACCTGGTGTTTGGAAGTGTTTTCTGTGAATGTACTGCAAGCAGGTCACATTCTAAACACGCTCTTTGTTTGGAGGAAGCCAGTCAGATCTGCACACTTTTGAGTTACCACTTCAGGTAACCATGCCCCGTGAAATTTAAACTGTCTAGTGTATTCTCTGCACCCATGTTTTTAGTGGTGAACAGGAGGAAATCCTTATTTCAGGTTTTATTCAACTTCCGTCAGCCTTCTCAAGTTTGGATATACAAGTGATAAAAATATACTTCATATGCTTTAAGAAAAGACTCTTGCTTCTAGAAGCTGATTTATCCCTACAACTCACACCTGACACTGACTGGTGACCTATCCAGTAATTACCTTTTTCTTTTGACCCCAACAATATAATTTCCTCGCATCAAACTCAGTATAAATTGAAGAATCTAAAAAGGAAAAACAAAAAACCAAAAGCAAGTGGTCAGCACAGCAATCCTAAAATATTCACATTTTACTACAAAATTACATAGTTATGTGATTGAAATTAATGGGAAAATTAAAAACCCATTTGTGTTCATGTCTTACAAAGCAAAATGACAGTCACACGTGGAACTGAAAAATTATCCCACTTGGACAGTTGGGACTTTTTGTTGTTTAAATTTTTAAAGTAATATAACAGCACAAGTCACTAAAGGATTCCAGACCAGAAACAGCTGAGGGATAAACCAGACAAAATTTGTTCCAGCGCAGAAGCTCCTACAGTTTCTGAATTCCGGATTGACTTCTTGCGTGGTCTAAGTCTGTCTCGGTCCAAGCTCTCTCACAGACTCCATTCCATGGGCCTGCAATCTCTCCTTTTGAGCTACTGTTACCATGCACTGCCTCCAGCCTCACAGTTACCCCAGGTCAGCTTGATTTACTGATTTCTCTCCAAATAAGATCCACTGAGACTTCAAACACATCGATATCCTACTCACTACCACCTTTCCTTAGTATTTTGCTTGCGGTTCTCTGCTGTGCTACTTCAGGGACACTCAGGGACTGTGAGCATTCTCTTTATGCTGTATTATTATAGCCTGTTCAGCTCTGTGTCATTTGTCATTCTACATAAGCAAAGAATGCCAGCAAGTATCGCAGAGGCAGGAGTAAGGATGGTAGCACTGAAGATGCTGCAATGGTACCTTAGACAGCAGCTTCTGTTGTTGACTGTGCTTCTGCCTTAGAACTGCCACTTCTTTCCACAGGGCCTTATTTTCTCTGCAATGCAGAATAAATCAGAAGACAGAGGATGAACAGAGTTTACTTTATATGCTTTAGTTCTACATCTTTCAAACTTCCACAGTACCTTGCAGGACCAATGGCAACATTCCTTCTGTGGATTGTTAACTAATAATTAGTTAATCCAATCCACTAGTATAAACTCTGGGTTAAATTAATTTTCCAGCAGGCAGGACCAAACACTCACTAATAAGGACATTCTCATCCTTCGCTGCTCTACCAACAACCTTGATCTGAGGTATTCCCTCAAAGCCTTAGAATAAAGATTCGGTACTTGGAAACAGGCTGAATGCAACACAGGTCACCTCAGAACAGTGGCAAAGCTTGTGTCTGAGGGTGGGGGTTTTTGTTTGTTTTAAAGGGACAGAGGGAGTGGAGTGAAGGTATCTCCTGAACTTCGGCCCATAGCTGCTTCCATACCAATGATCTGAATGAATCAGCAGTGCCTATACAAAAAAGATCTGAGGGAAGGCGGAGGAGGGCATGCAGAGTCCACTTCCAATTAGAAAGGAATCAAAAGACTAAATTCTCCCTCACTGCATCTAACCCTGTTCTGTGTTTAGAAGAGAAAATGCTTTGATTGCCCTAAAAAACTACTACAGGTGATGGCAACCAAAATGAAATCTCCAGACAGACAACAAACTCCCAGTGTTAATCTCTGGTCTGTAACTGAATTATAAAAACAAGCTTAAGATTCAGAATGCTGTGTGGGCTGAATGGGGATTCTTAGAGGAAATAACATAGCTTCACCTGTTTCCAGTTCAAATGAAACCCACATTTAGAGTCAATCTCCATTTGATATAAGTAATACTCAATGTATAGGTGCCTCTGAAACAGATGGAGTCTACCTCTTCATGTTAGCCAGTCTGACATCCATGTTGTTCTGCTGCTCTCTCATTTCCTGGACTTCAGAGAGTACTTTGTGCAAATCCTCTGTACAGACCTTGAGATCCTCAGTCCTTACTGCAGACACCTAAAACAGGATCAGGTCACACATGCTTTACTATGAACAGTGCCTTGCATACTCCCTGCTACAGGAACAGTGTAGTTAGTCTGTAGAAGAACAGGGATGAACTCCATTAAAGGATTAGATAACATTGTAATTTTTATGTATGACAAAACACTGCTGTAGCTCACAGTCCTCAGGACAGTCTGCATGGTATGGAAAAACAAGAAAACAATGAAAACACATAACTTTGTACTGGTAGACATTAGATTCACCATTGTAATTAATGATAAAATCACACCACTGACTGAACATGGCCTTCCCAAGGGGTCCTCTGACAGGTCTGGGAACAGCTTGCCTTCTAGCATCAAAAAGGAAGACACCAGCCAAAAGCCAAAGGTAGAAACGATAGTGGAGGGAGAATGAGATAAGCACATTTCTTTTAGGTGTGGGTAAATCTGCCAGCACAGGAGTAATGAGTTTCCACTAAGTTACTGTGGGAGGGGGTGTGGAGGTGTCCAATTAGGTGTCCAATTCTACTTGATTTGAAAATTTGTCCCACACCACCTGAGTTGCAGATTCCCATACTGGTGTTTCCTCTATTACCTCTCTGCTCAGTGACATTCCAGAATTATGGAGACTTGTCACCAGAAAGTCAGAGTCCAAACTGCTCTTCTGCCCACAGCAGACTCCATGAATGCCACCTGTTCAAAGATGGTGGAAGAGTCACCAGAAAGCAAAAAGCTCACTCTCCTCCCCATGCTTCCATATTCAAATTTTCCAATTCCTTCAGCAGCTGTCCCTGCAGTGGTTGCTTTGGTGGATTTTGAAGAAGGCAGGTCTGGAGCATCACACATCTGAATGACATGTCCAGGTTTTGTGGGCACAATTTTAGAAATCATTTAGCCAGAACCTGACCATACTTGAACCAAATGGAGTTGCACTAAATAACCACCAGGTCCCTTCCAAACTACAGCATGCTAGGATTTTTCTTATTATTCTACTAAACTCCAAGGGAGAGGTGAAAGCATCTGGGATTGGCTACTGGAGTGCTAGACAACTCCCTTGCAGGTTGGCTCATAGATCCTTTTTTTTCAGAGGAGAATGGGATGGTCAGAAATGGACCTATGGTGTTATAAACTGACTTCACTTCATGATGGAGCAGCAGGTAATTGTTATGTGATCACTCCACAGAAATAAGTACCTGCTTTCTTAACGTAATCCAGTGTTACAAAGAATGGACTGAATGGCCTGAGCCTGACACTTCTCTCTGCATTTTATATGCTTTGCTATTCCTTGCAGATAGCAACTTGTATCTCAAATGAAACTCATGGTTGCCTGATTTCTTGTCAGCACACCACCTCTCCATGAGGAAAGCACTTGGAAGATGCAGGCAGCACGATGAAACTTTAAATGTACTCAGCCTGCCTCTAAAAAAAGGCCAAATTAAAACATTCTGCCCAAGTGCCAGGAGCTGCTCTCCTCAGAGTCTCTAACTGGATAATATGAGTGTCATGACTGAAGCACACCAGCAAAACTAACAGGAAAAGGAAATAAATCAAGGAAGTCCTGCATTCAAACCTGCCTTCCTGTTAGAGGCTTGACTCTAACATGACTCTGTTCCAGACAGCAAAAGGACAAGAAGAACTAATGGATGTTTTGCAAAAAATCACTAACATTTCCTGTGCAACAGAGTATGTTTCGCCAGCCTATTAACAGCTTCATATGAACATCCTTGGCACTAACTGAGCTTTTGCCTTTCCATCTTGAGTCCTCCACCCAGCACAATACTCCTGGGACACGTGGTGCCGTACATCATGTCATCACTGACTGCCCCAATACGCCAGACAGCAAGGTGTGCGAGCCAGGACAAGCCAGCGATTCCAGCAGCTGAGAAGAGCAGAGAAGCGACTGCATGATTCTAGTTAGTCAGTTGTCACTCTGAGCAGACACAGCTCAGTGAAGAATCAATCAAAACACAATTGTGACTCTCCAGCCTGCCCTGTGCTTTTATTAACTTGGGCAATGTAGCTACCACGTTATGACATTCAGAAGAAAAGATGCTGCAGTACAGATGTCAAGATGACTTATCATGATACTCTTTCTCTCTGGCAGCGAGGATATTATGGGCTGTAACATGCCAATAGAGCATAAATACCTGTGCAGAAACAGGTCAGACAAGGCCTGAATGTACAACAGAAAACTGGAAACCCCAAGCAAGATGTAGCTTAGTGGCAATGTAATTTTGAAGGAACAATGTAATCTGTGCAAACTCACCCAAATGACCACTGACAACTGATGCCCTTGCTAATTTTCAATGAGCACCAAATTTTTCTCTTACTTCTTTCACTGTGTGACTCTTTCTAACTCTGCCATGCCAGCAGAACTGAAGACCATGCTAAACTGTAACTGGTTACGTGAACACCCTGTGAAAAAGGGCTCTAGTCTGACAGCTATGAAGAACATGGTCCTACTCCAGTGCACTGCAGAACAACAGCAGGGTGTGTTTTGTCCAAGAGCTGGCATGAGAAGGCCAAGCCATGCATTAGCCCGGCATTCAGGCTTGCATCATGATGCACAACCATGGTTCCCTTGGGATTTGTTAGCTGCAAAGTGTTGGGAGGCTCCAGACATTCTCGATAAGCTACCTTTCATAACAAAGTGAAGCAAATACATGCTTTGACTGTACCTTGCGCTTGATGTTCTCCAGTAAATGTGCCTTCCCTTGCTTGAAGAAAGGGTGCTGGAACTCAATGACTGAGCTTTTCTCTGTTGTAATCATTCCATTCTCCAGAGCAATCACCTTCCTGAAGCCATCTGTGGAGAGGTATTCACAAACTCATTTATTTCAGTGCAAAGCTGACTGTTACAACACACAGCTAAAGAAAACCCACGGCTACTGAAATACCTACTGCACTAGGGCTCCTGGGAGCTGCAACTACAAAAAACAGCCAAAGCAGCTTTTCTCTGGTGCTCAGTGATTTGGCTGCTCTGATCTTCACAGCTAGAGAACATGTCCACAATATCATCACACGACCTTGCAGGCTGCACAAACAGCATGCACGGCAGAGGCCTGTTGATGTCTGCAAGCAAGACAGCGATGTCCAAATAATCACAAAAGTTAGTAAGAAATTAAGATTTTTTTTTAGGACATCTTGACTAAAATCTTGTCCCAGTGGAAGCAGCAGAACAGTGCACCTTTGTTTCATGCCTGTAATCCCAGACAACTTCATATAAAAAATAATGCTGTCATGTACCACCAGGGTCTACGGCATAACCTAAGGATGAGAGATTACTTCTCAGCCTATGCAAACAAGCACACAAGGTCCTTTCTCCACACCAGACTGCCTGCATGAGACAAGACGTTGCCAGCTCTACTTCCATCACTGCTTCAAGTACCACAGAGCGGATGCAAAATACAGTTGACAGGCCAATCCATATCTCTTGTTCAAGTTTTTAGCATAGCTAACTTATTCCACAGTTTCACTGCCCCCCAGCAGTGCTGTCTCTGGAAAGCATTACTCAAAGCCAGGTTAGGTCCAGAAGGAAAAGAAGGCTGCCACCACACTGCACGTCCCCCATGGGAATATTTGCATTTTAGCATTTACCTGTGGAGGAACAGTTAGCAGATAGGGGACACAGCTGGGTTAGCAGAGAGGGGACACAGCTGTGTACGACCCGTCTTTTGAGCTAGCGTGTGAACAGCCTTGAGGCATCCTTGGAGAGATAGTAAGAGGAATTTGACAAGGGCTGGAAGCTGTAAACAGGACGCAAAGGGAGATGATTGAAACCACAAGTCAAGGAAGCTGGATAGCCTGTGCAAGTTTTTAGTAGCCAATGGCAGTAGCATTAAGGGCACGTGGTCAGTCTGGGATAGCAAATAGCAGCATGTTGCTTAGCGTGGGAACAGCTTGACAGAGTATAACTATGACAACAAATGCAGCAATAAACGAGCAAGAGTTTAAACTCATATTGAGTCCGTGTCTTGACTCTGGCCGATTTCCCCTACATTCACCCTTGCTACAAGGCAACTGATAATCGTTTGTTTGCATTATCCTTCGATATTCCAGTGATGGAGATTCAACACTTGACATAAACAGCAGCATCCACCCTGCGTCAAAAGGCTAAGTGCATGCTTTCTCTCTCATGTCTGACAAAAACAGGCATCAGCTAGAGAGACCAGACAAACCTACTGGGCAAGGACAGAAAGTTCCTCCCCCTTACTCGGAACGGAAACTCCAAATAAGGCAGCCATCTTCATGTAGCTTGTAGCTTCACTCAGCCCATAAGCTATCTGCTGAAAAACAATTATTCCTGCTGTGTGTTGCAGCCCAGCACATTGTACAAGATCTCTGAACCTCACTCCAGCTTTTCTGCCTGCACAAGTTAAATAATGGATGCTACATGACGCTCGCAGGTCAAGCACAGAAAACACCAACGAGAACCTTAGCCCAGCTTGATCCATCAGCGTGACTAATCTTGTCTCACCACAGCAATGCAGGCAACAGCACGATTTAGGCTTATTTTGCATATACCAGATGCATGGGTGTAGGTATAGCCTTTGTTCCTCAAGGTATGCATAAATTTTCTCTTAACCATCTTTTTTTGGCTGGGACAGAGTTAATTTTCTTCCTGGTAGCTGGTAGAGTGCTGTGTTTTGAATTTCATATGACAATAATGTTGACAACACACCGATGTCTTGGTTGCTGCTCAGTAATGCTTATCCTAGAGTGAAGGATTTTCCATTTCCCATGCTCTGCGAGTGAGGAGGTAGACAAGGAGCTGGGAGGGAGCATGGCTAGGACAGCCAAAGGGATATTCCACACCACAGAACACTGTGCACAGTATATGAACTGCAGGGAGCTGGCCAGGAAGGGGGGGGTCACTGCTGGGACACTGGTCAGGGAGTGGTAAGCAACTGCATTGTGCATCGCTTGTCTTTTCTTGGGTTTTATCTCTCTCTGTTATATTCCTTTTCATTAGGATTACTACTATTATTGTTATAATTATATTTTAGCTTAGTTATTGAGCTGTCCTCATCAAAACCCATGAATTTTACTTTTTTTTCCCAATTCTCCTCCCCACCCCACTGGGACGGAGAGAAGTGAGAGAGTGACTGCGTGGGGCTTGACTGCTGGCTGGGGTTAAACCAGGACACCACTACACTACCACTGGAGCCCAGTGACCTCTATCCAGGCTTTAGGTACCCACACATGAAACAATGTTTTTCTGGTTGTTGCTCAAAAGGACTCAGAGCTGAAACACAGAAAACAAACACTAAGCCAAACTCTACTGTGATTCTTTTCTTCTGCAAAGCAAACTCAAAACCAGAATTAAGGTTTTCAGGGATGGAAGATCTGCCAGTTGGTTTGCTTAAAGAAATGCCAATCAATGCCAAAAGTATCAAAAGTAGCGATGAACTTGGCAGAAAGAATGTGTAAGAGCAGCTGATGCTTACACATGTTAAGCTGTCGTATGAAGCTGGAGATATTGTTGTGTTTGAAGTACTTGGGGAGTAGCTCCTTGGCAAACCTCTGCTCATCCAAAATACAGAAGTTCTCACCATTCTAGGAAATAAGCAGAGTAAGGGTGTCAGAACAAGCAGTTTTTCTAAGGCGTTCCTTGTAAATCAAGACCATAAATCAGCAGAGACAGTTCCTACAACAGGGAAGGGCAAAACACTAGTCAAGGGAATTGTCTGTGAGAGCACTTCTGAGCACTTGGGATTGCACCAAAACGTTTGAGTCCAAAAACATAGTTACAGGGAACAGTCTATTGAACGTGGGATTTTTTTTTAAAGCCCTGAAGTTTTGACCTTAATCGAAAGAACATATGTACTAAAGCCCCACGTATCTGGTGCTTTCTTCATCCACAGAAAACACAACCATTCCTGAAGCACAATGGAGCTGATGCCACTAGAGGGATTTCTCCTCCCTCGGTCAGAGCTGCCCAGCTCCGGACGAGATTCTTCCGTTCTGCGTCCTGTGTCACCACCGAGAAGAACCAAACAATATGGGGAGAGCTGTCGGAAGTTCAGACAACACAGCCCAGTGGTGAGAGCGGGAATTGTGACACAACCACTTTCGGATTCATCATGTTCTCCAACTCAAACTTCCTGAAACCGGCCAGGCCTTTGTGTTAGTTTTATGGAGAATAAAAATACTACCTTTATTTCCATCTTTGCCTTTGTAAAGGCTAAACTTCTGAAAAAAAGTGGAGAAAATCCTACGGATTGCAAACTGCCCGTGGACAAACCGTAACCCCCCGTTGGTGTCAGATGCCTTACCGGCCCGCGGCGTCCTGTGCCCGAGGGCATGCGGGGCCAACAGGGCCGCTCCTCCGGGAGGAAAAATTAAGTAATTAAACCAACTACTTCTTGGAATGCCTTCTCTAATGAGCTAATGACACTTGGAGCTAATGACAGGTAATCAGGGACTATGACACCGGGACGCGTTGCGCTGCGCTGTGCCCTGCCAGCGGGGCTCTCCCGTCGGGCCAGCCAGTACCCCCCCCAACACGAAAACCCGCTCCGGGGGGAAAGGGGAGGCCGGGCACTTCCCGGGGTCTGGCGGTGGTCTCGGGGGGTCCCGACCTGCCGTGACTCCCCCGGGAAGACGAGGGGCCCTCCCCGCTGCCGCCGCGCCCCGCCAGGCGCCGCCGCCCTCACACTGGGTCCCGATCTTCTCAGCGGGCCCGCCTGCGCCCCATCGCTCCCTCCCCGCAGGGCCCCGTAGCCCCGGCCGGGCGGACAGTGCCACCCCCCCGGCCTCGGCCACCCGCTCTGATCCGCGCCGCGCCGCCCCGCACGGCCTGCCCCGACTCCCCACCCCCGAGCTTGGCCGCGCCAGGGCCCCGCGGGCCGCCCTCACCCTGCTCCAGCAGATGACGTCGTCGCTCTCCCGGTCCTCCACCAGCGCCCACAGCTTGGCCAGGAAGCCGGGCACCGGGGAGGCGCAGGGGCCGCCGGGCAGTGCCAGCCCTTCCCGCATCCTCGGGCCAGGCCGAACCGGCCCGGGCCGTGCCGCGCTCCTGCACCGGTCCGGGCGGGGGTGGGGCGTGTCCGGGCGTGTCCAACTGCTGCCGTGACGCGGCGCGGGGAACGCTCCCATTGGTGAGTATCGCCTAGCCCCGCCCCCGGCGGGCGCGAGCGTGACTCTTGTTGTGCTCCCGAGGGAGCGCGGGCGTGATGTCATGAGCGCCTTTAAAGGGGCCGCGCTCGGTAAGCCTTTGGGGAGGTTTTGTTGGTGGGGTCAGACGCGGGGCTGTGTTGGGGCGAGCCAGGCCGGGCAGTGTCTCGTTCCGCTCACCCCATCCCCGCCCGCCCGGTAGGTGTGTGCCGGCGCCCACCTGCCACAGCTCTGGCCCCGCGCTGCCCGTTTCCGTGTCTCGCCGCACCGGGGGACCGAGCGCTCACTCGGCGGGGCCAAGCCAGGGCTAGGCAGTGGGGCAGGCAGGTGCGTCCCTGGCGCCCGACCTCCCCGTGCACTGGCGGAGAGCCCGAGGTCCGCAGGTGTGTGGCGGAGAGGAGAGGAGGGGAGCGGAGCAGTCCCCGACCGCTGTGCGGGGGTATACGGCCTTGGGGCGGGGGAGTGGGAGCGGGGTTTGGCGGCGCTGCCCGGGTCTGCCGGAGCCCCGCGAGGCGTGTCCACGGGAGGTGAGGCAGCGCTGCCGGTGGGGTTGGGCCTGGGCCAGCCCACGGGAGGCGAGGCAGCACCCCGTTTACAGCCAGACTTTGTCCCCTCTGCGCTGGTGCATCCTCCCTGCGTAGATCCCGCCGCGGAGATGTCTTCTAGCTGACGCCGTCGCCCTCGCAGAAGAGCCCGCTCCCAGCCCAGCTCCGCAAGTAAGGGGGAAATGGTTTCTTTCACTCGCTTAATATTTTTCCTTCTTTCTTGGGTAATGCTTTCTCTGCAGTCAGGTGTTACGAAGAAGCCTGAGGTCAGCCTGTCTGCCTTGGTAAAATGGGAGTTGTTTAGTGATCAAATAGGCTGAAATGTAGTTTCCCGTTTGTTCACAATTCCTGTACTGTTAGTGAACCGGCAAAGGGGGTAAGGATGCTGCTATAAAAGATAAAGCTTCTGGGATAAATGTAATACAAAGTTTGGGTTGATTTATGAATGTAATACAAGTTTGGCTTGGTGTCCTGATTTGGGACAGTTGGTTTGTTTTTTTTCTTAACCAAGGCATATATTTCAAAGAAAATGTAACTTTTTTGAAAATAATTTGTGAGTTTCCTTCACCTTGCACTAGCAGAGTAACTAAATGTTAGTTAGTCACTGTGAAGAGTTAGTGAGAACAGAATCAATGTAGGCTGATGGATCCCTGTTGAGCGATGTTTTGCTGTTTCCTGCAATTGCTGCAGATGTTTGTGCAATGTCATGATCAGATTCCAGCCTGAGGTCCAGACTGGACTTTTGTAAAACCTCAGGAAGGTTGTCCTGAAGTTTCGGTCCTTGATTTTTTTTCAACATCAGAGTGCATTCACAAGGCATTTAGATTGCCACGACTTCTGCTTGAGTCTGATGTATCTGATAAGTTTAGTGATGCTGCGGTGTGGAGCTTTGATGTGGTCAGCAGGGACTCTGCTATGTAGAAATAGTGGCCAGGTGCTGTGGGGATTTGTCTCAGTAGGCAGTTTTCACAACCTACTTTAGTAGTTGCTGTTCATCCTTAGTATAGAGTTTAAGTTTTGCCCTTTCCTAGGAGTTGCTACTGCTTCCAAAAGACCTTTAATTGTGAAAGCACATAAGGATCAGCCCCCACCGACTCCCCAGGCTCAGCAGGTCCCAGGCCTGGAGGACTGCCACCCTGCATACTGGGCATGCTCTCCCTGGAAGGCAGCTCCGTCGTACTTTGACCCATGCTGACAAGAAGGGCCACTTCTTCAGCTGAGTCAAGAGCATCCCCTTGCCCTTCCCATCAGGGTGTGTGTCAGCAGGGTGGGAGGTTGCAGGCTGGGGGCTGGCACTAGCAGTTTTGTCTTTCCTCATTGCTGTCATCAGTGTCACCACTGCCTTTTGCTGGTCTGTCGTGTGTGTGTGAAACAGCCCCGGTATGGCTTTACGAACACCTTGCATTGAATCCCCTGTATTGGCACAGGATGGGTGGGTCAGTGTGGGCGTGAGCAGCAGCATCGGTTACTGGGGCAGCAGCAGCAGGGAACAAGGGCGATGAGGGCAGTGGGATTAAGCTCTGCCATCAGCCCTGTGATGCTAGGGCCATGGGCAAGGGCCTGTTCTGTACCTGAGCTCCTTCAGGTGTGTGACCAGGACCCTATGAAGGACTTGCAGCTGGAGCCTCTGGAACAGAGCTGAACTGTGTTGGTTAGTGAAAATATCCTGGATTTAGAGAGATCCATACAACTGTTTATGAGAAAGGAAGAAGAGAAGGATTTTCCAAGTTGAGAGCTGCTTTCTCTCAAATTGTCTGTTTAATGACTGCTTTGGTTATCATTAGCTTCTGATGATAGTTCAGCATGTTGGAAATTAGACATGCATGTTTGGAAGTGATATGTGCTTACTATGTGCTGGGGTTGAATCCCATGTATCGGGTATTGGATGTGGTAAGAGATTACACAGCTGCTCTGTGGCACTGCTCTGCTGTGATGCTGTGCTACCTGAAAGCCTAGAGAACATCCAGCTTGGCAAATAAACCTGAGATACTCAAGTTGCTGTTGCCAAAGACGGGGGAGAATAATGTAGCCTCTTTATAAAAGAAGTCCTGTCTGACATGGTGTTGGGTTACCATCCCCTCATTTTTGGAGTTAATGAAAACAGAATCCTTTAAGCTTTTTTAACTAGGTCATATTTTCCGAACTCTTTTGCTTTCAGTTTCTCTCTGATGAACCTTGTCCGAGTTGCTGTTATGTGTCTCAAGAGCTGGACGTCTGTATTAGATGGCAGTTAGGTTATTGGATACATCCAGCTTGCTTAATTGTGTCGCTGGATGAGCTCTTTCTTAAGCATTTTCATGTGGGTTTTTATTCAGTTTGTCATCTGTTTTAATCCTGAGCTACTTTCTAACCTTTTAGTGTAATTCTTCTGCCCCATGTTGCATCAGTTTCTCCTTCACACAGGTAGTTCTTTGAACTTATATTCACAGAACTGTATTTTAATGATTCAATTTCTCCAATTTGCCCTCGATCTCTCCTCAGTATTTCTGGTGCCTGTTCACACCAAGCTTGGTGTTGATTTGAGGTTTTATGAGTAGGCTCCTTACCTTGTGATCTAAATCATGTAGAAAATGCTCAGTGGAACTAGACTAAGCAAAAAGCCTTGTGCAGCTTTAGAGATGCACTCCCTGGATAACACAGAATCTCTCTTTAAGAGCCATCTTTATGGAAGTTAAAATTTTAAAATCACTTTGTAGTGATGAAATCAAACTTCCTCAGGTGGTGGAGTAGAATAGATAGATCTTGGCAACAGCTTAAAGTATAAGGATACTTGCTCAGAATTATTTCCCTGAGCTTTTTATGTGTCCTGTAAGATGATCTGGGACATCAGAGGTGATGAGCAACTGGTCACTTTTAATTCCAGTGCTTGTGGCACTTTCTGCTCAGGACCTTCCTGCGCTAAGATGACCATTACACAGCGAACAGGATCTGCAGGTGCTTTTTTGGCTGACACAGCACTCACAGTGAATCCATTCACCTCCTCTGCTGTGTGAAAGCTATCTGAATTAGCAGTATTTTCTCAACCCTGTGGAGCAACACCCTGGGAAAAGAACTACAGATAAAAAAAGGCTAATCAAACTGTTCTGAGAAAAGTGTATTTGGTACTGGGGACTGGTTAGCAAAGTGTGGTATCCATGCACCCTGTGCATTGATTTTGCTAAGGAGTGATTTCCATATGGGAAATTTGAATCATGATCCCAATAGGACTTCTGTCAGATTTCTCCATACCCTCTCAAAATGTACCTTCAAACCATGTGGTCATATTCTGCTTCTGTTTCTTTTCTCCCAAATAGGTGTAACCTCCCCAGGTGCCTTCACTTCAGGCTATGATGGGATTGTTTTGGCTGTTGCTGCTTTACGTCCACGTACTATCACCCACATTTGCTGGCGGTGTCACCCGAGTCTATTATCTGGGGATCCATGAGGTGGATTGGAACTATGCTCCAACGGGAAGAAATGTACTGGCTAACCAAAGCATTGCACATAACCTGTATGTGTACTTTTGTAAGGATTTACTCTGCTACTGGCCTAAAATAGTCATTTTATGAGTAACTTCATGCAAGTATTCTGGGACATCTAAGCAAGCAAGAGACACGATCTGATAGATGTCTGATCTTTATGAGCTTAATGTTTAACTGGTTTTATGGTAGGGACATAGAAACTGTATCAGTGGGAAAGTGAATGGTCAGTGTACTGGAGCAGCCAGTGCCCACACACCAGAGGGAAATACAAACACTCCATAATGGAACAGATTGTGCAACACTCTGCCCTGGGGTCTCATTTTCAGTTCCAGCTGGTGATCAACTTGTGTATTCTGAGGCATGATGACTTCACCTTGATGTAAATGAATTCACAGACCTGGCTTGTTTTTGTTTAAATGGAATTTCAAGCCTTAGACTTTAATGGAACTTCCTGCCTGAAGTTTTAGGGGTGGTTTGAAAACTGCTTTTGTTTTTCTTGTAAAAGAAAATCTGAAAACTGCAATACTTACTTTGAGTCACTATGAAAACAGGTTTTGGGGTTAGTTTTCAAAACACAAAAGATTTTGTTATTTTTTTGTGTGTGTGGTTTAGCTTTGGGTTTGTGTTGGGTTTTTTTCATAGCTTTCTACAGCTTTTTAAAGGCATTTGTGCTTCCCATCCCCATTTTCTATGGCAAATAATCTATATTTCTTCACCTCCTCTGTCATTTACCCCTCCATAATAAATAATGCTTGGGTTTGTACATACCTTTCATAAACAGCACATCAGGGATAGGAGGGTTTCACAAAAAAAATCAAGGTCTGTCAGTTCAGTAAGGAAAAGTCTGTTCTTTGGAGATGCTGAATTAATTGTTCACAGAAAAGGAAACACCTCAAATTCAAGATTTATAGAGATGTTATTGCTGACTCCTGCAGTGATAATGAGTGCAGTTGGGTTTTGTTTAGGATCATAGAATCGTCAGAGTTGGAAGGGACCTCAAAGATCATCTTTGCTTTCTCTCAAAATACATGAAGAGATAGAAATGAAATTCAAGGCCATTAAAGTTCAAATCAATTTAAAAACTGTTCTGTCACTGCAGACAATGAGGGACTTATGTGTACAATGATTGCAGAAACCAAATTGGTAACAATAAGAAAAGGATAAGATATTGATATGAATGTCAGAGGTAGTAAAATGCTTGAAGAATGTCTTTGTTGATAAGAAGTGGACTGTGAGAGCAGGGGGAAGAGGCAGCTTTGTAAAATGAAGTATGAATTATCTGTACGCACTTTGCTAATAGTGGCTGCAGAGATGACTGGCAAGGGATGAGCTCTGGATTGTTTAGGTAGAGTCCAGCTCTTCACAACTGTGAATGGCAAGGGCAATGCATAATGTTTTGGTGTCAGCTGTTCATTTTCTGCCTGTATTTCTGGGCTTCTTACAGTACTGCAGGGTGATTGATGCTAGGGGTGAAGTGGGAGGAGTAACTCCAGCTCTTCCTTTAAGCCTGTCCCACTAACACTTGGGCCATGATTCATCTCTTATCTACTAAGAATTAGTGATAAAGAGCAACTACACTCAGGAGTTGAACTTTAGTACCTGTATGAGCTGGTTACTTGCTGGGTACCTGCCTGACTTGTCTGCCATTCTACAAGTAATTCAGAATCTGTTAAATAGAAAATAATCTTTTAGACTGAATTTTGTCTGGAGAGCTCAGGGGATTCCCTCTCTCTGTGATTTAGCTGCAAATGCCACGAAGGTGTTGAAGTGAGTTTCTGAGAGCCCAGTGAAGGCTGAAGCAGGCATGAGAAGGACTTTGGTCTTCCTGTGTCGCTCACATGTGACTGTCAGAAAAGCACCATCCTTCCCATTCCTCCTTGCACTGCTGAGTTCAGGGGTGCACTTGGTGTCTGTTGGTGAAGAACTGGGGACGAGGCCATGGCATAGCGGCTGGTGTCTGGCTGTGCTTGTGGCTGTGGTGCCAGGCTCACCAAGCTCTGCTGTCTCCTGTTGTGTTTCAGATACTCAGAAGGCAGATGAGACTGACAGGCAGTGCTGCCTGTCTCTCAAGTAGTCAAAGGTGTGGGAGGTGGAAGTTCATGAATGGCTGAGGGCAGAGCACAGGTCACCCTCTGTAATGCCAAAGCTTTCAGGCTTATCTAAAGCTGCCTGTCATTGTCACTCCACTGTATCAATCAGCTGCTTTATACAATGCATGACTCATGGTGCCTTTCCCTTTTCTGAATTTAACAGCAGGGCCTCAATCTTCCTCCAGCCTGGCAAAGACAGGGTGGGCAGCACGTACAAGAAAGCTGTCTATAAGCAATACACAGACTCGACGTACAGCACCGAGATTCCCAAGCCTGGCTGGCTGGGGTTCCTTGGGCCTCTCATCCGAGCAGAAGTGGGGGATACCATTAAAGTACACCTAAAAAATTTTGCTAGTCGACTGTATACAATCCATCCTCATGGTGTTTTCTACGAAAAGGACTCTGAAGGTAAATGACCACTGCCATAAAGGAGATAGATTTTTCTCCCTGGGAGCTTAGGACTGTGCACTGGGGAGAGACGTCTGAAGCCACAGTGTTGGTTGGCCCAGAGCTGTGTTACTGGAAAACAGTGGCCTGTAGGTGTTTAGTGAACCCGCTTGCTGTTGGGTTAGCAAGTTTGTGGGGCTGGGAGTAGTTTCCTGACCTGGGCATTTACAATACACAGCCCAGATTTCTTCCATTTTGGAAGAACTTCCAAAGCTTGTTGGTGGGAGAGCAGTGCAGAAGGAAGAGAGCTGTATTCATTGTTGGAAGTGCTGTAGTTTGAGTCATGAGTGCGGAGAGCTTCAGGGAGTTCACAAGAACGGTGAAGTATAAGACCAAAGAACTGCTATTTGAAGCAACCCCAGAGGTTGTAGAGAGGCTGACTATGGCACATTGCAAACTAGCAATAGGCAGAACAGGAATTGTCTTTCTG
Organism: Galbula dea; assembly: GCA_013399015.1. Taxonomy (NCBI): domain Eukaryota; kingdom Metazoa; phylum Chordata; class Aves; order Piciformes; family Galbulidae; genus Galbula; species Galbula dea. The sequence goes on from VWZX01003202.1 coordinate 283,538, forward strand.
ACTCTGTGCTGACCTGTTTATGGGGCAAGTTGCATTTCAATGGTTCAGTGCCTCAGTTTCATTTTGAATGATGATTAAACACTATTTCAGCCTCATGATGGTGAGCCTTGCTTTGAAATCTGCTACCCAAGTATGTATGTGCAGCTCTCTACTGAGCAAGAGTGGCTTAGTCCAAGGTTACATGTGTGGATATTTCTGCTCTTTTTGAATGGGTGTTGAGGTTGCTTTGTTTTTCTAGGATCCCTGTATCCTGATATGTCCCCCCAGGACCAGAAGAAGGATGATGCTGTTTTCCCAGGAGGGAATTACACCTATACTTGGACTGTCCCTGAAGATCACAGCCCAACTGCTGATGACCCAAACTGTTTGACCTGGATCTACCACTCTCATATTGATGCACCAAAGGACATTGCATCTGGATTAATTGGACCACTGCTTACATGCAGAAAAGGTAAAAGCTCCAAGAGAAGGCAGCTGAGGGCTGCAGTTCCATCCTGTGAAGATTTTGTGGTGACTTGAAAAAGGGTAGGGTAGGGTACTCCACTGGGCAGCTCCCAGGTTTCTCCTAAGAGAAAATACAGCATGACTGAAGAAGACAATAGCTGTATTCTGGTCATTGAATTGTCTTTGTCCCTTAGTGGCTGCGCAGGTGAGCTTGTAGGTGTCCTGGTCTGAGAGTACTGCTTGAATCCATGTTAAAAGCAGGAATCCTGTCCAAGTTTGTGTATTTAAGAAAAGGAGACTGTTTGACTACAGCAGGAATAAGAGTGCTAAAGGTGTTGCAGTTCAGCCATGCAGTGGCTTGGGAGTGAGAAGTGTATTAGTAGGGATATTTTAGAAAAGATTGAGCCTGCTAGAACTCTGTAGTGAGCTGTGCTAGAATGGTGGGGAAAGCATCTGTCTCTAATTTGCGTGCTAAGAGTTTCATTTCTGTTGGTGTGTTAATTCCTTCACTGGTGTCTGCCTTTCTGTGTGGGAGGGGATTTGTTCATCTCTTCTTCCACCCTAGGAATACTGACTGGCAGTTCTCAAAGACGCCACGATGTGGACATTGATTTCTTTCTGATGTTCAGTGTGGTGGATGAGAACCTAAGCTGGTACCTGGATGAGAACATTGCATCATTCTGCACAGACCCGGGCTCTGTAGACAAAGAAGATGAGGACTTCCAAGAGAGCAACAAAATGCATGGTCAGTGTCACCTTTGTGAAGCCAGACTCTGCCCAGACGTTCCTGGGATGTCACTGCTCTGGTGTCTTGACATGTACCCACATATCTTGTGGGTAGAGGGAAGAAGAGAAACAGAGAGGTCCAAAATCATGTGCTAGGCAAACAGCATCACAGGGACAGTGCAACAGCTCCAGAAAAAAAAAAAGTGTTATTTTGATTTAATCTCTGGCTTGAGTGAGCCTTTGTTATTTGTTTGGAGATTTTGAATATACTTCATTTTTGGAGCTGTGCTCTCCAGAACAAGAGGAGCAGAATGTGTTCTGGTTAGGTCCATCCTCCAAACATGTCTGTACTGCGACCTCCTGGCAGAAGCTCTGAAGGCCCATTTTCTGCTTGCTGATTTTTGGCTTCCTTGGTTTTGCAGCTATTAATGGCTATGTGTTTGGGAACCTCCCCGAGGTGACAATGTGTGCTGGCGATCACGTTTCATGGCACCTCTTCGGGATGGGCAATGAAATTGATGTTCACACGGCTTACTTCCATGGAGAAATGCTCAATATTCGAGGCCATAGGACAGACGTGGCCAGCCTCTTCCCAGCCACTTTTGTTACAGCAGACATGGTCCCCAGGAACCCTGGGAGATGGCTACTGAGCTGTCAGGTCAATGATCACATACAAGGTAATGCAGAGGTTGGAACATATCATGCATGCTGTGGCCTTCCTTTTTTCCCTCAGAGTGGTCCTGTGACATACAGTATGGTAGGGGACAGTGCCATGGGCAGCATTCCCACTAAATATGTCCCTAGATGAATGGGATGATTCCTTGTATTTCATAAATTGGGGTGGATTGATGATTAATGTGCAGGCCAGACTTACTGGGGATGACCTGTACCAGTGTTCCATGTTGATCAGTGGTGAAGACAGTAAGTTTGGTACAGCTGAAAGCTAGGTTGAGGCAGTGACTTAGGAGCTATGGTCTCTGAGAGGCACTTGCATGGTGCATCTGAGGGTAGCAGAAGGCTCTGTTCACTCTCTGTTCATACTTCTGTAGCATCTAGTATCTATGCTAAGAAGCTCTGCTCTCTAACACGAACTCCTTGCTGTGGGAACCACCTTATCACCTTCTCCCACCTTTGTGCCTTTTGGGACAGCAGAGATAAAAATGGCCAGTTTGTGGTGGGAAGGTGGGACCGTGTTCATTCCCTGGTCAAACTGGTTGAGAGGGTTTAAGCAAGTCTGTCCTCCACCATGTCTTACACAGCTGGGATGGGGGCACTGTATGAAGTCCGACCCTGTTCTTGGCAAGCTCCAGCATCCACCCCGGCAGGGAGAGTTCGGAAATACTTCATAGCTGCAAAGGAAGTGCAATGGGACTATGGACCTTCAGGGCTCGACCAAAGCAGTGGGAAACAGCTGAGTGAGGCAAGCAGGTGAGGAGGAGGCTGATGGGCTGGGGCAGTCTTTGGGGTCTGTGGTCTGTGTCAGGGAGTCTGCTGAGGAAAACATGGAATTTCTTCTCAAAATGGGTAACTGCACCTCATGTGGAGAACGTTTCCTGGGAAGGCAGATTGCGCTTTCTGGAAACGCAGGCTGCTGTAGCTAGATCGTACTGAGGGTAGCACTGGGTGCCTCGGGGGACTTCACGTGGAAGTGTGCTGTGTTTCACAACACAGACCCCAGGAGTCCCAGTTTGGTTAGGACATGAGCTGCTGCATCTGTCTCTGACTTCCATTTCTGCTTGCTGTGCCTGACCTAGGAACAGATTCATCTATTTGATGAACTGTTAAGAAAGCAGATCTTGCAGCAGACACAGGGTGGCAGAGGCAGCCTGCAGATAGGCTCCAGTGTAGCCTTGCAATTGCAAGCAATTTCTAGGAAATCAAATGCAGTGACCTCAGTGACAACCTTCCACCCCACATGTCAGATGGCTGTGAGAGCAGCTGGTGAGTGCTTTCCCATTCAGGCTTTGGGTAACTGAAACAAGACCTCCTTCCCCCTCCATTCCCTTCCCTGGGAAGCTGTTGGAGAGGATATACGTCTTTCAGATGAGAAGCAAAAATGCAGAACAGTTAATGATTTACCCAAAGCCATGCAGCAGCAATCTTGCACACCTTAGTACTGAAAGCTCCTTGGACCTGTGAGCGGGCCTTGTACCTAAGCTGCCTCTCCTGCCAGGCACATTGTCTGTCTGTGTGTTTGGTGAGGGTGATGGTGGAAGAAATTAATCTCTCTTTACAGCTGTTGTGTGGCTTTTTTTCAGTTATGATTGCAGTTGTCCCTTGGGCTGTCCACTGGCTTCTGAAGAACTTGGTTTTCTAGCACTGCCTTTCAATTTACTGTTTTGTTCACTGCCCTTTTTCACACATTGTGTAGAAATGCTGTTCAGACCTGTGCCACTGAACCTGGCTGTTGCAGCTGGGAGAGGGCTGTGTGCCAGAGGTGCTCTGTGCACACAGTGGGTGGATGAGTCTGTAGAATGAAAGCTCTTCACAGAGACAAGCTGTGCTTGTTCCAGTCCAGAGACACTCTCTTTGACTGAAAAGCTGTAAAGATTTGGAGATGCTGTCATTGCCAGAAGGGTGTGGAAGGACAGGACTGTTTTTCACAGAAATGACCTAACATTTGCTTTTTTATGTAGCCCTGCTGAGCAGTTTTTCAGGCGCAGCCCACACCGAATCGGGGGAGTCTATTGGAAGGCCAAGTATGTGGAATATACTGATGAGAGCTTCCGTGAGGAGAAGCAGCAATCGGAAGAAGAGAAACACCTTGGGATACTTGGTATGCTTTCTGATAATTCTTGTCAGCCCCCTGCTCAAGCTGTTAGGGCTCAACAGCCTTAGGTGGTGCTGGGGCACAAGGGTGTCCACCTTTCTTCTGCATCTTCTGCTCCCTCAGCCTGGGTGAAAGGTAACCCTGGCTTGTTCACTTTGCCTGGTCATCGGAGGAGCTGCTCTCTTGCTGATATGCTCTGTTTGTTATTTGTGTAGGTCCAGTGATCAAAGCTGAAGTTGGAGACACCATCCTGGTGACATTTGTTAACAAAGCCTCCTGGCCTTTCAGCATCCAGCCTCATGGAGTGTCCTATGGGAAGACATGGGAAGGGATGCGGTACCATGATGGTTTGTGGCTCCCTTTTCTTGGGTACTTCAATGCTATTGCTGGTGGTGGAGCTCCACAGCCACATCCCCGCTGTGCCAGGGAGTTCCTGCAGCCAGGAAGAACCAAATGTCCCACTTGTAGCAGCCAGCCTGGCCCTCTTGAGTCTGCCTGAGGCCTCACTGAAGAAGGTTTTCCACTGAACTGATACCCAGGGAGGGTGCCAGAGGGAGTGCAGATTCAGAAGTGCTGTTTTTCAGATGAAAAATTTAAACCAAAGCTCAGACCATTTCTAGCTATGGAGATTCTTTGAGCAGAGGAGCATGCCCTGTGCCCTCCTGTTTAGATATCCACGTGCTTCCAGTACTCGCCTTACCAGATGCAGCTGGATCTGCTTCCTTCTTTCCCATTGCCATGCCCATCTCTGCCATGGTACCGGGGGGAATTTGCACAGTACCAGGAGCAACACCCTGTGTGCCTTAGAAACACACTCAATAGGTGTTTTAGTGATATGAATGTGAAGTCCAGTATGAGTGTAGCTGGTGGGAAGATGTAACCAAGGTTGTACAGTGACCTTGGGAATAACCACACCAATCTCTCCTTTAAAGGTCTGTCGCAGAGTGGGGTTTCTGTTGCACCTCTGCACAACTTCACATACCGCTGGACTGTGCCGAAGCACGTTGGGCCCACGCCCAGCGACCCTCCCTGCCTGACCTGGATGTACAGTTCTGCTGTGAATCCTGTCAAAGACACCAGTTCGGGCTTGGTAGGGCCTCTGGTCATCTGCAAGCCGGGCACTTTAGATGACAACAACAAGCAGGTAAAAGGGAGCTTCACACCATGCTCTTAACAGGAGCTTCCTGCTGTGCTCTTACCGGGAGCTTTGCCTCTTGTAGAGGAAGGAAGCTCAGCAACACATTAGAGAACATCACAAAAAAACCATACAATAGTGCAAGCCCGGGGGGTTCACATTAAAGCCACAAGGCAGGTTAACACTGGGACAGCTGGTGACTAGGTTTCACATGGGGAAGTCTAGCTTTCTGGGCTGTCCTGGAAGTGATTTTTGTGCTCTGCTTTAAAATTCTGACAAACTTGGCTGAACAACTGTGTGTGCCTTTTGATGTGACTTTATAGGTTACTGAGGCTTGCGTAGCAGGCTGCTTTTAGAGGCATGTGGAATACTCATTGCAGTCTCAAACACTGAAAAGCCATTTTCCCTTATACGTGGTTTTCTTGAGTGATACAATGCTTTGAGGTTTGGGTGAGCCTCATTGCTTCTGCAAGACTGGTTCATTTTCAAGCTGAGCTGACTACAAAAAAGCATGTGAAAATTCATGTCAGTCTTTATGCTTTTGATGAAAGAGGTGAAATCTGAAGAGTGACTGGAACTTCCTCTTGCATTTTCACTCAGAGGTAGTCTACTCATGTCAGAAGGTCTAGGGAGGACAGTAAATTAATGTACTGGGGATGGGCAAGACTGATTAGCAGAGCCTTATTGTGAAAAACAGTAGGTGTCAGAAAAGCAGCCTGGTGCCATCCTGCCTGCATCAGAGGGTGGTTGGTGAGTCCAAAACCAGCTGCCCCGAGAACCCTTCTTGAGGGGTCTGCTGTCTGGGGTAGCACGAGGGGGCTGAACAAGGAGTGCAGAAGAGGTCATCATGTTACACAGGGTTGAAATGTGAATCTTCTGAGCAGAGAGGATCATAAATGTACCCAGCCCACTATGTGAAGGAGCTGTGATGATGGTAAAACATCTGCAGGTATTGAAAGGGTGTAAACAGAAGGGAGTTTACAGACAGACTTGTTTGGAGGAAGGTAGGACAGGGCAAAATCACTTAGGGCAGAAATTCTGGCTCTGCAGTCTCAAGCAACCCTTTAATGAATGCTTAATTTGGAAAGGTCCACTCCTCATCTGCTGCAGATGGGGAATTGCTTCCCCCTCTCTGCAGGGTGTCTTCCTGGGTACAGCTGAGGAAGGTGATACTGGAGTGAGAATCTGAGGGTGTTCTTTTGGTGGGGAAACACACCATGCTTTGGAACACATTTCTTTGACAATTAACATTTTCAAGGATTTAGGGTAATAATAAAGATCCCTAATCCAGGCCTGTTGCAGGAGAAAGGAGGGGGTGGAACACAGTCATCTGTTTGCCTTACGGGCTGGGCTCTGATCTCAGGTCTGATTTGGACAGGCAGTGAAACCTACACCTAAATGTAGGGATGCTGGGGGGAGGAGGCAAAGACTTCATATCCTTGGCTGAATTTGGTCACTTTACTCACCTGAAATGTCATGGAAAAGGCACAGGATTGTGCCTCTCACAGAACAAGAGAGGAACATTCAACGTGAGGAAAGGGGCAGAGCCCTGGCTTTCAGCCAGCCCAGTTAAGATAAAGGGGAACATGATAGCCCAGAAAAACAGCTTTAACTGTAAAGATAGTTAATTGGTGCATTTAAAGAAATAACAGCCATCATTATGATTATATCTTAGAAAGGGATCGACAAAGAATTTTACCTTCTCTTCAGCGTGTTTGACGAGAACCTCAGCTGGTACTTAAATGCAAACATAAAGTACTATTTGAGGATGGAAGAGATGTCTGTGAAAGGGGATGACGGCTTCGAGGAATCAAACAGGATGCATGGTATGGCCTGATGCTGTTCTGCACACAGCAGAACATGGGACAGTGTTCACCTAATTGCCTGGGAAGCTGGAGGGGCTGTCTGGTGTTGGTTTGGAACTAAGTGTGGTGAGAGGCAGGAGGTGGGAGATGGGACAAGAAGCACAGGTCTCAGGAAGCATGTCCTGAGCAGTGTATTCAGGGGTGAGTTACAAGCAAGCTATGTGTATACTGGCAGAACTGCCCTGTCAAAGTGCGGGCACAAAATGGGTGTCTTGGCTGATATCTGTCTGCAGGGAGTTAATTGTTCTCTCCTTTGTAGCCATCAATGGACTTATGTTTGGAAACTTGCCTGAGCTGAATGTGTGTGAAGGAGACAAAGTGTCCTGGCACCTTCTGGGCTTGGGTACTGAAGCAGATGTACACGGAGCTGTGTTTCAGGGAAACACCCTGCAGATGAATGGGATGCGGAGAGATTCAACCAATCTGTTCCCCCACACATTTGCTACTGCCTTCATGCAGCCTGATAACGAGGGTAAGTGCCTGCATGTCTCACTTAGCAGCAGGAAAAGTCCCTGTTGTAGTATTTGCTCCTGTGGCTGATTCTTCAGCACAGTGTAAACTCTCACAGGGTGAGCTGTGCTTTAGCCCTTGTTTGGCCCTATTTGCAAGCCCACAGCTCCTGTCTTTGCATCTGATTCTAGGGAAGAACAGGGGATAAACAATCTTGTCCCAGACTGGTTTTCTGGGATTCCACTTCGTGTTAAATACTTGTGGTAACAGCCCTGATGGGCAGTGGTGCCTGTCAGCCTTTGGAACTTGCAAACATGTCTGTCAGAACAAAGTAGCAGACAGTTGCCAGAGCTTAACTCCCATATCTGTGACTTGTGGAGATTCACATTTGACAGACTCCAGCCCTTCCCAGTTTGTGGGATAGGCACACAATACCATGTCTCATCCACACCATGTGATGGCCTCAAACTGCCAGTTATCTCCTCCCTTTGACATTTGCAGCCTGGATCTTTCACTTAACCAGCTTCTCAGCAGTGGTAGCACAGTTGTGCTGCTTTGTTTCTTCACATCTAATATGCTAGCTGTTGTGTAAGAAAGCCTCCTGAGCTGATTTTTCTGTAGGACTTTGTGCCATTCCTGTTTGGTTTCTCTAACAACCCCTTTTAATCTAGGCCTGTGGCAACCAGGCTTCCTAAGCAAACACCCAGATACACACATACCAATGTCAACCACGTCACAAGCTCTGCATGGGAAGCAGCTGTTTCCTGGGACCTTCAAAAGTAGCTGATTTATTTGTTTATGCTGCCTCCCTCAGGGACTTTTGAGATCTACTGCCAGACAAGCAATCACTACCAGGCTGGGATGAGGGAACGCTACTCAGTCTCCAAGTGTGGAAAAAGGGGCCCTGCTCCTGCCCTTCAGTACCAGAGGGTGCGGACGTACTACATCATGGCAGAGGAGGTGGTGTGGGACTATGTGCCTGACCGGAGCTGGGAGAGGGAACGGCACAACCATTCTGTGGAGAGGTAGAGCCCTTCTGGGGAATCCTTTGGCAAAAGCCTTTGCTAGACCTTGGTGAAGCCAGTTGGGTATCTCGGCTGTCTTGGGACCTGCTACATGTGCCGCTGCTGGTGGAGCTGCTGGTGGGAGCTGCAGTCCCTGTGTCAGTGCACTCACCTTTGCAGCCAAAGCAGGTCTCTGGGAAACCAGAGAACCAACTAGTGAACCCTCTGCTACAAGTTAGCTGTTTATTCCCATGAGCTTTTGGGTATCTCAGCACTCGTTCTGCATTTCTCAGCTACGCCGACATATTTTTGAGCAATGAGAATGGACTGCTGGGCTCCAGGTACAAGAAAGCAGTTTACAGGGAATACACTGATGGGACTTTCCAGACCCCAAAGGCCAGGATAAATCGTGATGAACATCTAGGGATACTAGGTAAGGATGTGTGCAGAGGGCACATCTTCCACTCACACAGTGATGGGCCTTGAACTCTAGAGCTTTGGTGGCTAAGGGCTGTAATCTGAAGACCTCCTAGATCTTTAGGCATCATCTGTGTATGCAGGTGAGGAGAAATTTGGACTATCTCCTATCTACATCTGCCAGCGTTGGAGGAAGAGAGTCCTGAGCGCAGCTTGTTAGTGGGGAAGACTGGGTTCTCATTCCTGCCTTTGTGCCAACTTTCTTTCATGTCTCAGGCAAAGCGATTTTCACACCTGCACTTCTCTGACTCTAGAACAGAAAGAACTGCTGACTTCTAGAGAGCAGTCTGAGAGATGTGGATGAAAATCTGTAGCTGTGAGAAATGTTTTTTGGGGCAAAAGCAGACAGGCCTTGGGGAGTGGAGGAGCACACAGAATGACCAAAGGAAGTATGTGGAGATGCGTCTCTGTTATGAGCCCAGGACTGTAAATGGTGACAGAGCAGCAAGACTGAGGTAATATGCCACTAAAAATAGGCTGCAGCTCTGATTTGTGACATTGCTGGGCCAAATTGATTATTACCACATTTTGAAACCAGCAACAAGGCGTGATGAAGATGCTGTGAAATGTAGCATAGCAGCATTCAGAAATCAAGCCTTAGTTGTACTAGCCACAGTTAAAATGCATAACAACCTCAATTTTCCTCACTGTGAGACTCACAGTCTGGTTTTCTAAGACTTACTGGGATTGGGACTGACCTCCAGCTCTCTTTGAGAGGTAGAGATGAGGTAGGGAAGGAGGGGAACATCATAAGGGAATATCTCTGTGGAGAAGAGAGATAGATAGAGAGAGGAATATCCTCAGGAGATCCACTGACACTTTTTGCTAGTCTCACAGTATGTTATTCCTATCTCAAGGTCCTTTTCTGTGGGCAGAAGTGGGAGATATTCTCAACATCGTGTTCAAGAACAATGCCACAAGACCCTACTCCATCCATGCGCATGGGGTGCTGGAAAGGGAGATGAGACAGCCACAAGTAGCAACCCCTGGTAAGTCCTTGTGGCCTCCAGCCATGTTCCTGTACTTGTTTTGTTATGGCAGAGGACTGGAACAGAACAATAACTGGCCTGTCAGGTTCACTGTGGCTTAAGTGATACTACTTGGGTGGGAATGGCAGCCCGGGGAGTTGTATTCTACTCTGCCTTCTAGGATAAAAAAAGCACAAGCTCTTCTGTGTGCAGCCTTCTCCCCCCACACTGAGTGTGGTCTACCTGTAGAAGGGTGATGGCAGTTTGCAGCTCCATCGCTCCTCAGTAGCCCTGGGCTGACTGCCTGTGGTTGGGGAAGCCTGTCCCTCTTCTTTGGGACCTGTGCACAACAGTATGAAAACAGCATGAAATAGGAGAAATACACCACTGCTTGCCAGGATGGTGACTGAAATCTCTAGGTTTTTTCAGAGCCCAGATGCCAATTTGTGTAGTTTTTGTTCCCCTTCCACCTGCACAGGCTGTCTCGGCCACAGACAGGTCTGCAGTTGGGCCCTGTCTTCCTGAAATGTGTTGCTGGCACACAAAACAGTAATCTAAAAAATGAATTTGAATGTGCATCATAAATATACTTCAAAAAGGTGAAAGATCATCTTAAGCTCCATCTGTACTGAAGAGAGGTGGAATTTCCTTGGTCAAGTCCAGTCTAAAAGGTGGCAGATTAACCATAGTTGTGCTGGTAGCAGATAGTATGTGCATCCTGTGACCCCTCTGCCTTGCTTGTGAGTGGGGCAATGCTTCCATCCTGCTTTCCAGGGTTTGGAGAAGGATGATGCAGTGTCCAACGAAATCAGGGTTGAACTTGCACTGTGGAGGCAGGTTCTTAGTTTTTGTTTTGCTTTGCATGCTGCTCAGCAAACTGCTGAGTGTTTCATGCTGGTGTTGAAGTGCTTCTCTGTCCCTCAGGTGACATTGTGACATACCGATGGGAAGTTCCTGAGAGGTCTGGCCCAGGCCCAAATGATTCAGCCTGTGTTCCTTGGATCTACTACTCCATGGTCGACCCAGTAAAGGTAAAATAGAAGCTTACAGCCAGAAAAGCCCAGTTAGACCATTTTTCACCCCCTAGAAAACAATGTGAGCTAGACACAATTTAGAGATCAGTCCAGCTGAGAGGTAGAAAAACCACCTGATGACATATCCAATGTTCTCCTGGGAAGAAATCCTCCACATTTGTCTCTATTTTTTTCTAACACAAGCCATCATAAAGCAATTTCACTGCCTCCTTGACACTAGCCTTCCTTCAGTTATTTGCAGGATATGAGAACATCTCCAAGTCAGTCATGATTTCTATTAGTGAGAGCCACAGGGATAATGAAAAAGACAGAAATTGTCCAAAATTAGGGCCCTATGGCTAAAGCAGGAAGAACTGAGCATTGCTAGGATCTGTTACCTTAGCACCGATTTCACAGGGAAACAACCTGAAGGATCCTGCAATAAGCCATCATGTTCAACCCAGAGAACATTGCCTCTTTATCTCAAGTTGCAGGTGTCTTTGCAGCCACAGAGTGGAGAATATTTTTGTCATTCATATTTATGACTTTTGGATTTGCATTCCTAAGAGTCTGTATAGTCTCTGTCCTTGTGCTTTGGTAGCTGGTTTTCACCCAGGAGGGTACTTACACAGCAGCACTGTTTTAAGCAAGGTGATGCAGGGAACGAAAAATACAGTTGCTGAAAGGCAAAGAACAGTGTACAAAAGAGGATGAGCAGATGCTTGTCTCAGAGGTTTTTCTCCTGTGTTCTGATTAGGATATGTACACTGGTCTGATTGGACCTCTGAAGGTCTGCCGGAGAGGGGCACTGCAGTCTGACGGGATCAGGAAGGATGTAAAGAGGGAGTTTGCTCTACTGTTCCTGGTTTTTGATGAAAATCAGTCCTGGTACTTGGAGGAGAATGTGGAACGTTACAGTAAGGGAAATCACAAGGAGATCAACCTGCTGGATGACAGATTTGTGGAAAGCAACAAAATGCATGGTAATGCCTGTTATGCCCTGAGCACCCAGTGCTATCTATGCAAAGGTGATGTTGGCTCTGTGACCTCTGTAAGGAGTCAGCCACCCCAAAACCAGGAGCCTGGCTCCTAAGTGAATGCCTTCTTCCTTTTCCACTTTAAGAGTTACTGTCTTGTTCTCAGTATTGCAGCGTGTATGTGGCACAGGACAAATCTTTGATCTACAGTGAGGGTTAATTATTCTGGCTGTCCCTGTCAGGAGAAGGAGCCAGAAAGGCTAATCTCTGTGTCTGAGTGACTTGGGACAGGAAATAAAATCAGATGTGAAATTAACATGTCAGACTAGTTTCATTCTGTTGGTCTCGGGACCATGAGGATGTACTAGATCTCAGATTAACTGTCTTGAGCTGTGTAGCTGCAATACATGGCTCAGTTGTTTTTAGCTGATTACCAAAAAGCTACTTCTACCCTACTGGGTTGGACACATTTTTCTAAATTGACATCTTATTTATGATAATCTTTCTCCATATTATATCTGGATCTATCTAAAGTATTCCTAGCAAAACAAGTCCCTTGGCTGTTGTGGAGATAGGAATAGGGGAGAGTTGTGTTGTATCTTGCTGGTTTTTTTGCAAGTGATATAAAGAATCTGCAAATGTACATGTGCATTGTTAACAATTGTAACACAATGTTACAGCTAGCAAAAACAACATGCTGAAGGTGGATGATCTTGTTTTGGGCTACAGAGGGTGCCTATGGCAGATCTGGGAGTAAAGCACCAGTGTTCCTGCCCTCAGGCCATGTCTCTTTCTGTCTTATTCCCTGTGCTGTTATCTGAGGATGACAGTTTGTGTTTGCCTTGGCATTCAGCTCACTCGCTGGTTCAGTCCCTTTTCTGCATTTGCAGCCAAAGCAGCATTCCTTCTTGCTGCACTAATTAGGAAATAAAGTCTAGCCAAGTAGTGGTTTTTACAAGTGGTCAGCATGTAATGTGTACAGCCAGCATGAGACTCTTAGAATGACAGGCCTGCCTGTTGGCAGCATTTAATTGTTTTAATTGTTCAGCAAGTAGACTGTTCAGAGACTTAGGTGTACATAGGCATGTACGTATTTCCTTATCATTGATACAGGCATGGGGCCGCCTTAGAAGGCGATTTTTCACACACCTGGACTCCTAGAAACAACTCTGCTGGCTGATTGAAGGTTTTCAGTAGGAGGTAGTCTTGGAGATTTATTTGAGCTGAGCTACAGCATGGCCTTGGATGCAAGTCACTTCTCCTGTCTGTTAGCAGAATGGAAAAGTAGTTGAGCTGGAGAGAGACTGGCAGGCTGCTGGGAAACTGTTGTATGGAAGACACTAACTGCTGATGCACTGGGTGCTATATGAGCTTGCCCTGCATGATGCTCTTCTGAGATGACTCATCATCTTTACCATTTCAGTAACAGCCTTTTCTGCTCTTACTATGTTATTTACTGCACAGCAATCAATGGGAGGCTCTATGGGAACTTGCCTGGGCTGACCATGTTCCAGGGAGAGTGGGTGAACTGGTACCTGCTGGGAATGGGTCAGGAGATTGATGTCCACACAGTCCATTTTCATGCTGAGACCTTCATATACAAGGTGAGAATATCCTGCTGATGAGAAAGCAAAGATTCGCTACTGATATCATCACTTCTGCTTGACTCTGAGGGACTTGAACTTCTGGAATGATTTCACAGCAACTTCACCCGACTAGGAAAGGGATTTGATTTTGCATATCCAAACCTGACTTTCTGAGCCTCTGTATTGTGCTGTATGAGTAGCTTAACCCTTTACCAGACTGTCAGCTTTCTCAGCTACAGTCCTGCAGCTGCTTTTCAAGATCCTTTCTGAGCCTTTAAAAACTGTAGTAGCACTGCAGTGGTCTCCAGTGACACTGACAGAATTCTCTGCCTGAGAAGATGCAGAGAGCACTGCATGCTAACAGCCTCCCTTCCCTTTGACAGAATGGCAGAAGCTACAGAGCTGATGTTGTGGATTTGTTCCCTGGGACCTTTGAAATGGTGGAGATGTTGGTTGGGAACCCTGGGACGTGGCTGCTTCACTGTCATGTGTCTGATCATATTCATGCTGGCATGGAGATAGTCTTCACAGTCTTGCCCGCACCAGGTAGGGAGCTGTCACTGATTGTTACTATAGAACATCTAACAGCAGTTTCTACTACTGTTGCTAGATTCTGAGTGTTTGCATCACACTTTACAGCTCTTGTATGCCATAAACAGCCAGTCAATGGAGCAGATAATGACTTAATATTAATTTGAGATGTTCCCTTTTGAATATGGTAATAGCTGCAGCTGGAATTAATAGGAGCTTGAATTCTGAGGTTTATACTGCCTATGTTATTGTTCTGAGGTTTATTTTAGCTTGTGTCTGAGAAACAATGTTTAGGTTTCAGATATAATTGCTCTTAGTAAGAATGCTGCCTTTAATCTAAATGCACGTCCTAAGGCTTCTCATTTCTCCAGGAAACACTGGCAGGTGCTCAGGGGGGAGAGACATTCTGTACCAGCTTTGGCTGTGATGCAGTTAATTTTCTCTGGAGCAGCCCACAGGGTGCTGTGTTTTAGATGTGTTACCAAAACAGAGCTGATAATACACAGATGTTTTAGTTAGGGGTGAACAGTGACTGCCAGCCAGGGTGAGCCTGCCACACACTCAGAGTTGGGCTGTGCTTTTCTTCCAGAGGCCATAAAGGGCTGTGCAGGGGCAGAGGGTCTGCTTTCGGAGCAGGTAACACAAAAACACTCTTGGTGTCATGTGGAGAGGGAAGATATTGGCAGGAGAAAAGAACCTGCAAGCCTTAGAAAGCCATGCTACCTCTGGACCTGATCCTTGCCAAACATGCCATGTGCTGGATTCTCAGCCTGCTCAGCCCAACACTTTCTCACCTCTTTTTGTTTCCTTCCAGAGCCGGTGCTTGCAGTCATAAACCACAGTGCAGGTATAGTGTGCGTTGTGCTGCTGAATGCTGTCTGTGTGTGGTGGAGGAGGAGGGGAGGCCTCTAATCAGTACAGAGGTTTAGATCTGTATGAGGAGAAGAGAGGAGCATGACCACCATTCACAGCCTCTCCTCTGTCAGACTAGCCAGCCTGTTCATCTGGGAGCCTGGCGGCCAATGGGTAACAGGGGGGATTGCAGGTTGATTTGTTTATCTGTCCTCCAAATGTAAAAATAAGGAAGTTGGGCTTGTTTGGCCACGTTAGGTGGAAAGTTTTGGTGGTCTTGCATCCTGTACTTGCTATGTACAAATTTATCTTCAGAGGAGAGTGCAAGCTTGGAAAATGGCAGAGATTCAAAGGATTTTAAAGGAGGGTGTTGCAAAGGAGATGGCTTTTCTCATCTGTTTCAGTCAAAACCCAGGGGGCACCTTAGATTAGTTGTCCTCCTTCCTTGGACTGTCAGTGACTGTCCTTTAGGGTATTTTCACATTTACCATTACTGACTGAAGGGTCTGGTCTGCTCTTCCCCCAAGAAAAGAGTCCAAGCACTTGCCCTGGGTCTTTCAGGTATTTTAAAGAACAGATGTAAGATGACATTTGGTTGAGTAGCACCAGGGAGAATGGGTGTAGTAGGCAAATGTGAATAGTTTATTCTGGTGATTTATTTCCCTGATTCTTCTTACTCTTCAACTCCATTTTTAAGCTGGTGTGAATAAATCAAGCTGAGTTGATTTCAGAGCCAGCTCAGACCAGCTGAAAATACAGCCACCTACCTACAACTCCCGAGTCTTTACCTTCTGATATTTCAGTTATTTCCTTCCCAACAATGTTTTCCTCATTCATTTTGAGTATAATGTGTCAGAGCAGTAGCCACAATATTAAATAAATTGGTTTTATGCCATACTCACGAGGCATCAGCCTGTATGTGCTCAACCAGCCAAAACACTTCATCAGCAGTTGTAACCTGTGCAAATAGCCACTTCTCTCAGTTTGCTGCTGCCTCTGTGAAAGTGTAAGAGAGACCAGGATCTTAAGTGTTTCACCACCAGCATGACTGAGCAAGTGCACTGTGGGAAGTGGTGGTTTGGACAGCAGCCTTGTGCATAGGGAGCTTGGAGCAGCATGAGGAACTTGCAGCAGGACCTGGTCTGGACACGAATTCTTCTGTTTCTAGCCCAGCCACTGACTCCCCACAAAGCCTCAGATCCCCTTTCTCATGTCAGGGGACAGCAATGGTTAGCTGGTTGGGCTGAATAGCTGTGAGACGTGGTGAGGTCCTGAGATGGAGTGGATCAGGGAAAGAGCCATTCATTCTCAATTTTGTGTGGCCTCAGGGATGAGGGACAGCTAGATGGATGACATCAGGGTCTCCTGTGACTTGCTTTGATTGTCTTGGATTTTTCTTTTGCTGCTTTTTTATATTGCTTGGAACCTTTCAGCTGTGGCATTTCTGGCTCTCATTGGAACTGTCTTTTTGTTTGTCTTTCAGAGTTGCAACCTGAGGATGTGGATGACTCCCAGAAGATCATGCTTTTTGGAGCTAAGTTGGCTCAAGGGCAGATAGAGGCCACAGTCATCACTCTAACTGTTCTAGGAATTGTATTCTTCATAGTCATCTGCTTCCTCTTGGGACTGATCATCTATCTTGAGAGACAGAAACGGTTAAGGCGCAATCGGAGGTCCATCTTGGATGATGGCTTCAAACTCATGTCTAAAAAGAGTTCAGGGCTATAAAAGCCATGTACAAACTTTGAGTTGTGTCACTGGAACAGAGGCTGGATCATTGTCTACAGCAAAACATTTTGGGGCACCATTTCAATCATACACTGTGCTTCTAGAAGTTAAGGAGGGAAAGCTGGAGACCTGACCTCTTCATGTATCCTCCTCAGCACTCCATAAAGAAAGTCCATCCAAGAGACATCTGAGGACCCTTTGAACTGACTGAAGACAAGCAACAAGAGTAAAAATCTCTTTCAGAAATACTTCTTTTCCATAAGAGAGGAGACATTTCCCCTATTTTCTTCTCTCCAGAACAACTCTGCTTGGTGTATCTCGGCAGACTAGCTTAGGCCAGATTCCAGTCTTGTTCCATTGCCAAAGCTGAGTTGGGAATTGTCTCCCAAGAAACTGTGAGCTTTTAAAGTAATTAATCTGAAGGAGAAGGATATTTCATTTTAGCGAATCAAGTAAGAATACAGAAGAGAAAATGTTAATTTAGATTTGGATTGCTGTTTTTTGATGAGTAATTGGACAGATGCAAATTCAGGGCAGTGTACATGTCATGGTCTGAGGGAGCTCTCTCAAGGACCATGACAACACTTGTGCCTCACCATCAACCTTGCTGTGACATGTCATCCTGCTCTCTGTGCCACAGGCAATGTTCTTTGATATCAAGCATCCTGTGTTCTGTGCTGGGAGGAGCAGCTTTTCCAAGTGCTGCAGAGCATCCTGGGGACTTCCCTGTGTTGCAGATCTGTCTGTCAGGCTGTGCCTCAGCTCCTGTGCAGCTCCCTGTGCACAGGGTCGAGGATGCTGAGTCCTGGTTTGAGAATATTGTGAGGTTCTGTAATGTGGTTTGTTCCTGTTCTTTCAAATATATTTTATTGAAGTTATCTCCAGAGTTGAGCTGTTGCTGTGTTACTGTTGGGAGCCAAGCCAAAGACTCAGTCATGTGTGAGCTGGAGTTTACACTTGGGACAGAAGAGTCAAGGGTACTTCCCCCATCGTGGTGCAACAGCGGTTTTGTGCAGGCCCATGTGGCAACAGTGAAGGAGGAGAGAGCTGATTGTGCCAGTGGAATTTTGCAGCATGGAGCAGATAAGCTGCAGCTGTGGAGTGTGAGGTAGTGCCGCCTGAGATGAGGGATGCTTGCTGTAATGAGAGGTTGTACCAAGGGCACCCTTGTCTTCTGGATAACACAGCATTGCAGGGGGTGGAGATGGAAAGGCCTGTCCTAACAAAGAAGTGCTCATGGAGTGTTGCTGTCTACTGGAGCCTCTGTGGCTAGTGACAGTCCCCATGGGGAGAAGAGCTGTGTGCTGGGGGCACCCTGCTTGGAGCTGGGAGTGGATAAGGAGATAGTGCCTCCCCTCTGGCCCCTGGGGCACCTTTGGGTTGGGGTCAGGCACCTCCAGTGCCTGCTGTCTGCTACAGCTGCCTGTCAGCTGCCGGACTGGGGGTGGTGGTGGTGTGGTATAGCCTGTGGCTAACCCCAGAGCTCTGTAGCCCAACCCACAGGCTGTGGTAGCCATCGTCCAGTGGCAGCTGTGCCCACACACATCAGTCACATTGCCATGGATGTCAGGTACCAAGCAATGCCCTGTGCAGTGCCTATCTTCCTGGCTAACCCACCAAATCCTATTATTTAATGGGAGCAGGTTAGTGCTTACATAGTTCTGTCCCTGGTTTTAAATTGGAGGCAGTTAATGCAGAGCCAGCTAAGTGGCTGTAATGACAAAGAACTGCTGTAGGCTACTTAGGTATAGCAGCATCATTTTATTAGGAACAATAGTTATAACATACTTAATCATGCTTAATTCATATTGTGTTCCTGCATATTTCCAGCTGCCCTTTCTTTTGGCAATGGGGACAAAGCTCATTAATTTCCTTCAATTACACTTCATTAAGCCTGGTGAGGAGCTAGAGGGCTGCTGAACACTCTGAACATGGGTACTCTGCTCATTGTCAGTTCTGATTCAGCTGCTATTGCAAACCAGAAGTTTACAAGTCCACCAGTCCTGGGTGAATTTTGGAAGCTATGTTGTCAGAAGTAAGAACCAAGCAGAAAACCTTTATTTTTTTCTTACTCCCATGGCTTGTGAAGAAATAGATCAGAAAATGTTTCTCAGCCCACACTGAGACAATGGAGTTATTGTAAATGTGTTCACTTTCCTCAGGAAGGCAGAAGGAGGGAAGTCACCCTTTCTTCAGTTCTTCAGCCAGCAGCCAGGCCCTGAGCTGGAGGACAGCAGACCTGGGTTTCAGTGCTGGCTCTGAAGTGGAGCAGCAGAGGGACTAGAGCTGGGACTCCAGATCTCCATGCATTTCTTAAAACAGCAGGCTGCCAAAATTCCACCAACGCAGTGTGGTTTTTGGCCAAGTGTGAAGCATTAGTGGTGGAGGTCTTTTCTCCAGTGTTGGTGGTTGATGCCCTTGAGCCCATGTCCTAGAGGAGGCCTCAGATAAGAGGCTGGTTTTGGGAGGACTGTACCATCTGATAAGCAATTCCACTGAGAGAACTCAAGGGGAAGCTTTGGACAAAACAGATCCTTTTGCTAAGACTTTCTGTTGCAAACTGTGATGAAGAACAGTTTGTCAGCAGCTTCACAACTGCCTCTACTCAGAAGTTGGCTATCCCAGCTGGTGTATTTGAATACAAACCAGGGCAGGCAGAGATAAGATGTCTCATACAGGCAAATGCAAGATATTTGCTGGTGAGAGTGAGCTGTTTGGTACAGTCCTGTACTGGTGAGGAAGTAGCTCAGCTGCAGGAAGGCAGGTGTGGAACCCCCTGCCAAACAAACCTGGGTAACATTAATTTGTTGTTTGCAAAGGAATGTTTCCTATTTCTAGCATGCTTTAGAAAACAGAACTGGCAATGTCCATGTCTGCTCTTGTCTCTGCAGCTTACCCCAGCTCTTATTCCCAGCACAGGCAGCTCTCCCCTGACCCCAGCGTGGTGCTGGGGGTGGAAGCTTTTCTCCGGGTACCTCTGCTGGGGCTGGGCTGGTGCTGGGGAGGCAGGGACTGGGCTGAGGTCTGCACCTGACAGAGCATGTCCCTGTAGCTACCTGGGAGCTGGACACAGCCCTGCTCCTCACAGGGTTTTTTGTCTCCCCGCAGGTTCCCCTGTCTTCTCCACGAGCATTGGGTGCTGGGGCTGTTCCCCAGGCATGCTCAGCACCTACAGCTGCAGCCCAAGAGAATGAACTCTGCACCTTCTGTAGAGTGACACATGCCACAGAAAGGCCCACAAGGCTTCAGAGCTGCAATAGTGTGAGCACCATCAAACAAAAGCCCTTTCTTGCCTGAGCAGCTTTCTTTTAATGCAGGTTTTGTTTCATAAGCATTTAAGCATCATATCCATTTTTTTACTTAAGCAGCCAGAAGGGAAAAGCAGACTGCAGTTCACCCCAGACGTTCCTCCAGATAGCATAATCCTTAAAGTCACTGCTGACCCTGCAAATAGGTTAGGCATCTGTGGTAGATGGCTCTGGTCCATGTCACAACTCTGCCAGGTAGAGCCCACCTGGACCAGGAGGAGGCACCACTCTCTGGCACATCCTCGAGCACAGCATCTCTTCCAAAGTTCCTCACTCCTGACTTTCTCCACTCTGAGGCAACATCTGCCTTCCTGGAAGCACTAACCTTCTCTCTGTTTGTCTGAAGGTTGTGGTAGATCACTCCAGCCTGGTGCTATGGGTTCCAGTCTTGGCTATCCCTCTCCAGACCTTTCCAATACACTGTCAAAACATCCTGGTTTGTGCTAATACTCCTCACCAACACTCTGAGACATGCTTTTCATTCCTCTCAAAGCATTTAGCAGAGACATCAGCACACCTTCCAAGTCCTGTGTTTCAGCTCTGAGAATTTGGCTGCATGGAAAACAAAGGAAAAAAAAAACATTACTGTTCAAGATGATAATTAGTAACAGACTGACAAAGGTGGAGACTAGGAATTCAGAGCTGGTTTTGTCTTCACTTGGCCTGCTTTTCCTATTGCAAAAAGGCACTAAACCAAATAAAAATCCTAAATCAAATGTTGAGGCAGAAGTACTTCCTTTGATTTTTGTTTCATGCACGTGGGGATATTTTCAATGCTCTTGCAGATGTGGCCAGCTGCTCATGTTTGCTCCTGCTTTATCTTCCAGCAGCTCTGGCTGCTCAGCATTAGCTCCAGAAGAGCACTGCCCATGTGCATGTCAAGGCACAACCACAGATCATGGGATAAAAAGGCCTCCTTTGTTTGCAGGGGTTGTTGTTTTGCTTCAGGTTGACTCACAGCAAATGTTCCAATGTGACTCAGAAAGAGCCAGTATTTAATTATGGAGACATTCTGTACTAGCCTCTGAGGTTCAGCAACTTAAGATGTTATTGCTGATAATAATAACTTTGCCCCTTCCATTCAAGGCTCTCAAGGCTGTTTGAGCATATCCTGTTAAGTTGGCTGAAGGGGTTTAGAAAACTGGCAGGCACAGAATCCTCTGCCCAGCTTGGGAGAAGTTTGGATGTAACCCAGAGCTACTTTGCTTCACGTCATGTATAATTAAAAATTCATAATACCTTCTGGAGGTAAGATTTGTGTGTACCTCAGATACACCCTGGTGGCCAGCAACATAAAACCTTTTTTGGCCAGCATTAGAGGAGCTGCTGTTCTGAGCATACGAAATGAGACATCCTGTTCCCAGCCAGATGATTGTTATTGATCTTTTGTGGGGCTAAATTCTGGGGAGTTTTAGGAAAACACAAACAATAAGAATGCTGTTGAGTTGAAAAGGATTAGTGCTAAAGAGAGGGGTAACAGTATTCACCTCTTTTGTGAAATGAGGTGCATCTCTCTGTGTTTTGGTTTAGTTTTTGGTCAGCGTCTCTTGAGCTGTTGGGATAGCATTTAAACACGACTTGTGCTTCCAACTAGTCTTCAACTCAGCTGAGCCAAAAGAAAGCAACACAGGATGGCAAGTACATAAACTAACTCCTTCGAGCCACCATCTCCACACTGCCAGCAGTAGCAGCAGAGCAGCCCAGCAGCACAGCCCTGGGGTGCCATCCTGAGTGTGCCCAACCAGGCAGCCCCAGGGCCAGACAATAAGCAGCTTCAGCTGAGGGCTGAGCACTGCGCTTTTCAAACCACCCGTTCCGTTGCTAGACTGCCAGTCACTCTAGCGTTACTGCAGCCACAGCTGCTCCTGGGCTGAGGCAGTAACGAGTCCCAGGTGCTCGTTTTGTGGAGATGGGTAATTAACCGGCAATTTTGTAAGAGAAGCCTTGCCTGATAGCAGGCAGTTCCTCAAGTGCCCAGGCTGCAGGAGAGTTCTTTCAGAATAAAATCACGTGGTTCCTCTTCATTTGAATGAGAATTCTTCTCTCTTCCAGGAACCTAAAGAGACCTAGAGCCTTTCTGGAAGGTGAGTTGCTTGTGACTTCAGTTGGCTATGCTCTTGTTCCTCCCTTGTTTTCCTTGTGTACTAACTCTAAGGTTACCACAGACCTGCAAAGTGAAATTGTAATGAGTCAAATCAAGTGACTAAAAAGTGAATGGGGAGAAATGTTTCTATCATTGTGCTGGTGCTCTGCCCAGCCCTACCCTAGACAAGCAGGAGAGACAAAATGTAGGAAGCTGTAGTCTGTGCCGGGAACATCCCGGAGATTTGTGCAATTCATTTGAAATTCTGACTCATAGGAAAGAGGTAACAGGATCTCAGGTCTCTTCAGGCTCTTGGAAGGGAGAAGAATTTTCAGTCGGATAAAGATGAACCATGTGATTTTTTTCTCCACTTCTTTCCCTTCTGCAGTTCTCTCCTTTCAGCTTCTAAGCTGAAACCTCTGAAATTCCTAGAGACAGCTGTAGCCTTTGTAGGAAATTAGTTGGAATGATGACTGCAGCCCCAGTGGCGTCATTCCTGTTTGAGATTCACCAGGACAAAAGAAATGAAGAACACCATCTTAAAAAAATTGTTTCCTAGAGGCACACAAGGTCTTGTCAGACTGCATCACAGAGCAAATCCTTTAGGATAGCTTGATCCAGTCACTCTTTTCTTTCCCTAAAGTGTGCTTCCCGGCACCAATGGACTCCTGTTCTCAGTGACTCAATCTTTGTAAAGAAAAAGAATGGCTCTAGCTATCTTTCAGAACACTTTTGCATTTATTGTTAGTTGCTTTCAGGACAGTGAATAGTTGAGAGCTTGCTGATGGGTCTTGCTGAGCTGTCTTCTGATTCACAGGGAACAGAACAGGAAAATGTTCTTCTTGTCCCTTACTTATTTTAGCTGGGGGAGATACAAGGAAGCCTCTTTCAATTCTATTTTGCACTCTTTTGGATCATGTTGCTGAGACATAGATAAGCATAGATGCTTACTTGTTATTCTTCCATTCATTTCCAAGTATTTCTTCTTGGATGCTTGTGTGCTGGGGAGAAAAAGACCAAATAACTTCTACTCTGGTGATCACTTGTAACTTTACAGTATTGCCAAAATCTTTACAAGTTTACTTGGAATAAAAGAAGAGTTTCAAGAAAGGTTATAAAGGGGAAGGTGATTTACTGGGGGAAAGTGTGAGATGGGGGGAGGTAATGGTGGAGGGATTGCAGAAGTGGTGGCAGGTACAGCCCCTGGATGTGGGGTGATGCTGGGAACGGCAGCATGGGGACTGCTATGCTCAGAACTTCAGGCTCCACATTAAAGCAATCGGTGATGAACAGACAAGCTAATTTATCCTAATGTTCTTGATAAGTTGTCAGTTAGGTTTAATGAAGATTACTGAAAACAGTAATGAAATCGTCACAGCCTGGTTAATCAGAACTGATAGTACTGATGAGTTGAGTCACCTCCCTGCTGCTGCTCCCAGGTGAAGGAGCTGCTGCTGCTTTTTCCCCCCATTTTCTTTCAAATCCAATTTTCACCTGGAGTTCCCTGAGACAAACACTTGCTGTCACCTGCACTTTGCTGCACAGCAGCTCCTGGGCAGCCTGGGTGGTTTAGGATGGGAACTGTCTATAGGGTGAGCATGGTGGGGGGCTGCTGGCTCCTGTCCCCTGAGATGCACAAGAGATACCTCACCCCTGCACTCACCCAGGAAGAACTGCTCTGACGACTCCTGTGATGCTACCCAAAGCCAAGTGAAAACGTTTTAGACTCTGCATTTCAGCTGCTCCTAACCCTCTGGGTTTCTCTGAGCTAACTGCTAATGGGACCTCCCTGGGTTCCCTGTAAGCCCCTACTGAAAACGGAGGCAGCAGGCTCCTGGAGGCAGAGAGGAAGGCTAGGATGTTACAGACAGAAGGTAGCAGCTCTGTGATTTTTACATAACAAATCAATTTCGGGAGGTTTCAGCTCTTTCTTGTACCATAGTAGCACCTTTTTTTGTGCAGCAGATACAGCTGTGGTTGGGCTGCACTCTGACATGGTTTGGTGTGAGAAACAGGTTGTTAAAGCCATAACCCTCTGCTCAGGTGCAGAGCTGGAGCTGTGGGTCCTGTTTTGACTCCTGCAGTCGTCTTACCTCTCCAAGAAGAGTTGTCCAGGCATAGGGTGGTGGGTGGTGAAATGTACCTGGGAGATGGTTGAGAAGCCCTGGGAGGCAGCTGCCTTTGACAGCCCCCATGCTGCCTGCTGCAGGGTGGGCAGGTGGGCTCTGAGGGACACAACATCCCCACTTCTCCAGCCAACAGGCCATTTTTGGTGCTCAGTTTTTGAGAGGGTTCATAGGTCATGCAGGAATGTGAATGCAGCATTTAGCATTGAAAGGAAATAGGTTTTTATTTTCTTGAAAGCTAGGAAAGGTGATGAGTGCAGCTGGAGATGTGGCAATCATATTAAGGAGAGAAAAAAAAAAGCATCGACTAGCTCTGCTTTTCTAGGAGCAGAGCTGAATGAAGGGCAGTTGAAAAGAGAGAAGGAACTGGATGCAGGAAATGCTTTTCATAATGTGAGTGCAAACTAACCCAAGCTGGAATAGTCATCAGTGTTTCAAAAACTTAGCCCCTGAAACATTTCAAGAAATTAAAAAAGCACACACAAAGCAAACAAACCCCAAACAAAACCCCAAACCCTCCCAGGCTGAGTAAGAGCAATTGAAAGGGACTGTGTCTGGAAGAAGGACAAAAGAAACCAGTGGGACGAGATGCAGAAGGATGCAGTGGAAGAAAGCAGGTGAGGAATGTTCTCTCAGGGTGAGCTGCTTCCAGAGTGACCTTGCACGTACCTGGACAAGGCCATCTTCTGCTTCTCACCGTTACTGTGCTGTGACTCACTCCTGATAGACCTGCTCACTCACAGGGCTGCCTCCCCACCACTCCTTTGCCTCCTCCAGCTCTACAGCAAGACCCTGGAGAGCTGGCAGCAGCCACGCTCAGGAACCAGTCTGCCTTGAGACTGGAGTTGAGAATTCTGTTTTTGTAGAGAAATATTTGCTTCTTAAGGGAAATGAGAGGGTTTTTAAATGATTTCTAGCTGAACAAGGTAAAAATGATTGTCCACGGATAAAATTTCTTATTGGAATTGATTACACTTATGTCCTTGCTTTTATTCAGATATTCAGTGAAAAAA
Organism: Galbula dea; assembly: GCA_013399015.1. Taxonomy (NCBI): domain Eukaryota; kingdom Metazoa; phylum Chordata; class Aves; order Piciformes; family Galbulidae; genus Galbula; species Galbula dea. Next base: position 308,594 of record VWZX01003202.1, read on the forward strand.
ACAGCAGTTGCAGAACACAAACACAACCTGCAGGACATCATCTATTCTCTGGTCACTTTCTGGAGCAGAAAGCTGCTGTTCACAGATAAAGCTGTTTCAGGGCTCAAGTCATCCCTGTCTCCAGGGAGTCCTCGAAGTGTTTCAAAGGCTTCCTACTTCACTTTTCCTTTCAAATAGTATTTTATCTTCTGCATCCCTTAATAAAGGAACAGGACTCTCAGTTCCCATTTGAACATTTGTAGCTGCTTGTAAAATCAGACTATGGATTTTTTTCTGTTGTTTGTCAGAAACTTCAGGGCAGTTTTTAGTGTAGTTCATCTTCCCATCCTCCCACAGGGGTTTTCTTCAACCTAAGGGAAAAAAGGCACAACAGGAACTTCCACAGCAACAAACCTGCCCCTGGCAATGGGACAGGGCTCCAGAACAGCCTCTCTGGCCCTTTCTCCTGGTATTGAATTCTCTGAGAAGGGAAAAAAAAAAAACCAAACAGCATTTTCTGGACCTGGCAGTGTTCTTTTTCACCTCCCAAAGGTGCTCAGCAGCTGCCACATCGTTGATGATTGCTCCTCTGTCTTGTCTCTACTGTATCAATCAAATCTTCCTTGTCAAGAGCAAATTCCTGATTCACCTATGTCAAATTTCATGTCCTGAACTGATAGGGTGTCCCTTGATGGCCTTGCCTTGTTTCTCCTTCACAGCCAGGAAACAGGAAATAACATGAAATTTCAGAATATCATTTTGTGCTTTCTCGCTGTCTGGAATGCATTTGAGCATTCAGCTGCAGGTGACCCGAGTGTACTAGAGCAGATCTCTGCTGTGTGACTGCCACACTGCATTAGAAATAGTTGCAGATACAATTGGAGAATTCAGGGAAAGCCTGTCAGGAATGTTCGTACCAAGCTTTGTAAGGGGGCTTGGCCAGAGCTGACCCCACTCTTCATCTGGGCAGTTCTCCCTCTCCAGGCAAGGGACACACACCTAACACAGACTGCTCTCTGGGAAAGGGCTAGAAGAAGATCCCCCAGAGCTCAGTTCCCTCTCAAAAATGGTGCCTTTTTTTGGCAGTAAAATGTGCTAATTTACATTCATCCCCTTCTGCAAAGTCTGTGGTGAGTGAGCTGGTACAAATACAAACTCCTAAGAAACTCAATGTAGAGACTCTTTCACCAATAGCCCTGCTGAGCTGAGGAAGGCTGCAAGAGACCAAGATGAGCAGTGACTGATGGGTTCAGCCTTCCTTGGTCCCTTTGATGATGGAGAGTGGCTGTGGTCCAGTTCTGATGGCAGGAGGCAATCTGCTTGCAGAGGAGCTCTGGGTGGCAAAGGGTCATGCCCCTCTAAATGACAGAGGCTACTGCTGAATTAAACTGCTGTTGCAAAAAGAAAGTAACAAATACAGTCAAATGTCTCTTATTAGGAAGAGTTGCACTGGTTCCAGGGTGCACAACAGGGTATTTAATGTTTCAGGGTAGACGTGTGGGGTACAGTGCATCAGTCACATTTGCAGAATCTGGCCCATGATGACACAGCATTTGGATCACAAGGTCTTCTGGTTGCTTACCATCCATCCTTTCACTGTGGATGTTTTTACGGGTAGGTTATGTGCCAGTCTTTGCTATGGAAAGACAGGTCCTGTGCATCCAAAGAAGTGATTTCAGCTCCAAACTCAAGCATCAGCATCCTGGGTAATCCCACAGGAGTCCTCTGATCATCTGACCCTTTCCTCTGTATGCAAAATGGGAATTGTATTTCACTGCCTCCCAGGAAAGATGCAAGATAAAAGCTCAAACACTATTCCTCAGGGATTTAATTAAGTACCTTGGCAGAGAGACAGTCTGTGACCTCTGCTGTTCTTTCTATGTTTTCCTCACACAGAGGAAATTTTTTCTCTGTGGGGAAAAAGACGACATTGAAACTGTGCAGTGTCTGTTTATCTCTAGGCAGCCCATCCCGCTGGACAGAAAGCACAGCGCTTGAAGGAGGACCTGAAAGTAATGAGTGAGTTTACTTTGATATGACTAAGCTGTGCTCCACCCACTCCCTTTTCAGCTGAGCATATTCTCATCACACCATTCCTTTATCTCTTTGTTTAGATGGTGCTTCTCCACAGCAGTCAGCTGGTGCACCCCCTGTTCTGAAACCAGCCTCACAGGTGGCTCTGGGAGAGAGGATGCAGGTACTGCTGCCAACACAGCATCTCACCTCTGCCAGGGCAGTATCATCACCTCTGTGAGGGTGGCTGCCTGCCTCAAGCCCACCCCGGATGCCCAGCACACCCCTGTGCTGGGGGCACCATCTGGACTCCCAGCAGAGCTGGCAGTCTGCATCAGGCCTCTGATATGGACCATAGGGGAATATGATGATCCCTCCAAGAGACATGCATGGTTGGAAAGCTGAATTTGGCCCTTATGCACAATTAGGAACATTTGGAACTCTGTGGTAATTCTCAGTGAGGTGGAGGCGAAACGTGGCTGGAGAATCGGTGCAGATAGGTGTGAAAGGAGCAGATCATGGCTCCTGGGAGGTTAGCCTGGGGCAACCTAGGATGTTAAGCTTGGCTCTGCTTGGCTCTCTGCTCACAGAAGCAGAATCCTGTTTCAGCTGAAGATGATTGGCTGGAATAGGTTTGCCTGTTTTCTGACAGTCACATTGTGGCACTTCCTGAGTCACAGAAGCCATACCAGCCATTGCAAACCAAGAGGAGTGCAGTGTCTTCATTGCAGTAAAGTGAATATAAAAAAGAAAGAGTTCCCAGACCCTAGCCCAGGAGGACAGAGGATGCTCTTGGAGTCACAGTTGGTTGCTCTGTGGATCTCCTTTGTGTGTTCTGAAGCAGAAATGGCTCAAAAGTGGAAGCAGCTTCAAGCAGCAGCTCTTTCTTGACCTTTCTCTACTGGTCTGAAAGGCCTGATGTCAGCACCAGCAGCAAAGCTCAGAGGAGGATGGACAGGCCCAGACAAGAAACCAAAAGATGCACCTTTGGAGCGTGATGGGAACTTTTGCATTAGGAAAATATTTAGTGTAATGGTTTTGTGTTCCCAGTATTTCTCTTAAGTCCTCTCATGGGGTCTTTACTTACCTCCTACAATAATCTTTAGGGACGGTTTCATTTGGCTGGGCAAGCTTGGTACTCCAGTAATGAAAGCATTTTCCCTCCATCTTCCTGGGAGCAGATGGGGACAAGCACTTTGATACATATACCTACGAAGATTGTGGTAGCACAGCGCAGGGAGAAAGGCTCCATTACTAGGATGATTTGGCTCATTGTTAAGTATTGTCCAGTAATGAAGATGAATTATGTCTTTAGAAGCCATTTCTTTAAAATTAACTTAAATCAAGAAGTAAGAGTGAGTGACTTTGACCTTGGACAGTTTTAGATACTGCACAATGAAACTGGCTGCTGAGTTAAATGACTTACCTTTGTCAGAGAGGAGAATGTCCCTGCAGGCACAGACTGGGAAGATACTGTGAGCCCTCAAGGTCCAGTGAGTTGCCCCTTATGTAGACATAGTCTACATTAAAGCTATTCAGAAAATGGATCTTAACTGAAATTTCAGCAGTTAAATGTTTCTTTCTGACATACAAAAAAAATCACCAAAAAAGAAAATGTTAAGTAATCTCATGAAAATGAGAAGTTCCAAAAAATGTTTCCCTCTAGTAGTGTCAGAGTGAAGAAGCCAAAAGTTCTATAGAAGCAAAGGCTGACTCTGTGCATTTCAAAGGTTGTTTGAAGAAGTACATTTCTCCCTTTGTTTGTTTGACTTAGAGGAGCCAGCACAAACATTTAGTTATGATGCATGATGAACTATGAAGTCTCCTAGAAGCAGCTCAGGATGTTTGTAAGTGGAAAATAACTGCAGCAAACTAGCATGTGACTGCTGAAGTGTTTGAACTGTTGACAGAATAAATTGGTTCTGTAAGGAACACTGTGGCAGGAGAAGTGAGTGCCTTTGTGAAATGTCACGAGGCATTGCACAGCTATTGGGTTCGTCTCTGCATCTCTGTGCACTGGATGCTGTTCTGCCAAGTCCTCCTAAAGCAGGACAAAGAAATGAAAGGGAACATGGGCAGACAACCACATTGTAACCACACAGTGAAGGGGTTTGAGGGTGGAGCCCTGCCATGGTACTGTGGAGGTGCCAGCAGGTGCTCGCCCACCCTGCAGCCACACGTGCGTGTGTACGCACGGCGGCATTCACCCCCAAGCCACCAGAAGCAACTTCTGGAAGCTTGCATATTCAGAAGTTGTATGCAGTAAAGCAGTTGCCACTTCTCCTTTGGTAGCCAGAGCCCAACTGCTGATCTCATGCATGCCACAGCTTTACAGCTCTAAGTGTGGTTCACTGTCCTCCAGACAGAATCCTGAGATGATGAGTACCCTTACACCACAGAAACCATGAAGAAGACAATGTAACTGCCTACTTGTTGTGTGCCCAGCTCAGCCCCTAGACAGGGTGCAGGTAAGGGCCAGTTGTGGGCCAGGAAAAAACAGCTCTGGTGATGCTGAGGAAGGGTGGAGAAGCCTGGTGATGTCTCTGGAGACACCTACAACAAAACCACTTAAGGCAAAAGACATTTTGTGTTTCCAGATGAGTGCTGGGTTGCTGAGTTGATCACAAACCAGGAGAAGTTGACTTTTTTCTTCAATCCCCAATGCAGACCTGCCTCTCTCCACTCAGCCCACTGCCTGGCTCTGGGCATTCAGCATGGGACCTGCTGCAGGGAAGCAGCACAAGAAGACTCTCTGCATCTGAGATTCTGATCTTGGAGGCTGAGTCTACTCTGCAAATGACTGTCTGCAGAGGAAGGGAAGGAGTGGAGAAGGGATTTCCACCCACATGGCTGCTCTTTGCTGCTGCTCTGCCCTGCTCCTGGCTCTTGGGCAGAGGGCCAAGGAGAAGCCTCCCTGGAAGGAGCCTCCCTGGACACCCAGCAGCACCCTGAAATTCTGTTCTCATTTTTATGAGGTGTTTTGTTTTTTTCAGTCCTTCACATTGTGGGAGAGTGAGAAGGGGTCGGTGCCAAGCACAAAACTGGGAGCTCTCTGGAGGCAGAAATCCTTGGATGTTCTCTGTCTGCTAAAACTCTGGCACAGGGAGAAAAAAAGATGTTGCAAATTAGTGAAGATGCTTCACCCCACGTAGCTGTTGTGCTGGGTACCCAGAAAGGAGGAGGAGGGAAATGGGAGATCTGGGCATGTCCCCTCTCTGTGTTTTGCTGCTCTGTTAGATCTGCACATGTCAGACTCTCCCACCGACTGTCTCTGTGTGTGATTTCAATGCACCTCAGCGTGGAGCAGGCAGAGATGTGCTATTGGCTCTTGCGAATGCGGAATGTCAGCTGGCAGGCTGTATATATCGCAGGGAAAGCAGGAACCACTCAGCCTCTGAGCAAAGCTGCCTCAGCACAGAGCTCAGGGATACTTTGAGTATGGAAAGAAAAAGGAAAGGTAGCTCTTGCTGTTGTGATTCTGACAAGCTCTGAGAACTCTTGGGGAAGAGAGACCTGGTGGATGAAGGACTACGTGGAAAACCAATAAAGCAGATTTCCAAAGAGAAGTTGCAGGAGAGATGCAGAAGACAGCCCAAAAGGAAATATTCACTAGGATTTCTTCCTAGGTGCAGAGAGAAAATGTTTGGGGATCTCTGGTATTTCAGCATCTGAATCAGCTTCTGTATATAGGACGTATGGAACTAAAAAAAGGACAGCACCTGGAGAAGCCCTGGAGTGAAGCTCAAATGTAATCAGCACAGGAAGAAGGACCCATCCATCAACTCTTCTGTTGTTTGCAACCATAGGGCAGATTTTTTAAATGCAGGCATGTGTGTTCCCTCCTGCAGGCACTGACTTCAGCCCTTGAGCTGCCTGGGGAAGGGGGCAGAGGACTGTGAGCCTGACTGGGGACAGGGCAGTGCTGGCACTTGTCTCCCCCAACCATGAGCAGGCACATGTGGTTCCCTTTGCAGTATATCTCCAAGCCCTTCTGGAGACCAGAGAACTACAACACGACCAACTTCTTCTCTGCACTGTACAGCTTCCCTAACCAGTCCTTCTTCCACAGTGATCTGGACCTAGAGGACTTGGGGGACTTTGACAGTGGAACCAAGTATGAGGGTGAGTCCCAGAGCCGGACGGTGAAGGCACTGCTGATCATTGCCTACTCTGTGATCATCTGCATCTCGCTCTTTGGCAACATCTTGGTGTGCCATGTGGTGATCAAGAACAAAAGGATGCACTCTGCCACCAGCCTCTTCATTGTCAACCTGGCCGTTGCTGACGTGATGATCACCGTTCTGAACACCCCCTTCACGCTGGTGAGAGTCCAGCTTGTCTGTGCTTTACTGGTGTCTGTGTCTGCCTGTCAGCTCTGTGAACCTGTATCAAACAGGCCAGGAACAGGATAATGGGCAGGGTGTAGTTTTGCCTCCCCCACCTCTTTTTCCCTCCTGGAAAGGTGCACCTGTGAATATCCTCCCCAACACCCTCTTGCCCGTGGGCAGGGGTTAGTGGCAGCACCAGGGGCTCCCTCTGCCCCCATCTCCAGTCATCTCAGGAGGCATCACTCCTCTGCAGTTTTCTTGCCTCTTCCAGGGTGGTGGCAGGGCTCAGGAGCTGAAGTCCTGCTTATCTTTTGATGAGGAAGGAAGTGGGGACAAATTTGACACCAGAAAGTCCAATTAGCCATCAATTTCTTACAGAAATTATGTAAATGAGGTCAGTCCTTGGGAAGATGATGACAGAGGAAATTGCTGGTTCTATGCTGAGCCATGTCAGCTTGGCATACCTCTGACTCAGGCACTACAAACTGTGCTTCTTGGGGCTCATTGTCCGTTGTTTATTTTCAGTTATTAAATAATGCAAGACAAAAAAAATATTAGAAGAATGAGGTGGGAAGAACGAAACAGATTCGTTTCTTGCCCAACTGCCACTATCTCCAAACAACTTGTATGTGGGGCTCTCTGAAGCTGGATTTGCACATCCCTGTGGTTTGAAAGCATCCCAAATCCTCTTGCTTCAGTCCTTGCCCAGAGCTGGCCATAAGGTTCTTTTGCCTTCCTAAAGCAGTTCCTGAATTGTCAATTTGAATTCACCTTTTCTTAAAAGGATCCTGTTTCTTTGCTGGGATTTCTCTGCCTTGCTCTGATGGGATTTGCGTCCCAGGGTCTGTTCAGGAGAGGATAGTGCCCTCCTGTGTGTTTGCAATTAAAGAACTGTAATCTCTGAGGAAAGAGCTTTACTTCCACTTGAGAGGAAGAGCACACGTGACATGTTCAGTGACAGAGTCATTACTACTGGGCTTGTCTCTATAGGGAAATTAATTAGGTGAATTGAAAACAGATTAGCTAGTCTAGACTAATTTTCTGTGTGGACAGATGTTTTGTAACAAATGTGCTTTATTTCAAATTATCTTAATCTTCTTCCCAAATGAGATACATTAATTCGGAATAAATATTGCGCAGTCAGGAATGAGGAGGGAGAGAGACAACAGCCCTCGTTGAGGATAATCTCCTCTGCAGGAAAGCCACAGGAAGCCACACCCCTCTGGAAACTCATGGGAAATGTCACTGTGGGCTCAGGGGGGCTCTGAGCTCCTCACTCCCTCCCTGACTTCCCTGCAGTGGTGCTCAGGGATGGGAGGTGGCTCCGTGCCTGCAGAGCTCAAGTCGATGAGGAAGGTAACCAGCTTGGGAAGTACGAGTTGCTTTTTCAACTGGAAGGTAAAGTTTTCACCCCTGTTTGTGTAACTTAATTGACACCTCTGGAATTGCTGTTGATGCACCTCACACAACCTGGTAAGAGGAGAGTCAGGCTTAGAGATCAGTATGTGACAAGACTGCCACCCAGTTCCACAGCCTGCTCCTGAGTGTGGCTGGCAGCTGCAGACCTCGAGGAGAGCAGGGGCACAGGGCAGAGGATGGGTGAAGGAAGGTCCTCCACAGCCCAGCAGCCACAGCTCACAGTGTCATCTTGCTCTTTCAGTGCCCTCAGTGATTTGTTTTCTTCCACCAATTTATCGCACCAAGTTTTGAACCCAGGCAGCTTTCAGCATCCATAAACTCAGATGCATGACTGCTTTAAGAAGGCAAGCTTCTTGTTTTCCCTCAGACCCTCTTCAAGGAGTGGAGCTGAGATTTCTTTGCACCCAGAAGGGCCATGTTAGGTGTAACACATGTACACAGAGCACCCCTCAAGTGGATTTGCTTGAGCAGTGTAAAAATATCTCACCTCTGTTTCAGAGCCTCCTGCATGGTCATTGTTTCCCCAGAAAAACTGAGTATAATGCACCTACAAAGCATAAGGAAAGCATAAGAGCATTTTTTCCTTACCATACTCCTGGGAATCCTCTTTGCCACTCCTCAGACCACTCACAGCTGTTGACCCAACCTTGCTCCCCAGGTGCGGTTTGTGAGCAGTACCTGGGTTTTTGGGAAGCTGATGTGCCACGTAAGCCGGTTTGTCCAGTACTGCTCCGTGCACGTCTCTGTGCTGACCCTCGCTGCCATCGCTCTGGATCGGCATCAGGTATGTGGTGCACATCACCCCTCTGTTTGCTAGAACATAAGGCACTACATGCATAGCTTTTCCCCCCTTCAAATCCTAGCACCTGGAAACCTGCCTTGTCTTGGGAATCCAGGAATGGAGGGGAGACCTCTAGCTTTCATAACTGTGGACAAAAAACCCATGTTTTTTTACAGTGAGGGTGATCAAACACCAGAACAGGCTTCCTGGAGAGGTTGTGGAGTCTGCATCCTTGGAGATATTAGAGACCCAACCAGGAGTCGCCCTGGGCAGCTTGCTCTGGCTGACCCTGCTTTGCACATGGTGCTGGGGTAGATGATCTCCAGGGTCCCTGCCTACCTCAGCCACGCTGTGGAGCACAGATCTGAAAGCATGATGGGAATACATTCTGAAGTGCCAACATCAGCAAGCCCTTGCAGTATCTCAGTATTTATGAGGAGCCTTATGGTTTTAGGCTTTCCCCATTATTTTGGGATGCTTAAGACTGGAAGCAGTGAGGACTATGTTATCATGTTTGGTTCAAGGTGAGAAACTCTCCTCCCCTCCCCCTGCCCCAATTCTTTTTGGCATATACCAACTAGGAAATCCTTACAGGTCAACAAACGTAACAATGCAAACCAAAGGGTTTCCTTGAAGTATAACAGTTTGCAGTCGTCACTTAAGCTGACAAATGCTGTGCACTGGGGGAGCAGATCCTACAAGGTGCACCCAGGCATGCTGTGGTTTCCTGGCTCTGCTGGAGTCACTGGGGCAATTGTTACTGAAAAGCATTTTCACATGGGGGATGGCAGGGCTAAAAGAGTTGAAAGCAATAACAGATTCTACTCCGACTATCTTAGATGTGCTCCATCTGGTGTCAGAAAATTACAGTGCTTGCCAAAGTACAGATCATCCATTTTTGTCCTTTTTCCCACAGAAAATTTGGTAGCCTGCCTATTCTGTGTGCAACTTGCAGCTCCTGAAAGAAGCATCATTTTTAATCAGTAGATTCTGGGTCAATTGCAAGGCATGGCTAGGTATCAAGAAATGTTTGTTTAATTAAAAGCAAAACATACCTGCCTTTAAATTGAGTGGAGTAGGTTCCTCAGTGTTGCAGTTAGCTAGTATGGCCCAATGAGATAAAAATAGAAGTAAGGAGATGTCACCAAGTGAAGAGAAAACAGCACTTGCCGCTAAAAACCTTACTAGTGCTGAGAGGTCCCAGAGAAGACAAATGCTCCAGGGGAGTTGTAGAAGTTTCTGTAGATATTTATAATGAGACTAGAAAAGACATGCATAAAATACCAAAGACTTCCTCAGCCAAGAGATCATTTGGATGACTTGAGAGGTCTATTTTTAATTGTTGTTTCATTGACTAATACAATCATTCATAGTGGATTTAGCTCAGCAGATATCTAACCCCCTCAATCTCTGAAGCCCAGCTGATGGGTGACAATGTCTCTCTGCTCAGGGCAGTGTGCCAGCAGTAACACTTAATGCTTGCACAACTCCTCCCATTTTCCAGCCCTCATAGTCTCGCAAGTGCTGTGGAATGACTCTTTCTGCCTTCAGCACTGGAGGGATGCAGAGCTGCTGCAGCACCTCCAGCTGATAAGGAAGCGCTGCTAGGTAGCAAAGGCACACAGGGTACGCCCTGCCTAGCTAGCACTGCACATCACTGAACACCAAAACACCAGCCTTCAGGCTTGGTACAGCTGTATTGGCCATGGCTGAAGGTATCAGCCGCAGTTCTCAAGCATCTTATCAGTCTGTCCTGTGAGTTCACCAAATACCAAATGTTGTGAGCCCTGTGGCTGCTGTCGGTATTGGAGACCTTGTGTGTAGCAACTGGGAGACTTTTAGCACTCTCTGTAGTCCAAGCTAGAACAACTTCTTGGCTTTCAACTTGTGCCACACATGAGGTCAATGCTGAGCATCCCTCCCTGTCCTGCAGAGCACACGTGCTGCTTGTGTCTTGCTCAATGGTCATCACACAATGCTTGCTCCTGGACATGGAGATAGCAAAGATCTGTTGGTTTGGGTTTTTTTCCCTAAAGCTTGCAGCTTGTCTCTGTCAACTGAAGGAATTGTAGATCCTTAGGATCGGTTGTTCTCCACAGGTTATCATGCACCCTCTCAAGCCACGCATGTCCATGGTGAAAGGAGTGATTTGCATCATTATCATCTGGGTTATGGCCAGCTGCTTCTCACTGCCTCATGCCATTTATCAGACACTGACAAGATTTTATATCGGGTAAGACATTTATATGATGGGTTTTTTTATGACCTATGTAGCTTAATCAAAGCCCCAGAGGTCCTAAGGCACACAACTCTCCACTTGTGTTACTAAAAAAGAACCAAAAATCATGGTGAAACACAGAAGTGTTCCTCCTCTTTGACTAGGTGATGAGTTCCTCACAAAAGGACAATGAAAATCAAGGGAATTGCTTTCAGGCTTGTTGATTTTGCCACAGCGATGCAGCCCTGTAATGTGAGGCAGGCACAGAAGGGAGGTGATCTTCCTCATTAGAGGCATTGATGGGGATTATTTCTTTCTTTTCTTGGGGTTGTGTTTAAAATGTCTTCATTGGGATCAAAGGTTAAACTTACAGCAAAATTTTCCAGTGAAAGTGGCTTGTGCATGTTACTGAATGAATTCTGCTACCTGTACCTTCACTGAAACTTGTAAGAACATCTGAAGTGTTTGTCCTCCAGGAGCTGTGTGCATCTGGTGGTGGAATTGACAGTTCTTTCTCTCTTTGATCATCAGAAACAGAACAATACGAATGGTCTGCCTCCCCAGCTTCCCTCCTCCTGCTGATCTTTTCTGGAAGTATTTGGACTTGACTACTTTTGTTCTGTTGTATGTCCTGCCCTTGCTTGTGATCTCTATCACATACACCATGGTGGCCAAGAAGCTGTGGCTGAGGAATGCCATTGGGGACCTCACGATGGAGCAATACTATGCCCATCAACGGAAAAAGAAGATGACACTGAAGATGCTGATGGTGGTGGTGGTTGTGTTTGCAGTATGCTGGTTCCCCCTGAACTGCTACGTGGTATTGATCTCCTGTAGGGCCATCCATAGTAGCAATGCTCTGTATTTTGCTTTTCATTGGTTTGCAATGAGCAGCACTTGCTACAACCCCTTCATTTACTGTTGGCTGAATGAGAACTTCAGATCTGAGCTGAAGTCCTTGCTGTGTGTGTGCCGCCGAGGGAGCGCAGCCCAGAGCCATGCTCTGCAGTCCATCTCCCCAGCTTTCAGGCATGCCTGGGTTGAGAACTGCCACTATAAACGAGGCAGTGCCTGCCAGAAGGCAGGGGCATCCTCCCAGAGAAACTCTGCAAAGACAGACATATCTGGTGTTCAGCCAATTATGGCAGAAAGCTAAACCCTTTATCTGATGGCCAGGTGGCATCTTGTTGTAACTGCAGAATCACAGGAAAAGTTGAGCTGGAAAGGACTGCTGGAGATCATCTAGTCCAACCTTCCACCCAAAGCAAGCCAACTTCAGTGTTCGATTGGGTTGTTCAGCACCAGGACCAGCCAGGTATTCAAAAACCTCCAGGGATGGGCTACCCACCTGTGGGCTCCAGCATGAGGCCTCTCAAGGGACTTCTTCATCAGAACAGTCAGCAAACATGGAGAGAATTCTCCAACAGCACACCAGATCTTTTGTAGCCTGAGGAAACAGAGGGACCTGCCCCCATGGCACACATGTTGACCAATGCACACTGCTTTGAAGGACATGGCTCTTCATGCATGCAGAAACACTGCATTGATTCCTCCTCCTTCTTGATTTGTAATTTCCTCAAGATGAAAAACGTTTACAGCCTTTCTCAAATTTATGCCTGTACCATCACAGCCACTTTGCTGTTACTGACACTGAAGGCTCTGTCCATCCACCTGGCTGTGACCAGGGCTCTGTAGACTGCCATGATCCCCTGTGAAGGGGAAAACATCCCAAAATCACAACAGGAGCACAGCTCAGGAGCAGGACAGCAAAAACTCACTCCACTTTTACAGGTGTTGTTCTTTCCGTGGCTTATTTCAGTCTGGCAGCCCTTTCTCAACACATTAGCCTGTCTGAGTATCCTGGAGCCAACCTGCCAGGCAGCAGTGATATCTGTCTGTCTGTCCTGGAACCAATCTGTTGGGTAGCAGTGATATCTGTTTGTCTGTCCTGGAGTCAACCCCCCAGGCAGCTGCTGCACAGGATGCTCTGCTCTGCCCGAGGTGGAACCTGCACTGTTGCTCTAAGTGTTGGGAACAGACCTGCAGCTATTAAACCCAAAAAGCAGGAGACAGGAGAAGTTGGCACTAGATAAGAAAGTCCATCTGTAACCTTTGAGCTGCAGCAATTGCCTCTGATCCTGATCCTCTGCTCTCAGGCGTGACCAAGAGCTTCCAGCAACATTTCTCCCATTCCTCCTGTGGCTCCTCACACATAACAGATGACTGAGATTCCTCAGCATGTGGGCAAGTGGTGCCTGGACAGCCAGTGCCAGCAGCTGCTGCTCTGGCAGGTCATGGTGGGAGCCAGCCCCAGCATTGCAGAGACGGATTTGGATCAGCAGTGAGATGTACCAAGTGGGAGCGTGTGGCCAGCCTCAAACTGGTGGCTGCAAAAGTGTTTCTCTTCCTTGGAAAGAATAGTCAGTTTGGGTTTTGATGTCCATTCTGTGATGGCTTGGCCTTTGTGATGGCGAAGGATTTAGCCTCAAAAGACAGTGAAAGGCAAATGAGTTCCATCCTTCCGTGCAAAGTCATACTAACTAGACTTATGCAGCCTGGCACTTCCACCAGAGACTGGCAGTTTGCTACAGCTGCAGACCTGAGTGAAAGAGTATTTAAATTTGGAAATCAAGATTCTTTGATAGCTACAAAAATGCTGATGTGTGATCTGAGGTTATATTTGCATCTAAAAAAGAAACTGAGAAGCTGAGGAAAGAAATAAGAGTGACATGAGTTTTGCTTCTTCCTAAGACGCTTGTGGGAAGGGGAGAGGACAGAAGCACAGTAGATACGGACCAGAGACCTCACATGTCCTGAGACACTACCAAGCAGTGGCATTTCCCATGCTGGTGCTTCTAGTGACCACTCCCCTCACCAATGTGACCACTCCTCCCTGCCGCAGGAACTGCTCTGCAGAAGGATGTGCTTAGGGTGGGAGAAGGAATTAGAAAAACCTCATCAGAGGACAAGCATCCAAGACTCAGATATCTTCTCTGATTCATCTGCAAGAAGTGTTTAACAGACTTTCTCTTGTGGGTAGCATTTCATTTCTTTACACTAATAAAGAAGCTAAAGTGGAGATCTGAATGGAGCATGCACAGTGAGGGCAACATCTGAGTAAATAACAGCATACACCTGATATTAATACTGAGCTGGATTTGTTACTGGCTGGAAAACTTGGGATTCACTGACTGCAGATGGCATTTCCACAGTGTAACTGTCTGGAGGGTTTCTACAAACAAGATGCCTCTTGTTAAAGAAAACAACCATGAACCCAAATACAACATTGTCAAGGCAGTGATATAAGGAAACACCTTTTCATTCAGATGTTCTTCTTTTTACAGCAGAAACGTTTAATGTAGCTAAATAATGCAAATTTTGTGTATATCCCAACGTGCTCCTGGAGAACTGCTAGAGCTCATTACTCTCGAGCAAATAAACCAGAGTCTGTCCTTGCTGCTCATTTTTCAGCAGGATAATGAGCTGGGTCCAGCTTCCTTCAGCCTGAGCAGAGAGATGCTCAGTGTACACCAGGGTCAGACCCACCAGCTCCTGGGACACAGCAGTGGCTGTGCAGAGAGGTCCTTTCCTGGTAGGGTTCCCTGAGGGACAGTGTGCTCCCAGATGGAAAACTGACATTTGCTTCCCAAACATCCATCCTATGCTAATCCCTGCCAAAGCCATGTTTTCTTCAGTTAGGAAGCCAGAGTCTGGCAATGCTGAGCTGCCTTAGAAAGCATAATTTCCTTAAGGTGATTGTCAAAAGCTTACATTTTGGTAAAGTCTGGCAAAATTCACCATGGTTATATGTAACTTTCCACTGGATGCTCCTGCTTTAATATGAGCTCTGTTAAAATTTCTGTATGGTTGTAATACAACAGGATTTGATTCACCAATGCTTTTTGGGGGCTGGTAACAGCCAAATAAAATGTCTGATTTGGGACTGTCTCTCTCCTGTGGGGTTTGTATAAGGTTTTTGAAAGGGAGCTCTTCCCTCTTACAAGATAGCACAGACTGCTGCTCCTGACAGCCTCCAAACCACAACCCAAACTTCTGTTTGCACGCTTTTTGACATCTTTCAGCATAAGAAGTCCTCTGTAAAAAGCAGAGCTATGATTACCCAGATGAGTGTCAGCCATGGACGTGTGCTGACTATAAATGCTATTTCATTCCCATGCACCTCCCTGCAGCCCCAAGCAGTAAAGAGTTGCTTTTGGCAGCACCTCTCTTCTCCTGGCTGCCTCGGTCCAGACAGGAGCATGGACACATATAACTTGAATTTAATTCTTATCCACTGGTAAACACTAAAATGAGAATAATTTTTTGTGCACTTCTCCCAGGTGCTCCTGCCAGGATCCACAGACATCTTGTGGATATCTTTCTCTTGCTGGGGACCTCATGCTCTCTCTCACCTGCCATCAAGCATAGCAGGGTAGGAAACATACACTGTTGAGGCTGCTACACCTCTGTCACACCTCTCTGAAACAGGTTAATGAAGTCATATTTATTTGAAAGGAGCTGCTAGGTTGGAACACCTGCAGCGTGGTGGTGTGAGAGCTGGTCTCTGAGCCAGGCTGAGGGTGTGATAGCAAAGTCTGACAGGTAGCCTGGTCACTGAAGCTGAGACATCAATTTCCAGCTCCACACCTACTGAATGAAATAGGCATGACTGGTGCAGAATGTCCTAGACCCGTGTTAATAAGCCCCAAATGCTCAGAGTGTTAAAGTTAGGGAATGATACCAAAAGAAAAGAACGCTTCACGGTCGGATTTGTGCCTCTCTCGTGCCGCCCCGCAGTAGCCGCCAGAGGGCGCTGCAGCACCAAATGGCCTCCACGTGTGGAAGAGCGCGGAGAGTGGCGGGGAGTGTCCCTTTGTCCCTGTATGTCTGCGTGCATGTTTGTGTCCCTGTGCATACCTGTGTCCTCCCCTGCAGTTGTGTGGTGTGTGTCTATCCTGTCTGTCTGTGTGTCCATCCGTGTGTCCACCCGTGTGTCCACCCATGTCCCCCCCTCCACAGGACACCTCTCCACAGGACACTGGCAACAGTGGGGATCCCAGGATTTACCCACTATGGTTCTTACTCCTGTGCCTGCTCTCTCCAGGACAGCTGCTCCACAGGGCCCATGTCCCCACCCTCCCAAAATGGCCACCAGAAAGGGTCCTGTGGAAGAACCACCAACCTGACAGTGAAAAGCATCCTGAAAGCTGCCAGGGCCACCCAGTGTAGCACCCTTCAGAATGACCTGGCATTATGGTGAGTGGCACTGCAGGTGTCACTGATGGCCTTTGGAAGGGCATTGCTGGGTGAGGTAAGACATGGGCAAGGCTGAAACAAACACTGCAAAGTCAGGAGAAGTAAAAACAAATGTAAAACTTTATGTCTTCCAGCTGGTAGCAGATGATGGGACTGCTAAGATGTCTACCCCCACCCAGGAGAAGCTGTCCCAGTGCTGCCTTCCCTTGCAGTGAGAGCAGAAATCACTAGCAAGGGATGTCACGCCCTCCAAACATGCCTGTCCCCCAAGCCCTGGCCTGAGATGGGCAGATTCATCAATTTTTGAGCTGCATTGGCAATGGAAAGTAGGACAAAGGTTATCAGCCACCTGTTAAGCCACCAGTTTTCAGCAGTGCTGTAGTGGAATGAGTGGAGAGCATTTCTCAGAGAATCTGAAAACTCTTGTCAAGATATGATCTGAGACTTGAGAAGTACAACATGAACTCAAGCACCTATTTGGATCTGTATTTGTAATCATCTCCAATAGGATATGAGATTATTGATGTATGATAAGAGAGGATTCGTGTGTGTCCCTGCATGTCTCTGGAAGTTCACCTGCAACTCTAAGAAGGCCTGATGAACCAGGCATCCATCCTTTTCCAGGGATATGCCTCCATTGCTGCTGCCAGTGCTGTAATCGTGGAGCTCTGCCTGCCACATTGGCAGAGACCTCTGGAGCCCCAGGCACAATACAGTGAATCTGAGGAGCTCTGTGTCTAAGTTAAAAGAAGCCATTAAAATGAATAAGGTAAGGTAGCCTGGCCTCGAGCTCCTGATACAGCCCAGCTGGAGAACTCCACTGAGTCCTGGGTTCCCAGAAGTGATAGAGTGCAAAGCAGCAAAGGAAATGGAGCAATTATGTTCTGAACACTTCACTGGCAGCCCTTAACCAGCTTGGCAGAGAGGACCTCGACAGAGGCTTTTGTACTCACAGCCCCAGAAAACAATCAGTAGAAAAGCTAAACTTCCTGGGCCTGTGCTGAATACTGAGTTAGCAAAAGAGGACCTCATTATTACACCACTTTTAGAAGGAAGCCGTGGGCAGAGGAAATGTGACTCAGTGCAGACACTGGGGTGAAAAGGGACAGTGCAAACAAACAAATGAAGCACTTGCAAGAAGGCTTCGCTGAGTGCCACTGCCACATTCTTGTGGAGTCTCAGGACATTTCAGGATCTACTCCAAAAGCTCTTTGTTATTTATATGGCTAAAAATAGGTCTTGATGGGGAAATTGCAGTGGTCAGCCAAGGCAGAGAGCAGCCAAATACCACTGATAGGCTGAGCTGAAAGCTTTGGACTCTTCCGAAAAAGATAAGGCAGGTGACAGATTTCCAGTGAAATTGAACCAACGGTTGACAGGATCAGTTTCCAGCCTCTGACATAATGTCTCTCGGGTCTATGATTTGTTAGTAACAATGTTGCACCTAAATATACACAAAAGTGTTGGAAAACATTTGTCCTAGGGAAGTCAAAACAAACAGATGAATCCCACAAATATTCTCCCCTATCATTAACAAGTCTTTTGAGAGTCTTGTCTCTGAAGGCTAGTTTGAACAAGATGCCAGGAAAAGTTCTGTGGATGCTTGAAGTGATGAATACTACTAACACTTGCCATTAACTTCTCCTTCTCCTCTTTCTTCTACCCAAAGCTCCTGCTGTGTTTAGACAAGGGTCAGATTCAGCCGCTGGCTCCCAGGGAGTGCTACCTCAGCACAAAGGTAGAGGGAACAAGGCTCATGGCTCGGTGTCTGCAGAAAGGAGGCAGAATCAGACCATAAATAGATTACTCTAAATCATCACTTGTTTCTGCAGCTTTCAGGAAAGCAACAAGACATTTCCTTGGCTGTTTAGCTGAACTGATAGAGCCTTTGCTGTAGCCTGTAATACCACAGCTAAACCCAAGCCACAGCAAGGCTTTCTGGGGTGCATCTGAGCCTGCTGTGCAGCAGATCGTCCTGAGGGGATCAAGTACCCAGCCAGCCCCAGCTGTTCACAGGGTACCACCTCTGTTCTCCTCTGCCTGGAATGAGAGACCTGCTGGGGTTGATCTCTTACCCCATCTTGCAGAATATCAGGTACTGAATCCCCACAGTTCTGGAGTCATTGGCTGCATTATTAACTGCAGCACATTGCCCAGTTAATGTGTCTCCAGGGTGTTTTTTGACTTTCCAGGTGTGGGATCAGGTCTTTCTGTTCATCTTGAGGGAGAGTGCTCCCTTCTTGCTGCAGGAACAAGAGCCAGAAAAGCTTTTCATTTCATGTTGTATGAAAAACTACAGAGCTTTCAGCTAGAGGGTGTTGTAAAAGCAAAATGCACAGTTCTCATTGTGTGTTTCTTCTTTTTTCTCCTTTTCCTTTTAGATAAGCATAATGATCAGAAGTGTTATTAAAAATGCTTTGAATCTGCCCTCATCTGGAGTTGGAATGACACTCCTGACAGCTGCTTTAGCTCACGTTGCCAGCTTCTGCTTTCAAGAGTTGGATAATTTACAGTGTTTGTACTTAGCTCAGGAAGATCATGAAAAAGTTAAAAGTTGATAAATTCAGGAGAATGTCAGCCAAATGAGATTACTCACAGCCACTTACCCAGGCTGCATCCTTGT
Organism: Galbula dea; assembly: GCA_013399015.1. Lineage (NCBI taxonomy): Eukaryota > Metazoa > Chordata > Aves > Piciformes > Galbulidae > Galbula > Galbula dea. The sequence goes on from VWZX01003202.1 coordinate 327,211, forward strand.
GTTTGGAGAGATGTTTCAGGGCTTGGAGGCTAAAGCCAGGGCTTAGCAGGGGGGAACAACTTTACCCAAACTCCAGAAATGCTCCTCTTCTCCTCTCTCCAACCTACCTCAGAGTTAAAGAGGACTTCTGGTGAGAGGTCACCCCCAAAGATTTTTGTCCTGTGCTAGATGAGCTGATGAGAGCGCTCTATGTGTTGGCTAAAAGTGTAGAAACCTTTCCTGGAGTTTAGCAGGCTTAGCTCTGCATCCAGGCTGGTGTCACTAGTGTCAGAACAGATGACAATGGTGAATGCTCATTGGGACTCACAGCTTTAACCTATCAGGATTTGTTTTTTCAGGTATAAATACATTGCAAGGTTACAAAACACTGGCAGCTGCCTGGGATGTCACGGGAGACCCTGGATGCTGTTGAGTAACGTGGGGAAGGAATCAAAGCTTACTGAAGACTTTGACCCTGCCAGGTGTGGTGGTGTTGATCACCTGCAGGTGTGAGGTGAGTGTCCCCTGAGCAAGCTGCAGCTTGTTACCTCATCACCCAGGGCCTATTTCTAGGAGCCTGCTCCTCTGGCTTTGGTTTTTCAACACTGCTTTCTCCTCTACTGCTCCAAGCAGGTGGAAAGCTTCATCACACCTGGCCCCTTGAGAAGGGTGAGCTTATTCTGGTGGGTTTTTAATTGGGTTGGTTTTAATTGTGACCCTTCCCCAGTTTCGCAAGTTTGTATTTTGCCCTGTAAGAGGGCAGGTCTTTGTGAGCTTGCCTTAGAAAGCTTTAGAGACTAGATTTTGAACCAAGTTCCTCTGTCTGTTGTTGTGGTGTGTACCAAAAAGCACTTTGGGGAAAAACCCTTGATGTGTGGAGAGCCAGGCGCCGTGAAATGTAAGTCCAGGCACAACTGGGTAATGGGAATTCAAGGATCATTTACTTTCCCTCATGTCTCCAGGAACAGGTTTCAGATGTGTTTTGTGGGTATGCTCTTGGGAACAGAGATGTGTTTTTTGCTGCTGTTTCTGCTGAGAAGAGTTGGCTTCCACCCCAGAGCTTGCTGCTAGTGCTGGAAGTTGATATGATAGTTTTGCTTCAGTTGTGGCTCTTCTTTTGAGTAGAAAAAAAACCACACTTAAGTGTTTCCCCAGAATGTTCTCTCCTGGAAGGCTTTTTTCACTTGATATTTTATTCTTTGCTGTTTTGGATCATGATCATGAGCTCAGGTGTTAATGTGGTTAAATGTTATTTTGCCTTTCTTTAATTCAGTGAAGCTGCTGGAGCTTTCAGGCAGCAGTCCCCAAAGCAAGGTACACAACAACATGCAATTGGTGAGCTCTTCAGACTGGGAAAGGCATATCATGTGCTAATGTCCCTGGTAATTAGCATGTTTGTATGAATGTTGGTTCAATTTTCTTTGTGGTCCAGGATTTTTAGATGAACTAAGTCATCATATTCTTCCCTACCATAACAAATGTCTGTGTCTTTTAAAACCTCTGTTGTCCTCATTCCTGTGTTGCAGAAGACAGACATCCCTGGTGTCTGCTGGGTCTTTCCACTGGGTTTTGTGTAGCAGAAGGTCCCTGTTCCCCTCTGAAGTCCCTTCATACGGGTGTGGGGCTCTTCACATGCACTGCCTGACCAAAGTCCTCAGACTGTGTGCTCTCTGGGCTGCTGTTATTGCTGTTGTGCAGCTCAATAAGTGTAGAGCTTTAGTTTGCCCAGGGTTCTAGGGAGCAGGGGATGAAATCCTGACCTTAGGGGCACCTTTAAAAAGGAGCTTAAAAAACTCCCATTTTATAATTTTTTCCTATTGCAAACCACTTACTTTCTGCTTGAAGCTGCTTTGTGTAGGAATCTTCTGCTGTTCCTGGCAATGAGATTACCTCTGTGTTTCAGACATCAAAGAGGGTGAAGGAAAATGAGCCATTTCTTTCCTCCTTGTCCCTGCTCTGACTACCCGTGCTTAGGCTTCATTCCAGGGCTCTGTGGTTTGGAACCACCTGGAGGCTCACTTCACCAATCTCACTGATCTTCGTTTAAAGGTTTCCTCATTAACTTAGCAAGTCTGTGATGAAAGTCTCCTCCCCGTTCAGACAAACCTTGTTCCTGTTCAGCACTTCCCTTCCCCAGGAAAATCCTCTCCCTCTGGGGCTGCATGTGCCCCTGGGCAAGCTCTTGCCCCTCTCCACTCTGGAGCCTGGATGATTTTAAAGGTGTTGCATACATGACAACTTGGCTTTATTAATTTTAAAACATCCAAACTGGATTTTAATGCCTTTGCTAATGAGCCTGCCAGCCTAACAATGGTATCATAATCTCTTACTTGTTCAGGAGGCACTTGGTAACACAGTGTAAGCCAGAGAATAAAGACAGAGCTGGAAGGTGAAATGCAGAAGCAATGGGAAGAAAGAATTGTAAAACTGATGTTGTTTTGCTAGTCCCAGTGAAGCTCATGGCAGGATCCTTGATTTTTAAAGCCTATTGAATCTCCGTGAGCTCTGATCAGGGGTATAAAAACCCTTATGAAGGATTTTTCCTGGGCCTGTGGGATCAGGGAAGAGGATTCACCTTCCCATGAGTGTTAGCAGGCATCAGATGCTTTGTTTTGACCAAAGCATGCAAAGTTGTTCCTTTGGTTGATATGCTTTGGGATCTTTTCAGGCTGCAGCAATATCTCACCATCACATAAGGTTAAAACTGAAATCCTTTCTCTGCTGACAGTCAGTGGTAGAACATGAGCCAAGTGAAGGTTTACTTTCTTGTCAATGTATTTTACTGATTTGCCAGTCATTAAATTTGAGTATCAAAGAAGTCAGTGGTTTGAACCAATAGTAAGTGGTGCCAGGAGTAGTGTTGTCTGTGTGGTCCTTAAACTTCTGAGCAAATGGACAAACCTCCAAGACCAGCACTGGCTGCGACACTTGCCTAGCTCCACAAATGACCCACCTCAAAACCAAGCTCCAGTATAGGAAGGGGTCTTAGTAGAGGAGAATAGATTCAAGAAATTTGGAGAGACTCCTGGGAAGGCAGAATGGAGGTTTCTGGAAAGATGGATTTCACTTGGAAGAGTTAGGAGTTTAAAACAGTGTTCCAAATAAGCATATGCTTTAGCTTGTCTGAGCTGAGGCAGCATTAGGGTGGCATGAAGCCTGTGAGCAATAAATAGAAATGATGCTGTGAGCACGAAATCAGCTATGAGCCATCAGCATTCCTCTGCTGCTGCATCATAATGGGAGCAGAGCATCTGGGCAGTGTTGTTCTTGAAAGGGTTCAGCATCTGCCAGCCCAGGTGAAATGCATCTCCTCTTGAGCCCTCTTAAACCAGGGTAAATCCTTCCCCCTGCTCTGAACTGCCTAGGAAACAACATTAGCCTTAGTGCCAGTGTCTGAGAGCATTGTTCCCCCTCCTTCACACTTGAAAATGTTTGTGTGTACACATCTGTGTATATGCACGTGTGTGTAATACACAAGCCTCACTGGAAATGGAGTCCCCTTCACAAATGCTGAATGTGGAGGGCAGATCTTTTCTATCTTCACAGAAACTAGGAGAATTAGACAACAAATAAATCTGATCTGAGATCTTAGGAGCTTGGATCACATCTTGGCAGCTGTTGCAGTCGCCACCCTTCCATGGTGCCTTGCAAGTTAAAATAAATATTCACTGAACTGACACTTCTGGGGTGGTTTTTCCTGCTCAGTCAGACCCAGAGGCACTTCACTGGTATCACCAAGCTTACTTTAGGAGTAACCATAAATTCTGTTTCTAGAAACTGAGATATGAAATACAAGTTATGTGCAAGGAACTTGTTCCTCAGCAGCTCCATCTGCTGTCACAATCTAACTGATATTCCTCCTCAGAAAGTCACAGCCTGTGAGGAACAGCAGAGGTACAGACTTCTGCCCAAACTGAGGAGCATACTGAAGTAGTGGAGGAGTTAATTACTGGTGGGACAGCACCAGTCAATGGAAATAAGCATAGCTCATATGAAAAGTTGGAGAGTGTGTGGCAATTGGTAAGGTGCTGTCAGATGAGGTAACCAGAGCCTGTTCAGTCCAGGCTCTGAGCCACTCACATTTTAGCACAGGACCTTTCCTGCTTCTTTTTCCCAAGCCAGGCAAAACTTTGAAGACAAGCATAGGTCTAGTGTTCTGACATTTTGATCTGGAAGTCTTGCAAGCAGTTGTACACTTCTTCCCATCACTTCAGGTGACTTTCCTGTAATGGCACCTACTTCCCCACGTGTCTGGTGGGACCACATCTTTTCTGTTTCCTTCTCCCTCTTTTCTGGTGTGCTGAGCTAGTCATTAGGGGAATAAAGCTGTCAGGGGAGGAAGGTACAGTGTTCCTTTGCAGTGGTTGATGGGCAGCATACTCGGAGCTAATAAATGAGATGAGTCTTTAAGATAACATTCATCAAAGACAAGAGCTGGTTGGTTGCTAATTTATGAGGGAGAGTCACTACCCTCCCTCTGTAGGCTGGTAATCCGGAACTGACTCATGGACTAAAATTGTTTAAACCATCATATTCCTGAAGTATTACATTTCAGATCCAGGCTTAAAGGGCCAGGACTGTAACTTGGCTGACACCCTTATGCATGTGTCACCATCTGTCTCGAGGGAATGCTGCAACAACAGGAGCAACCCCCAAAATCTCTAGTTTTTGAAGGTGCCTGTCACTGCTCCTAATAACCCCAGTTACCTCTTCTCCCATAAAAGCCACATGCTTTGGAAAGAGGCAGTGTGCTCTGGTAGTTTGGATAGGACACAAAGAGAGATTCTTCCCACTGGTGTCTTCTGGAGGCTGGGTCAGGTGAGCTTTCACAGGGTGTGCCAAATATACATGGGCAGAACTGGAGTCATCCTACCTGCTGTGCAATTAAATCCCTTGACCAGCAAGGGATTTTCCTCCTCAGACGGAAAATCTTCTCCTGTACTGGAGGGGGCTTTGGCTAACACACCTATTCCCTGGAGAGTGCCCTTGCCTCCAGCAGACACCTACATGGAAAGACTGTTTGGAACACAGGGCTTCCTCTGGAAAGCTGTTCTACCGCACATCTATGGAGATAAAAATCAACCAAAAAAAATTAGTTACTGTGCAAGTCTAACAGAACTAATCAACTCATTTGCACCATGATCACCTAAGTAGGAGGAGATGCATCAGCTGGAAACTGGTGGGGCTGAGCAACACTGACTTTCCCAGGAGCATCCCCATGGGAGGCAGTATCTCACCTCTGCACGCCATGGTACGTGGGGAGCAGTGAGAAATCCAGGGTCTGAAACAGGAGCATGCATGTTACCACATCCCTGGGATAGAAACTCTGTCCACAACTTGTTTTCCTAAATCCAGCCCCAGAGTCCCTGTTCTGGTTGTCCCAGATTGGAGTCTGGGCTCTTCTCCAGGAAGAGAGAGACCTGGCAAATTCAGAGGTGATAAGCACCCATGTTTGATAAAATGGGACCCTGAACACATCTTGCTTTGTCTTTTATGTCTCTGGGCATAACCAGCCACAGAAGAACAGACAGACTGTGGTTTCCAAGCAAGCAGAGCGAGCATAGCCCTGTGCTGGCATACTGCAGGTGTGTCCCTGCTGAGCCATCAGCCATGTCCCTAGGGCAGACGGCACTTGGGACAGGCTGGTGGTCCAGGTGAGTGCCATTGTTGAAAGGGGAAGAAATTGTATGAAAGCAGCCAAAGAACAATCAAAAACGCCTTTTTTCTTGGAGTCTTACTTAGTTTTCTGCACATTGCTTAATAAAAACTAAAGCATTTCAAAATGACACCAAAACTACTGTGAATCATGTTTGGGTTTCTTGCTAGCCTGGGAATGGAAGCTTGCTGCAAACAATCCTGCTGCTACTAGTGCTATTTTAACTCTCAGCTCTTCATGTGGAAAAAAACCCCCTCATGTCTTAAATACTTCCCCTTGCCCTAGTCATAGCCCTAATGCATGAGTCCTAAATAGCAGAGAAGTCTCATTAATAGTGGCTGGCCTTCAACAATCAGTCAGTCAATCAAGATGCTTTCCATGGCAGAGGGTGGTTTTGGTGGTAAAATCATACCTCAGGCTACAAGGAAAACTGGTTGGAAGGATATTTCTTGGAAAGCTAAACACGTACCCAGAAGACCAGGAAAAATGCAGTAGAGAAATAAAATTCCCTCTGAAACAAAGAGAGAAACAGGAAAGGAAAATTAATGTCTTGGTTGTACAGGGAGATAATTTCCCCCTCTCAAGTCTTAATAAACATCTGAGGCACTAGTAAAAGGGAAGTGCTCCCCAAACTGCTGTGCATGTTCTGCTTTCTCTTCAGGCTTTATCTGAGGAGTGCAGCATCCTCTGTGTGTAACAAAACCAATCTTCTGCACCATGTTTTTCATAGTAATTGCACTTCGTTGACTAAACTTGTCCAGAACTTCAGAAATGCCTTTCCTGACACCTCCCCAAGCTGAGATGTAGTTTTTTGGCAATCCAGGCTTCTGCCAGCTGAGAAAAGAGTTTCCAGTAGATGTAGCATTAAAAAGGGATGCCCAGCAACTATGCAGGAGAGCGCTTGCTTTGTTCCAGTGTCAAGTACTGCTGGCATGTTGTTGTGGCTCAGCCCTGTGACAGCTGGGACCAAGCTATCTGCTCCTGAATGTCAGGGCTGTCACCTGGCAGAAATAAAACACAGCAGAGAAACCTCTGTCTTCTGGGAATCCAGAGACAACTTCTCGATGTGTCAGAGCTGTGACTGTGTCAGGATTGATGTTACTGTTTCACCTTGTCATGATGCTCAGGGTCCATCCTGATGTGTTCCAATGGGCACGGCAAAGCCTTGCTGAGGGCAGAGCCCTGTAGTGCCCAGTGCTGCCCCTGCCCAGCCCAGTCCAGTGCCTGGCCCCAGGAGGTGTGTGGACCAGGCTCTTGCATGCCATGGTCTTCAGGCTGAAGAAAAAGGGCACCAAACACGGACAGTTTGGAGGCACGTTGCTGCCTCTGCTGGACAGAAGGGGAGGGGAAGGTAGATTTTCCATGTTCTATTGCCTGGGCAACCTCAGTGTTTATTAAAGAGATTATGTTGAATAAAGCAGATGTCAGCAAAGTGTAAGGTTGGTCTCTGTGCTGGCTGCCCAAAAAAGGATGCCTGGCACTTGGGATGCTGAGGAGAGAGATAGGACCTTTCAGCTCTTGTTCCCCTGTTAATACTGGTCATCCCTCTTTCCCCATAGCAAGTCACTGAATTTCTCCACTCTCTCCTTTCCATAAAATGAGGTTGATAGCAGTTTCTGTGCTTCATAGGAGGGCTGGGTATGAATTAACATTTGCCAAATGAGACATGAAAGATATGATATTGATGTGGAATAAAACTGCTGCAGAGGAAATGCAATTTTGAAATTGTTGGGATCCCAGGAGTGAAATAGCTGGGCATGATGAGTCTAGATTGAGGAACAGGAATCAGTGTCAGAAAGATCTGATGATTGATGTGATCTGGACTGGAATGCCTATGGCTGGAGTAATTGAGACCATGGCGTTTAAGGGACAGGGCACTGGTTTTCTGCAGAGCACAGGAAAGTGTTAGTCTGTCACTGGAAGTCAAATGGAGACCCCAAATTAACAGCAAAGATCCTGGTGACAGGGTTTTTTTATCTTCCCTTTTTGTATTGGCAAGTTAATATTAAACATTTGTATTTTAAGATAAACAATCATAGCAGCAGACAAAAGCAATCTCCCTTGTGTTCTACCCTCCAGCTAAAGCGGAAAGCCTGGTCCAACTTTTATCCCTTTTCCAGCACTGGAGTGAGGCAGATGAATGAAGAATTCATCTTGTTGGACTAGATTCTGCATTTGTCAATAATCCAAAGTAGTTCCTTATTCTATCACTAATAATCTATTTTCACCATAATTGGGAGTACAAGAAGTGCATGACATATACAGGAGAAAATGATTCAAACTAAGCCAAAAATATCACCATACTAGAGTCATGAGTCAGATCCTGGACCTTTCAAGTCTGTACCATTGAGAATGAGCTCATGTGGATGGGATCACAGGGACCCAGGTGAGAGAAACAGGACAGCTCAGAATGGTCAGCTTTTAACAGAGGAGAGTGGAACTAGAGATGTCCCAGAGGGGTGCTGGCATATGAGGGGCTGGGGGCAGCAGTGCTGCCCTTCAGAAAGGTCTGTGTCTCCTGTGGTCTTCCCAGCTTGCACTTCTCCTGTACCCCTGGTACAGGCTTTAAACCTGAAGGGAGGTTGGTCTCTTCTCCCAAGGAATAAGTGATTGGACAAGAGTTGCACCAGGGGAGGTTTAAGTTGGATATTAAGAACAATTTCTTCCCCAAAAGGGCTGTCAAAGCCTGGCCCAGGCTGCCCAGGGCAGTGGTGGAGTCACCATCCCTGGAAGGGTTGAAAAGCCATGGAGATGTGGTGCTGAGGGACATGGTTTAGTGGTGACCTGGGAGTACTGGGTAAGAGTTGGACTCCATGATCTTAAAGGTCTCTTCCAACCAAACCGGTTCCATGATTCCCACTTCCCAGGGAGCCGGGCAGACTGCCGCCGGGCCAGCACACAGTGCCTGCGAACCATGCAGACAGCTGCCAGCAGGGAAGAAATACTTGTCTGCTTTCATTCTATACTAATAAAAATAAGTCATCTTTAAGGTCACAGGCATAGGAGTTGTCATGTCACATCCTGCTCTTTATGCCTCCACAGCAACTCTTAACTGCCCAAACACGCAGAGCAGCAGTGATCTCTCTGCAGGGAAGGAGCTCTGCTCACCACCCCAGATCCACACCACCCAGCAGGACCTGACCCAACAGCCATGTGTGACAGTGACACGGTGTTGTCCTGCCCACCCTACATGCTTTGCTCCCCTTAAGCCTGCAGGAGACGCTGCCTGTGCCCCGCAGCAGAGCCCTCAGGGTCTAATCAAAGATGGAAAGAATAATTAGAGATTTGTTTCAGTGTAGGAGTCCTCTGTCCAGAGTCACCCTCCCTCTGGTCTGTGTGTGTTTGACTGTGGATGTTTCATGGGATCGGGGACACAATTTGCAAGAACAAGTTACTCAGCCAGATTAAACAAGCAAAAGATTCTGGTTGTGCTGATTCATAAGGAAACAATTTTTCCTTCTATTTTAGCAGCACACCAGCGGGAAACTGCAGGGCAATTTGCCAGAGGGTCATAGAAACGAGACTAGGTACAGATTATCCAGTGTTTCCTGGGTGTCTGGTAATTCCATCACAGTCTTAAAACCTGTGAAAAGGTTTATGCTGCACAATATGATGTAGAATTAAGAACTTCATCTCGTGTTAGTTAAGTTTCAGTACCAGGAGGAGCACAAATGAAGCTGCCTGGAGCTCAGCAGAGCTTAATTCACATCACGTGGAAACTGTGGAAGCAAATCCCCATGGTGCTCCCTGCAGTCTTGGCTGCGCTGGGGTTTGAATGTAAGCGGTTGGGTATTTAATAAAGCTCCCCCGCAGGGATGGTTCCTGCCCGCACCTGCTGGCAGACAGGGCAGACCTCCCAGGGAATCATGTCTCTGAGAGGCTCTTCTGGCACCCGAGCCCTGAAGGCTCAGGGAAGGGTGAGGCTGATCCCGGTTCCCGACGTGTGGGCGGTCAGGAGAAACCAGGAGGTGGGGGAGCCCTTCTGGGCTGCAGAGAGCTGGGGCTGCGGGGAGGCTGGTTGTGCTCAAGGTGTGTTTCTAATTTCCTCCAGCTCTGCCCACACTTGGTGAGGGGCTCTGGTCTTGGCAGAGATGCAGCCAGTTTCAGTCTCTGCATCTGGAAGCACTTAAGAGTTTCAGTAGGAGTTTAGACTTCACTTTGCAACTAAAAGCCTCATTTGCTACCCATAGAAGTACAATTGCCTATTCTTGTCTGCTTTTCAAAGCCCTGTGAAGTAATTTCTCTCTCCTGTGAATCTGATACATCTCTCTGATCTCGGTAGGGCTGTTGCACAACGCTGGCTTCTCTGAGCATAGCTGCAGTTCTCTGATAATTCAATGGCATCAGATTATCCTGCGGCAGCTGAAACTGACCTTTTTGCCCCACTCATCCCAATAAATGATCTGCAATGCAAGAAAGACGGTTGGAACTCAGGAAAAGCCAATCCTTCATGTTTCCCCCTCCTCTCATCTTCCCATGGTGGGGAGGAACTACCCTGGCCCTGGGACCTGCTCTTTGTGTCTGGAGTCTCTGGCTTCACACAGCAGACACTCTGATAAGCCTTGGTTTCAGAAGAAGACAAAAGATCCTCTAAACGGGAAGCAATTTTGCTTTCTCTGAGAATTAAGCAGACTCTAAACTGCTTCTGCACCTAACAGCTCTGTAATATATCTTCCCCTTTATCTGTACACTATTCTGTCCCTGGGCTGCTGTGTGTCTGGCAGTGTGGTGATGCTCTGAGTTAGATCATCCATTTCCTGCTTTTTCTCGAGTCAGGACACACTATTTTGAGCAGAGGATAGCAGAACGTTGTGGCTCGGTCAGATGATGGGAGATAACACAGAGCAGGGAAGCAGAGAACTATTGGAAGGGAGAGGAATTACTCAGACATCACCAGAAGAGCAAAATGAAAGATATCTGCAGTCTAATTGATGATGTTGCTCTGTGTTAAAAAACCCCAACCCACTACAATCTTATGTTGCCATTTCTTTTCTTGTTTCAACAGTGGTGTCACTTCAGGAGGGAAATAGACTGCAAATAGAGTTACAAATTTAAGAATTTATAGCAATCCATTGCCTACAGCCCTAAAAGACAATTAAATCCTCAGAAAACAGGCTGCTGTCTGGACCCCTTTAAAGAAAATTATATGGTCTCAAAAGGCATCTTGATGAACACACAGATTAGCTGCTCCTCAGTTACCTTTGCTTTTGACTTTTGAAGTCATGGTCATCAATATCTGTGTGCAATTTTTAATGCTAAGAGGGTGTTAAAAGCACAGCATGCACTCAGACATGGGAAAGTAAGAACATGGGAACTGGGTTGTGTAAAGAGCATGAAGCAAAAGAGGTTAAGCTTGAAGGAAAGGAGGGAAAGAGCAGCAGACCCCATCAGCAGCAAGTGTTCCTCCTCCCTTCCCATGTCCCACCTGTTCAGGAGGTCAGCATCACCAACAAGGCCTCTTTGATCATCCCTGTAAACCTCTCATCCATTTTTATCAGTTTTGCAAGAAAACTTGCTTCTGTCTTTCCTGGTCTGGGAAGAAATGGCCAATCCTACACAGCCCAAGGAGGAGACAGCAGGAGCTGAGATGATGTTCTGGCACGTTAGTGAAACAAATCTCCAGGCTATCTGGGGCCATTCCCAGGAAATCCCTTTTCTACAGTGGTAATAAGCTCCCTAAGCATCCAGGAAGACACCAAAAGCACTTTCACAGCCTGTGAAGAGCTGCCCTGTGTCTTCTGGTTCCCTTTTATGTCAGATACTTGTCAGAGTTCAAATTAGTGTTAATTGCTGAGCCCTGCAGAAAAGGGAGTGTTTTGGTACAGCCTGTAGAAGTTCTTGCATATTTTCAAAGCAGTCGAGAAACAGACAAACAAGAGGCAGGGAGGAGAGGTGGAGACACAGCTGCCTCCAAACCTACCGCAGACTTAGCAAATCTTTTCTGACAGTGAGCTCTTGCACGTGGAGAAGCTGCCAGTGTACCAGTACCTCAAGCTAGCAGAACATCAGCCCCTCTTCCTTCACAGCTTCTATGCAACTGCTACAACCATTTCTGAACCTTCTCCTCCTCAGAGGTGAACAAATATTGTTTCCTGAGCCAGAATGGGAGAGCTCAGACTGCAGAAGTAAGCAGACAGTGCCTGCTCTGTGGTGTCCCTCTACTTTCAGGTGAGGTCTCCATCACTGACAGCAGATTACTGTTTTCATCACAGAAGGATGTTAGGGATCGGGTCCACTGTCAGTTTAGGCTGGACTAAGCTAGCCATCCCTCCACCCCAGCAAATCACATCAGTGGGTCACTAACCTGCACAGTCCCTTTTCACCCAGATTATGCCCTGTTGATTAGCACAAATGAACTGAAGAGAAGAAGGAAAATTACTCCCCAGACCAGGCACTTGGCAGTGGATTTTCTGTACAAAAAGGAAATGCCTGTCTCTTCAGTTTTAAGTGTTCATATTCTTAAGCTAACAAAGAGGTTCCTGGTATTGCTCCTCTGAAGCCATTCATTTGCCTCTGGGAAAGGTTTGGCTTCTGTGCTTGCCAAGCTAATCAGTGAAACACAAAGCGTTAATGTGCATTTACATCTCAGGCACTCTATAGTCACTAAAAACAGAAGAAATGCTTGAAAAATATATCCACCTGATCCCCGTGGGCACTGATGTAAGTGCCTCAGCCCTGGGGGAGAGAAGCAGAAGGGACATCTTCAGTTTGAAGTTCACTGATGGAGATACCAGGTAGGACAGGAAAAAGCTGCAAGGAAAAGGATAGGCCATGAGTTCTAGATTGGATAGACCCCAAATACACAAATTAACACATCACCCAGTGTAACTAAGCATCACTGACATGGGCAGGGCTGCAGGGGAGGTCCTGGGGCTGGCCTTGGCACCAAGGAGAGCAGTGTTAAGCTGATCCAAGACTTTGAAATCCTGCTCCATATTTCCTCCTGGGAAAAGCTTTTGGCAGCAATGTTTCACTCCATGTCTGTAACTGCCCACGGGGAGACCCCTGTGATGTGCAGGTCTCCTCTTTGACAGCAAACTCTTGGCAGACTCACGTTATGTGTTCCAGGGTTTGGGGCATGGGCTGCGTGTGTGCTTTGGGGAGGGACTAGGCAGCTTCCCTGTGAGCATCCTCTCCCCAAACCTGTTTCCTTTCACCCCTCTCTTGGGTGTTTTCCTGGACCAGCCATGCCATGAGCAGCAGCAGACCTGTGGGACGGTTATTGCCTCCTCTTCTTAGCAGAATATTACAAAAGCAAGAAAGGGTTTCATAATTTTTGCTTGTCTGGAAAGGGAGGAACCCCACAGGACTGTGATTTAGATCAGTCCCTGGAGCAAGAAAGTTGAAGAGAAGCAGGAAATCAGCATTCCTGAACCCTCTCCTTGTAGGAGAGGTACCTCAGCTTCAGAGAGGGCCAACAGCCTCTCATCTGTCCTGACAGGTACTGAGCAGCTGAACAAAGTTCCTCCAGATCTAGAGGGAAGCCTAAGAGCTTCAAAAATATTTTGAAGCTTCATTTGAACCTAGAGGCCAGGAGAACATTCTCCACCTTGCCTGGGCAGAGGGACAAAGCTCTGCAGAAGTTCCACAGCCTGAAGGGTAACAGCTAGGAGGCGGCATGATGCTCCTGCTGCTCTCCAGCTGTGGTGGCTGTGGTGGGACCCCCTCAGTCCAGGGGTGACAGCTTGGCTGTGATTGCTAATAATGAGTGTTTTATCCCTTTTTTTGTAAGAACCTCATCTTCTGGTTTAATGAAGTTGCATGTTTTCCCCTTAAGCTGAGTTAAGCAGGAATTTAGCAAAAGCTGTCAAATGTTTGGCATTTCCCTGGTGATAGCAAACCCAAGCAGTGTATGCAGATGATGTCCAGGGTGTCCAGCTGGGGCAGTGCCTGAAGCTGGGCTTGCTCCCTGCAGCTGTGCACCCATCACCACACATCTGGGTCTGAGGCTCCAGTTCCTGAAGCTGGTGGTTAGCAATCAGAGAGCCAGGAACCACGAGAAGTGGGATACCTTAATAGATTGCCTTTCTGGTTTTGCTGGCTCCTGCACATTGCCTTTAATAATTTGTATTTATGCCTTTTTTCATTAAAAAGCCAGTATTATAATAGAGTGAAGAGGAAAAAGCCTGCACCAGCTTTACCCAGAGTGAAATGTGTTTTGATTGCCTTTAACTTCAGTAAGTTGTACAAAATCTTGCAGGTGAAAGGCCCAAAGCTTGCACGTGTAATCTGTTTTGCCCAACAACTGAAGCTGGGAGCAGCCTTCGTGGAGGATGCTGGCTAGCTATGTTCTACAGCCACACACTAGCTGGATGCTTTGTGCATTTATTTCTTGCCTGTTGGGTTGTTCAGGATTCTGTACCAGTAAGGAAAGAAATGGAAAATTACCTTGCCCACAATTGTCACAGAAATCTCAGTCTCCAAGCATCTCTGGAAATCTGTTTTACTTGATCCTGGGTCCAGAGATTGCTTTTCAGTGCTCTTATCTAGCCCCTCAGACCTGAGATTTTGAGGCTCTAATCTTCTCAAGTGCTGCATTTTGATAAGACACTTGAGCCCCTGAACTGTTTGTTTACTCAAAGGTGTAGGTGTTGGAGTGCTGTGCTGCAGAACTGCATGCCTAAACCCTAGTAGTCTGCCAGCACCTGAAGACCAACCCTTGGGGAAAGTCCCAGCGCTGCTCAGTGTTTGCTGAGGCTCTGCACAACGTCAAAACGTTCCCTTTTCATTTCAGAGCAGTTAAGTCACTCCTCTTCTGCTTCTGCATTTCCCCTGAAGAATGACTCTGGTTCTACAGCCCTGCTGTGGTTGTCCATGTGTCCCATGCAGGCAGACTGACACTATCCTGGGACAGGCAAGGCAGCAGCTGATCACTTTTAGCCAGGTTTGCCTGGTCCTGGGACTGTCCCATGACCATGGTCCCTCAGCAGCTCAGATTCTTCAAGAGCCCTGTGGAGAAACCTGGGGGAACCTTCCTGGGGACCCAAACTTGGCTGTCCATAGGGGTTCTCCTTATCCATGTTGCATCCTTCCAACAAGATCTTTTCTCCAAAATGGAGGTGTATGGGCTTTTCCTCCAGCCAGCCACATCTGTCCCTGTGTGTATTTATCCTGTTTTTAAGGCTGCTCAGAAAGGAAGTTGGATGTACAATGAACAGGATTGCCCTTGGGGACCATCTTAGAAAGGGTGCCACATTTGTCTTTTTCTGTTCGCTTGGTGGTAAGGTTTAACTTATAAATGAAAAGCATGATGATCAGTAATTCTGTGTCAGAGCCTTTTAGACCATTTGGAGTATGCTCTTCAGATTTCAGTATTGTAATTTCATAACCTCTCTTGGCTGGATTAGCTGAAAACTAAATATTAAATGCTTCAGAGTGTGTGACTTCCACTCCCCACCCCAACTATTTTTGCTTCTGTTGCCACTTGTTTGCAAATACAGAGTGGTGCACAGCCCAAACCCCTCCAGTCACCTGCAGAATCCTAGCCTTGCAAAGGCTGTTTTGCCCATGCCCTCTCTGTAATCATGCTCCTGATGTGCTTGGCACAGAAAGAGTTCAGAAAGCTGTCAGAGCCTGGGCACCTTCGTCCTCTGCCTCTGTGGGTGCCCTAGCCCTAGGCACCCTGAGCTGCATGGGCAGAGCTGCACCATGGCCAGGGCCAGTGTATGTGTGTGCCCTATATGGGAAAAGGGCCAAGGTCAAGTGCTGGCAGACCAGGGGGTGATGCAGGAGGATGTCCACCGCTGACATTAGCCACCTTGTCTCCCCCATCAGGTGATGCGGGCAATGCATGGAGATCCTTCCCCACTGAGCAGGCGAGCCTTTACCATAGCTCCACCACTCAGAGGTTTCCTGACCTGACCCATCTGGCAACAGCTGCTCACAGACACATTTTCCACCACATTAAGGTCCCCAATCCAAGGCCCTGGTGGATTTCCTGGACCCAGGCAGAACGCGGATGGATGCTGTGGTTGCTGTCAGCTTCTCTACATGACTGTTCTTTGCTGGCTTATGAGACTTTTGGCTTTGTCACCTCTCTTCCTTTGGTCAGAGCTGCACAAAGGGACAGAATTATGAGGTAAATAGATATTTCACTACTACTTTTTGAGCCTCATCTTCATTCCTCCCTTTGGTGAGTCAACCCAGCAAACATATCAGGCCTTTAAATTAATCAGACCCTTAAGTAGACCAGAGATGAGGAGCTGTTACAGGATGCCATTATGTAAAAGCTAGGAAAATGAGCAGCAAATCCCAAAGTGCTACCTGAGGTTTTTCTCACCTTGTCAAATTCATCCAAATCTCAAGCTTTGCCTTCCTAGCTTGTGACAGGTAAGGTGTAAATGAGAATCTCTGCAGTGTCTGCTGGTTCTCTTGCCTCCCATTTTCAGGCACCATCAGAAGGGTTCAAAGTGACAGTGTCTCTGTTGCACAGTCTTGCCCTCGGAGTTCCACTTCTCTGGCCCCAAATCACCAATGCACCCATAGACAGACTTCGATTTAAGGCTAGAAAGTGAGTGAGTTTTGAACTTTTCACTGAAGGCAACAGGGTTTGAAATGTAGTTTTTGCATGGTCTCACCTGTGCTGGGGACATCCCTCTTTAACATTTCCCGTTTCCCTGTCTTCCCAGGCAGGCTAAAAGCAATCTACACTGGCTGGTGCACCCAAAAGTAAGCCACAGTTGGAGATGAAGAAATAAGTGTGCACAGTAACAGTTGTATGTCCTTTTCACACATACACAGTGACTTAATCTTTCCACTCATTGCCAAGTCACTTTCATTGAGTTTTCTGGTAAGGAAAATATGGTTGGTTTCCATGTTTTTCTGTCCTGTGCCCCTACACAGAGTGAAGAACAACTGAAGAAGAAAACATGCACTAATGGGTATGAAAGTCTCGGAGGCTTCTGGGGCCAGGAGTCTATCAGGGAGTGTTGGAGGGATTGGTCACACCCCACACATGCAGTCTGTTTGATCTGAAGGACAGCAGGTTGCTGACCTGCATCACAAATCAGGGTGGAGCACTGGAGGCACAGGTAGGAACTGACTGGCTCTCATTGGTATCTGCTGGGTTTTCACACCACAATGGGAACCATGTGGCCAGCTACCCAGCAGGAACTGAACATGCTGTGAGTGGCACCTTTATGATTTCAAGGAGAGAAAAAAAAAAGAAAATAAAAAATCAGGGCTGAAGATCCAGGCCCCAGCTGGGTCACTAGACAATACCCATCAGGGAGAGGGCAGATTTACAATGTCACACTGGTTTGCTTTGTTCAGTCACCCAAGTCTTTCAGCTGGAAATTTGAGGACTATCAAATCCATTTTAAAGCCTTTCTTTCCCAACTGCTCAAAACCTCCATTATAAGTAGCTATTGCATACTTGCCATTTGTATTTTGAATAATAAAGTCTAAATTATAACTGTCTACAGAAAATCAAATGCAATTGCTATTGCATTGTTGCTCTCCTCTTATTTCTGCTATCGAAGCCCATTTTGTAAAGCTTACCCCTCCATCCAGTCCCTTGTAAAGAATTTAAGTGTCTACTTAAAATATATGCTAATGGCAGACTGGAATCTGAAATGATGTCTTTGGAAGCTCTGCTCCTGTTTAATGGGCAGATAGTGCTGGATGGTGTTCTGACCCTGAGGACCTTCTGCCTGAATACCACTGGAAGATCAGTTTGCACTTCCCAGTTCCTGCCACCTGAGTTTTAATTTGACTTAGCAGATTAATTTAAAATTTGGTTGGAGTTTCTGTTCTAGATGTGAAATGCCAGTTGTTTAGAAATCTACTGTGTTCCCCCCAGAAGGGGATGCTGCTGCCCAGGAGCTTGGCCTGTGGTCCATGCCTAGTGAGCCAAGCTCAGATGGAACAGGGAGAGGAAGAGAAGCAAACTGGTGCAGGAGATCTTGCCCTGCAGCTCAGAAGTAATTAGTTCAATCCCTGACTGTGCTGCCTCCATTGCAGGTAATCCTGAGCTGGCTTTGGAACCTGCATCTCAGGAGCAAGAAGGGGTGAGTGACCTACACATTGCCTGGCTGTGCACAGGCAGGTGTAAGGCTTGGTAATAAGTATTTCTGGGACTCAGCTATGCCTTTTGTGCCTTAAAAACTTACGGTGGTAATAGAAACACATATTTGAAAGCAAAAGGAGTTCTTGCAGCTCCTAAGTTACAACGCCCGTGATGCCTGTGTATCTGTGGTAGTATTAATTCACCTGTCTAGAGGGCATGTAGCCCTCCAGGAAACAAAAAGACCTTCTGACATTTAAAAGTAAGACATAAGGAGGGAAGATACTGATAGTCTTTAATGTCTCCAGTCAGCAAGGTCTCCATGGACTCAGGTAACTTAAATTTTTCCCAGGCAAAACAGGCAGAAAAGTTTAAGTGATTTTATTCCACAACACAGCCATTCCTGCTCCTAAAAAGTTTTCCAGCAGGGAAATAAAGCAGACAAGCACCAACTAAACAGTTATGACATGGAAAACGGAGGACTTGCAGAAGGGTTAATAAGGATTATTGTTGTACAAAGGAAGGCTAGATACAGCAATTCTAATGAACTAAGTCTTAATTCTTCAAACCAGTGAGGGCTAGAGTGTTTCGAGAGGTTATAGCACATCTATAACTAAGTAATTTGCACCTGGGGAAAGAATGTGCCTGGGATTTTGCTGGAAATTTGATTAGACTAAACTCATAGGTCTCCTCTTTGAACATGCTTGCAGTTATAAAGCCAAGAACAGTATGTGCCAGACAAGAAAAATACAAGAGGATAATGAAATTACTCTTCAGATGCATGGGAATCTCACTTTTCTGATAAGAATGGCTTCAGGGAGAGAAAAAAACAAAGCAGAAGCCTACTAGATCATCTAGTTGTAATGATAACAAATGTTCAGCATGTTCTTTCTACAGCCCTTAAGCAAGAAACTCTATACAGTCAGTTCAGGACTTGATTCTGCTTCTGCTGAAAGCAGCTGGAGTTTGGCCACAGCCTCGAACTGGAGCAGCTTTGAGACTCTGGGAAGCAATAAATACAAAACCCTGAGCAAAGAACTGGTTCCCTGGAAACACACACATCAAATGTATGTTATCTTTTCCCCTACAGAAGGAACTGTTATGTCTATCTAGGTTCTGTTTCTCCTGTTTACTAGGAAGATCTTTACTGGTTTCTCTAAAAGTCTCTGGTTGATGCAGTGCAAGCTGGGGATGCTCAGTCTGCTTCATGGCAAACAGATACCTGAGCTGGAAAAAAAATAAATCTTTAAATTCTCATCACTGTCAACTTGCCTTAACAGAGGTGTAAATATGGCTGGAGACCAGGATGTGTGCTGGAGCCGGGACAAGTGATCCCAGTAAGACTCAGGGAGCAGATCTGGAGCCCAAAGGAGTCAATACAAAGATCCTCCAGTGAGGTCACTGGGCTTTGAACTGAGCTCCTCATCACTACCCTTTCAGAAAGATGGCACAGGCACTAACCTTCCACACCAGTTGCTCTGGGAATTAATGTGGGGAGATCAGTCTTTCCTCTTCAGCATCAGCCTGTACATGTTCTGCAACCCAAACGGAAAAAAGCCAAACTGAGCTATTATTCTAGCTCCTGTTAATGACTTCTGTGACCAGTCAAATCTCTTAGAAAAGAATCTTGTTCTTTTTTTCACAAGAACCTTGGAACAGCTCATCTTCAGAGGGAACAGGGAAAACTTGCTCTGCATATCTTGAGCATCCTGTCTGCTGTTTCTTGTGCTTTTAAGATTAAAGCATAACATGAAACTTGTAAACAGCTCTTTACTCTGCTGAAATGCCTTAGAGGAACACACAAGTTATCAGTCTTGTAGGGTTCTCCATGCTGGAAATGTCTGCCTCTGCCTGGACCTCTCTTTTAACGGCTGTAGAGTATATGCAACCCTCTGACGGGAAGGAAGCGAGAGGAGTCCCTAACCCGTGGTGCTGTTTTCCAATCGCCTCTGTACATACCTGGAGACACACCGCGTCCGGGGCTCGGATTGCTACCGGAGCCCTGCATTGCCCGTACTGAGCAGGGGTGGAGTGCGGAACCTGCGCTCACAGGCAAAACCACGTTAAGGACTAAGGCAGCGGGTGAGCCCCGGACGGTGCTCGTCCCTGGAGCGGTTGCGGTCCGCATCCGGTTCCCGCGGGGACAGCTGGCGAGGTGGGGGTCTGCGGCCGTCGCGTGTTGTGAATGGAGTCGGGACCCCGCCCCTGGCCCCGATGGGCGGTGCACGGGCGGGGCGGGACGGGCGGGGGTCGGTACCGGGACCCGGAGGAGTCTCTGCGTCCCGTGGGCCCGCACCGGGGCGGGGAGTGTCGGTACTGGGACCCGGAGGAACTGCTGCCCCGTAGGATCCCACCGGGAGCGGGGGGATTGCGTGTGCCTGGATGGCTTGTGGTAAGTGATGGGAAACTCTGTGTAACTTGTGTTTGCGACGCGATGTCTGCTGTGATGTAAAGATTTCTCTGGGTCAGGGTGCGAAACGCTGGATCCTGGTCGCAATTCCAGCGTCTGGCGAAGTTGCTGTTGGAGAGATGCGGTTAGGAAGGTTAACGGTGCTGCATCCGGAGAAAATCCCTGCTCCAGCAGCCAGGAGCACCTAGGCTGTCTGAGCCAAGGAAAGTTGTGCTGGGGTGGGCTCTCCGTCTCTGGTGCTGCAGTGTGTTTCTACCAGGTGATACAAACTGAGAGGTAGACTCACCTATTGCATGAAACTGTAGTGTTTCAGTTATCAGAATATTCTGCATTTGAACACATCCATCCCCAGGAGAACAGGAGAGTCCTCTCTGCTGCACCTGTGGTCTTGTCCAGGTCAGCAGCTAATGCCAAGAGCTGTAACGGTTACTGCAACTCCTGTTTTACAGGGTATAGAAAGACCTGAGGAGAAATTCCTCTTAGAAAATCAGGTTACAGCTCCATCACCTCAAGCTATTTCATTGTCTTTGGGATCCCCAGCTAAGTGGTCGTGGCACCAAGCCCATCAAGTTCAAGGAGCACCTGGATGATGTTCTTAGTCACATGGTTTGGTGTTAGGTAGTCTTGTGAGGAGCAGTGTGGGAGTTGATGATCCTCATGGGCCCCTTCCTACTCAGGGTATTCTGTGATTTGTTCCTAGAGCCTTCCTTAGAAAGAACAAGGTTCAGCCAAGCCATGGGTCAGGTCAGGAAACTGATCCAGCTGATGACATGGTTCGTTTCTTTTTTGGAAGGTTCAGGGTTTTGGTGTGATTGTACAGGGACCTGCTGCAGTACAGATGCTTTGCTGTAGCAGAATCTGCAAGTTTGTCACACTCTGTCCTGCCCAAGCTTCTTTCACTCATAAATTTGCCCAAGCAACAGCCAGTGCCTTCTTTCAAGATGTGTTCTTCTGTCTCTTGGATGATTCCTCTCTCCTCCCATCCCACCAAGCTGCTGTAGCATCCACTTGCTTTTGAGAGGCATCCTCTTGTAGGTCCACCACTATTCCTGACACTCCCTGGAGCAGGCAGAGAAGCCAAAGTGGGTTGTGTTAGGGGAATGCATGATACAAATACAGTCAGTCCCCAGTATCATCAGAAAACCATTGGTCACAGGCTTTTGATGGTTGCAGTCAAGGCCACCACAACAGAGCAGTAGGTTGGGCTGCGGTCAGCAGGTGTCTGCTGCAGGCCACCATTGGCTGTGCAGTGAAGGTCTGCCCTGGGGATCCTGCTGGTCTGCTGCATAGGAAGGGGTCAGGGAGCCTTTTAGCACTCTGAAAGCTCTGCTTAGTAATCCCTCACCATGTGAGTTCCATCGATCTGTGTGCACAGACACAGCTTGGTGGGAACAGCAGGTACCAAACAAAACAGCCACCCTCCTGCAGAACCTAACAGAGCTTCCAAACAACTTTCTCCTCCAGGTGTGGTGCATTTCTATATATCAGTGTGCAGATGCAATAGGTTCCACCTGACATCAATAGACCAATGCAACCTAAAATCACCTGAGGTATCTACAAATGGCTGTTGGTGACGGTGAGGAAGCAGAGATTTTTGTCTCTTGTGTATCTAGCACTGCATGTTGGCTGGTTTGTGTATGGTGTAAGTGGCTCCTCTGAGTTGCATGCTTCTGCTGCTATGTCTTGACTTCTGCAGGAAGAACATTTTCTCACTGAAACTGAAACACTGAAAGCAGAATTCAGTTGTTTGGAACAGAAAATATGAGACAAACTGAAATCAACTTCTGATGTGGTTTCCAGATTCTGAATCGCTTTAGGATAACTGCTGGGGATAGATGCCAACAAAAGCTACCTGTGCTCTTGAAAATGGTCCCCCAAAATGGCTCTGCCTTTACATTTCGGCAGCAGAGAATTGGGTGTTTTGAAGTAGAGGATGAGAGCACCAACAAAACAGCCTTCTATGGAACCTGGAGGAAAAATGGACTCAGGTGAGAAAAAAGAAGAAAAAGCTCATGTGGGATTAAAATAACTTCAAACCTCACCTGAGGTTTTCTTACATGTAATAACTAGATCTTCCTTCCACACTGCCTGTGGAGCTATTGCTTTTTTTGATGTATGAAGGGGTCCAGAGCATGCAGCCCCAAACCAGCCCTTTTCCAGCATGCTGTTGGAACTGCTTCTCAGTGCTGCCTCTGGCCCTGGAGAACCTATCACGCCTTAGAGGCTCCATCCATCTTTCTATTTTAAGGTGGTGTTTGTAATGGCAGCTGCATCTTCACCAGCATCCTAGAGAACCAAGCAGCTGAAGCTGATGGGTCACTTGCTGTGACCCCATTGGCCTTGAAGCCTCAGGTCAACCCACTATGCCTCGCTGCTTCAGTCATACAGGTCACAGATGATGGGGTTTCTTGAGGAGTCTGACCATTATTCTTCCTTGGCCAAACTCATGTCAGTCTACCAAGTGAGCAACAGGACCACATTCAACTGGACAGATAGCCGCATTGTTGAGTGGGAGAAATTTGCCGAGCTGGCTAAATATGAGCCCGAATCCCAGAAACCAACAGTGAAAGCTCTCCTGATTGTGGCATACTCGGTAATTATCATCATGTCTCTCTTTGGAAACATGCTGGTGTGCCACGTGGTGCTGAAGAACAAGAGGATGCACTCAGCCACCAGCCTTTTCATTGTCAACCTGGCAGTGTCTGACATTATGATCACACTGCTCAACACACCTTTCACCCTGGTAAGTGTCCCACTGTGCTGTCCTGTTGGCTGGGAGGGGAGTCTCTCACAAGAGTGCTCTGCCTGGTGGTCACACCCTCTCTGTGCATGCTCTTCTAGGACTGGGGTGTGAACCCAACACAATCAAGTCTAATAGACAACTTTGCCAGGCAAGTAAAATGCTGCTCAGCAACCTGTGGGCTCCCTTTGCTCTGTTAGACTCTGTATCTCCCAAAAGACTCTAAAGTCTCTCGGAGTATGCCACCAACCCACAGCAAGAGCTTCTTGGGGAATGCAGAATAAGTGCCTGGGTGAACATGCACTTTTAGTGTAAACACAGGAGAGCACTAGAGAGTCACGCTTAAGACCAACTCAAATGCCAGTCATACTCAGGTGACTGGAAGAAAGTAGTCAAGCTTTTCAGAGCTGCTACTTGGGTAAAGTCTTCAGTGAAAGCTCTCCAGATGTAAAGGGGGGGACGGTTATGTGACCAAAACTTGGTCCTCTTTTTCCAAATATGGTTGTTAGCATAATGAAAAAGTTCCTGCCACTCTTCAGGAATGGTGTCTGCATGAGTAGACCAGGAGGTCTGCGACAGCACCGTTCAGTTCATTTGACCTTATAAGCTTTTACCTGAAGAAGATGTTTCAAACTGCATTGCAGCTAACCTTTCTTTGGGTCTCAGGTAGAGACATAACCCATGTGCTAGCTCAGGTGCAATCCAAAGGGTTTCCCCATGGATTTGTTTTCAGTGCCTCTGTTTCCTGATGAGCTGTTGTTTTCCCCTTAGGTTCGGTTTGTGAACAGCACGTGGATCTTCGGCAAGGCCATGTGCCACGTCAGCCGCTTCGTGCAGTACTGCTCCCTCCATGTCTCCACGCTGACCCTGACAGCCATCGCCCTGGACCGGCACCAGGTAATGCAGTGCCTGGACACCCTTCCCAAGCCCATAGATCACCAGTCTGTAGCATCCTGAGCTTACATACTGATTTAGTTGCCTGCTGGTTCTTTTGCTCTTCTTTTCCTGTTGGGCACTTGCTGCATCATCAAGTTGCAGGACAGTTGGAGTATAAAGAAATTCTGAGACTGTGGTGCAACTATGGGACTAGTGCTGGACCAGTATAAAGAGGTGTGTCAGAGTAGGAAATCTCAGTTGGAAATACTGGGAGGAGACATCAGAGCTATGAGAAGATGGTGCTCACCGCGTGCCTGCAGTCAGGCTGCATTGCCAGCACAGGAGGGAGAGGTCAGCCCAGGTCACCCACTTGTCTCTAGCCATCCCTCACTTTCCCTGCACTGTCAGCTGAATACTATCTTCCAGACTCCCAGGTTTCATAAGCTCTTTATCTTTTTATCTAACAAAGAAAATGTCATAAAAGATGAGTTAATGCCTCAAAAGAGAGGAGAAGGGCTCACCTTCAAAGGTTCAGCTAGGACAGGAGACATTTCTTTATGTAATTCATATAGAATACACAAACATACCCAACAGTGAAGAGAATTGTGTAGGTATCTTCTTTTCTTCCTACCTAATGTAACCCACCACTTCAGGAAAATGCTCCTCAGAGAACAAACTAGAGGAAAAAGTTTATTTGAAATCACTTCTGAGCAGACTGAAAAGTTCAAGGTTTCCCATTTTCCAGGTCACTCTAATAAGCAGAACCTTTTCATAATCATGGCTGTCATTTTCTTAACAGCATTAGATCATGTGAAAAAATTACTCTGCTGTGTCCATTGGGGAAGGGAATTGGCTTTCCCACACACTAAGAGTCACGCTGACATCTCTGTTGCAGGTCATCCTGAACCCACTGAAGCAGAGGATGTCACTAACGAAGGGAGCACTGAGCGTCTCTGCTATCTGGCTGATGGCAACCTGCTTCTCCCTGCCCCATGCCATCTACCAAAAGCTTTTCCAGTATAACTACAGGTGAGGTATTTCCCCTCCCAAGTAAGTGTGAAGAGGTGACAGTGGCTGTCAGCAGGGAGAGCTGCTGGGAGAGCTCCTAGGTTTGGGGAAGGAGATGGTGGAATTGGTGGGAGTGTGTGTGTGGATGAACTCTCACTGCCCACAGCAGAGGCTTGGCCTGCTGAAAGAGCTGCCCAGCTCATGCTGG
This sequence comes from Galbula dea, assembly GCA_013399015.1. Lineage (NCBI taxonomy): Eukaryota > Metazoa > Chordata > Aves > Piciformes > Galbulidae > Galbula > Galbula dea. Next base: position 352,092 of record VWZX01003202.1, read on the forward strand.
TCTAGTGATGACATTCATAGCTGGGAAGTCATCCTCTATCAGGGAGAAATAGCCAGAAGTTTGGGGTTGGTTTGCCCTTGCAGGCTGGTGTTCCTCCATGGTACCCAGCCTATCCTGGCTCTCTTGTCCCCACCAGCCTGTGGCATTGCTCTGGCTCCTCCTGGCTAGACGACAGTCCATAATGCTACACAAACTGGTGTATCACATGGTGGTGCATCACACTGCTGGTGCCTGCATTCCACAGGAGTGCCAGACTCGAGGCCAAGGGGATAGCCTTACAGTGAACTCTGTTTCCAAGCCAAGAGAAGGGTAAGGAGGAGCTAATAGTCACCAGGAGAAAAACTTCTATTATAGATACCAAACTTCTTTATGAAGGATCCCCACCAGCATGGCAGGGAGCGTGTGACTGCCCACCCAGGCTTTTACTGCTGATGGGAGATGAGAGGTTTCACAACATGGGAGCATCATCTGGGGCTTCGCAGCTCTGCCTTACTTGTGCTTGACTTGGCTGTGAGATGCCTCTGTGGGGGATGTAATACCTCCAAGTGCTGTAAACAAAGTGCTGGGTTACTCCTGTGCCCGTGTTGCTCCACAGCTGTGCTCTGGATGTCACTGAACAAATTGCTCATGAATGAACCAACGCTGCTATCAGTTTCATGGCAGCTGTCTCTGCTCATCCCTTAGCACGGCCAGAGGAAACCCAGCCCCATGTTGGCATGAGGCAGCTCGGCAATGTAAGGACTTCCAGGGCATGCTTTCCTCATCCCTGCTTCCCATTGAATAGAAATGGCAGTTGTAATATTGTTCATAATAGCTGCTTCAGGGCCAGGGGCTCCTGAGAAGTCCCACCAGGGAGGTGTTGAGGTTCTGGAAACAGAAGACCATGGGCTCCACCAGTATCAAGCCTCTCTGGCTGCAGTACACAGCAGTGTGACCCAGTCCATAGTGATACCAGAATTTACCAAAACACACCCTCCTCTGTGGTCTTGCTCTCAAACAGCCTTTTTCCTGGAATAATTGCAAGCCTCTTCCTCCAGTGGTGACCTGGATCCTGGGGAGGAGAAGGTCACAAGCATGGTTCAGAAAGACTGATTTTCCCTTCAGCATCAGCTCCTGTCTTGAGGAGCATCTCCAGGGTCATCCATGGCCACACTCAGTGGAGCTCTGCTCCCCTCTGACAGCTGCAGAGGCCCTGCTCTCAGCTCTCTTTTCACAAGGTCTTCTATTTGTGGCACAGAAGCCAGTTCCAGAGGTTGGAAACGGGATATTGAAGATGTTAATCAATACTGCAATAAATAATGCTGCTTGATTGAGACTAAAGTCTGTGCTGAATACAAGTGAGGAGAGAAGGCCAAAATGGAGTAAGAGAAAGAAAAATAGGGGAGAAAAAGGAAAGAAAAGGAGAAAACATCCACCAAAAATAAATGTGTGAGTGCTGCTGTCTGCTAATATTTCATCACTTCCAGTCATCTGTTGTGGGGTGTGGAGGGGACATGTAGTGCTCTGCAGAGAGCTTTGTTTTGTGGAGCTGAGCAACATCTGGCCTCTCTCTGTCCATACTACAGATCAGAGGAGGTGGTTGTGGGTGGTGTGGAAGCCCCAGCGTGGTTTGCTGAAGTGGCAGCACCCATTGCAGAGCCATGGCCACAAGCTGTGTGTGCATTTCTTTGTTTCTCAAGGGAAGCTACTGTCCGGAGTTTGTGCCTCCCTGATTTTCCTGAGCCTGCAGAGCTGGTCTGGAAGTATCTGGACCTGTCTACCTTTCTCCTTCTTTACCTGCTGCCTCTGCTCATCATCACTGTCACCTACATGCGCCTGGCCAAGAAGCTATGGCTCCGCAACGCCATCGGAGACATCACCATGCAGCAGTATATCACCCACCACAAGAACAAGAAGAAGAGCATCAAGATGCTGATGCTGGTGGTGGTAGTCTTTGCTGTCTGCTGGTTCCCCCTCAACTGCTACGTAGTGCTCATCTCCAGTCTAGGCATCAAGACAAATAATTCTCTCTATTTCGCCCTGCACTGGTTTGCCATGAGCAGCACCTGCTACAACCCCTTCATCTACTGCTGGCTGAATGAGAGCTTCCGCTCGGAGCTCAAGTCCCTGCTCTGCATGTGCCAGAAGGTGCCTCGGGCTCAGGAGAACGAGCTGCCACCTGTGGTCCTCTCCTGCCACGAGCCCTGGATGGAGCAGGCCAGGCACAGGAAGGGACCTGCCTCCCAGGCTGTTGGTTCCACCATAAACCTCCAGACAGCAAACACAGATCTGTGAGCCGAAGGCTGATGTAAGTTCCCTGCCTTTGGTGGACAAAGGACATCTCTCTTTTCCTCCACAGGAACTGACTTTGTTGCTCTGGTGTTTTACTGCTGACTTCTGACTCGATGCAGTGGGAGCTGAGCCTCTCAAGCACCCTCCTTGTGAGCCCATAGCTGTAGCTGGTCCAAGGAGCAGGTATACTTGCAGGGGACATGGAGGTCCCCAGACAGGGTGACTTGCTTCTGGGGTATTCCCATCTTGCTACCTGTGGAGGGGGTGGGATGCAGGTTTCCATCACTGCTCCTGCTGTCCCCAGCCCTTGGCCCGTCTCAGTGCACATAGCACATGTCACGACACGGAAGCTTTGCTGAGCAACAGAACCAGACCTCTTCTGACATGTGTTTGCAAAAAGGACTTGGACACCCAGCTTGAGTCTGTCCACATGGAGTTTGAGCAGATAATTTATGCCAAACCCTCCAAGCAGATGTAAGGGTCAGTCAGAAGCAATTTCCCCTTCAGATGGTCCTGCTCCTCTTCTCTCCTGCCCTGGCTCTGTCTCAGCCAGCAGCGAGGGCAGCAGGGAAGGATGTTGGACATGGGCCTCAGGCCTCACTCAGGAGGGCAAATACAGTGCATTCAGAATTTCTTTTTTTTTTTTTTTTTACCATAAATATATTAATTCAGGAAATAAACCTACACTGACACTAAACAAAAGGCCACAAAATATTTCATCAGGGCTGTAGCATTCACTAATGAAATAATTCTCTGTAATTACTAATTGCTGTAAAAGAGTTTTCTCTACACAATGAAACTGACTAAGTCAGAGGGAAGGTTTTGTTTACAGTCCTGGGAACCACAGTTCAACTGAGCTGGGCTTTGGAGGCAGGTGATGATAGAGAGATGCAGACCCAAGGGAAGACTTAGTACATGAAAAAGAGAGATTAAAGTCAGAAAGAAACCAGAATTGCTGTGTGATTTGTCAAGCAGTGTGGAGCAGTGGCTGGGCACTGGGGAGGAACTGGAAGAACCTCCTGGCCAGGCCAGCAATGTCCCTTTCTCCATTATACCATCTCTCTTAAAAATAAGACGACAGAGGCCAGACATCTCCTCCCAGCTTCCCTGGTTGAGCTTGAGTAAGGGAATTCTCTTACTTGGAAAAGACAGACAAAAGATGGGAAAATATTAATTGCTTACTTATCCACCCAGACTGTGTTGAGTCCTGGCAGTTTCTGAGCAGTCCTTCAAAACTTGGTGCTGGTGAGCAGTATGTGCTGCAATGGTGGCAGAGAGGCTCTGTACATCATCTGGGTGGTTAATTCTGGTCCTCAGACCTGAAATTCAAAGGGAAACACTACTTAAAGCAAAAAACCCCAAATAAACTGTTCTGGGTAAAAAGTATTCAGTGTTGGCATGGGCTCACCTTGACAGCCTGGACTGAACTTCTGCCTGGGGTGGGAGGGACAACAAGGGTCACTGATGAGGATGTGCTCCCACCACCATCCTGGGAGAGGATAGGATAGACCAAAGAAGGGAAACTAAGGACTGAATTATTTTTCCCCATTTGCCCAGTGAGAAGGGCCAGGAGAGAAAGGAGGGGAGGTCCTCACTCCCAGACCACTTGACGCCACTCAGCCATGTCCCTGCATCTTGGGTGTACATTGCAACATCTGCATGAGAAGACAGCAAAACATCATGAGGGGGAGCAGAAATGGATGAATCCCTTGTCAGATCCTGACAAGTGATCTGTGTGGCAGTGCTGGCATGGACCTCCAGCCCCATGCTCAGCCCATTGGTCTCTTCTCAGTGAGCCTTTCCATAGGCTGCTCTCATGCCCTGTGCACACAAACCTCACACAGTTCCTAAAGACGCATTTCTTTCTAAGTTTTTTTTTCAGTGTACACCTTGTATCTTGGGCTTCTATGAAATAACCATAGCAACACCACAAACACTGATCTCTTCCATGAGAAATATGAAGCTATGACTCTCGCTGTGATGCTGAAATGAAATCTACCTCACTGTTGGCAAATTGAGGGGCACAAGCCAAGGCAGGGATTAAATCCCATCCCCAGGGCTGTTTTACACTGCAAGATGGATAGCCAAATTTTCATTAGTTTCTTAAGCCTGGCCAAGAACACTGGTACAGACTGGCTGCTGGTTTCCTATGAAACAGATTTCTGGGAAGCAGCAAGCAAACCTTGGTGTGGTACCTGCCTGTCCTCCCTTTGACAGGAGGGCTGTTGTGAGAACCCTGTGTCATCTCTAGTGCTATGGGTTAAGTGTCCTAACCTTGTCTTGAGTCCATCTTTACTATTAGGTTGGTGGGGTTTTTCTTCCTTCCTTTCCTTCTTTAGATGGGTGGTTAGGCACTGGAACAGGTTGCCCAGAGGGGTTGTGGATGCCCCATCCTTGGCGGTGTTCAAGGCCAGGCTGGATGTGGCCCTGGGCAACCTGGTCTAGTAATTGGCATCCCTGCCCATGGCAGGGGGGTTGGAACTAGATGATCTTTAAGGTCTCTTCCAACCTGAGCCATTCTATGATGGCTACATAATCATTTTCTGGAGAAGTCAAAAGACCTCATTCAAAAGATGTGTGTCTCTCTTCATACTCCCTTAATCTTCTGCTAATCCATGTAGTTAGCTACCTCTTGCTGTGATAAATAACCTAGCTGGTTTTCCTTGGATCTGTCAATTGCAGCATCTCTCCATTGCTGAATTTTTCTCCCCTAAATGGGCATGATGCAAGGGCTGACTGTAAGGGCTTAGCTATCTGGGCTGGTAATTATTGATGCCTGAATGAGGTTCAAAGCCTCACAGGCTTTGCCTGTTGCCTCAAAGCTCTGCTATCACTTGCAGATGCCCTGACCAACACAGCAGCACTCAAGCAAACTTAGGATGTGCAACATAAAAACTGAAGCCAAACTAAGCTATGTTGGTTGAGCTGGGCAAAGCACAGTGACCAAGGGGCAGGAGATTGCACCTCTGCTGAGCTGCAGGCTCAGGGCTTGCTGCAGAGCTCAGAGAGCTTCCCTAGCTAAGGGAGTCTGAGATGGCCTGCTTTTGCTGGAGCAGGTCAGGGTCTGAGCCAGTTCAGCAGGTAAACAGATGCTTAAACATACATGAATTTGTCTTCAGACATGCTGCTCACCTGTGGGAATGGCTTCCTGAGTGGCACCAGAGACAGCTCTCTGCCAGGGACCAGTAAGACCAATGGAGAGTGTCCAAACTGGGGACCCTGCTCCCCTCAGGGTGTTCTCATTCTCATCTGGGCCATGCCAGTGGCTGCTCTGGTTCTGTGCACCAAGCCCTTGTCCTGCTCCCATGCTGGTGACCAAGCCCTCATCCTGTGCCTTGGGTGGCTGTGGTGCTGCTCTCCTCAGCAGGAAGATGACTTGGATCTGTCTGGGGCAGGCCAAGCTCCAGGAGGCAAAACCCTGAGGGTGAGTTTGGAGGGCAGATTATTAAACACTGAGTTACCAGAAGTCTACTCCAGATAAATTATTTAAGCAGGCACAAATCAGTATGCAGAGATCCAAGAGAGACATGTCTGAGTGATTAACAATCCAGATTTATTAAGGTTAGCTCATGCCAAATGCATCTAACTGCCATCAGCACAGTTGCTGATGAAGATGATAACCAAGAACACAGTGCAAGGGATACCTGAATTCCAGAGACAAATCCCCTTATATAGCCCCATCACATAAAGAACAAAGAAACCACAAAATGCCAACTAGATTAATGAAAAGCAAGCAGAAAGAAAACCACAATGAGTCAGAAAATTAGCTCAGGAAGGAGAAACAGAACACAATTATCATCAGTTAGCTCTTCAAGTGGAAAACAGTACTGAGGGGCTGTCCAAAGCATGCTGAAGGAGTAAAGAGAAAAGTTCTCAGTTAAAACCAGACCAAGCCCTGGAAAGAGGGGATATTGGTAGAACAATGTTAGAGACCATCCCTTTGCACTGAAATACAATTCAGCAGACTAGATCACTCCCACACCAGGGGAAGAAGAGGGAGGAAGAAAGCCCAAACCTGGCCCAGGAGGCTTGGATGCAAAGGGCACGCCCAGAATTAGTACTTGGAAGGTGATGAGCAGACACCCTCTGCCATGGGCAGCAGGGGGGAGTCTCTCTCTCAAGTCAGGGCAAATGGCTCTACCCTCTCACCAACTGAGGAGCAAACACACTGGTTCCCCCCGAGCTATCCCCTCCTGTGCTGTGGTGGGGAGAAAAATGCTTCTGATCTCCCCAGACTTTGGGTGAAGCCCAAGCAGGAGAGGTTTATTGCACTAAGCCCAGTGCAGCACTCAGCTCTCAGTTCAGAAATTCAAGGCTTCTCACAAAGCTGCCCTGTCCCACCCAAATCACCCTCCCCAGCAGTAATGCCATCCCAAATCACCCTTCCCAGCAGTTACTCCCACCCCAGAGCCCAGCATGTGTTCCTACACTGCTTGGTGTCCAAGCACTCACCTCCCAACAGTGGCTGCACCAACACCTCATCCTGGTGAGTTTTCTGTGCCCAGCAGGTCTGGCAGAGGCAATCCCATTGCCAAGAGGTGTTGGAGATGCTGCTGTTCAGGTATCTGTGTTGGCAAAGGACTGAAGTCCTTTGGGGTCCCTGGCTGATGGTGCCAGGCAGGAGAGCGGGAGCAGGCTACCCAGCTCAGGAGAGTGCCTGGGCAACGCTCCACTTGCTGGAAGTCAGCGGGCTCTTGCCTCAAGGATTTCCTCTCTGCAAGGATCTTCAGTTGGTGTTTGTAGCTGAAAGCAGCGACAGTGATTTTCAAAACATTATTTTTGACAGTTTCACACCATTCTGCCAGAACTGGAGAATTTTCCTCAGCCAGGTCTGCAGAAGTCTCTGCTATTGCAGATCCACACTCGCTCTTCAGTGTGATTGCAAGGCAGCTTTGGGTGGTAAAGGAGATACTTTATGACACATTATAAAAATGCTGGCAGGCAGGTTTTAGAGCAAAACCCGTTTGCTCTCTGCCACATCTTATATCAAGCAATTTTCAACAGGAATTCGGTGATCGGGTAATCAATAGCCAAAACCTTTTGCAGCTTCTTTCTCCCTCCATGGCTCATTTTGGTCTTCTACAGGTGATACATGCCAAACAAGGCAGAATTCAGAATAATGAGGTGTTCCTGGATCACCCAAACCTTCTTTGATGGGTTTACCACAAAGTGCAGCTGCAGTAGCCTGGATGGCTCTGGTCTAGCTGGATATTTTTTTCCTTCTGAACTGTAATGCGGTGCTCAGACCTCACACAAAGATTAATAAACAGAGTCCATCCTAAGGACTGGACATGAACCAAATTTTAGTTTTTAACAAAGTGGTATTTCTAGGATTCCCTTCACAGTACCTTATCTTTCCTGAATCTCCCTTTACAGGTCAGTCATTTGACAGACTCTTTCCATTTTCTACCCTGGCCTTGAATTAAATGCATCAGAAGCTCTTGCTTATGAAGAGCAGATAATGCGGACAGTTCCCTGCATGGAAATGGCAGCAGCTACAGCTCCAGACAATCACTTGAATGCAGTATCCCCTCTTCAGGCTCACATTTCTGTTGCAGGCTGTAAATTCTTTTCCCCTTTATTAAATTTGAACAGCAATTTTTAAGAAACTTAAAGCTAAAGCTGTGATCTATTTACAATAATTGTCTTAAACTGCATTACCTTGTCTCTGTTTAGTGGAACATAAATATTGTGTTGTCCTTCACAGGGCATAATGTAGAAATACACTGATCCCCTCAGTGAACTGTAATGATTGACACAGCTCATAAAGACTATGATTATTTAGAAATATATTCAGACATCTCAGCTATAAATGGGAACAGGTTGGAAATGAACTTTTACCTTGTGTGATCCCCAGCACTCAAACGCCACAGGCACCATCGTGATCTTTCTTTCAGCAGTCTCCAGGACGAGCAACTTCTGCTGACTCACTGGTGCCCCTCTGAGATAACTCTGATAAGCTGGAAGATTGTGTCTTTCAACTGTGCAGTGCAAATACAGAGTTTAGTGCCCTACATCTCTGGTTAGCTCTGGGGGCACCAATTCTAGTTTGAGGGTAGATTTTTATGGCATTTATGATGTGATTTATGGTGCAGGTGGAGAATTGGAGGGATGGAAAAATAAAAAAGTCATACCGTGTGCCTGGCCTGAGCCCCCTGGTACCTCCCTTTCCCAGGGGCCAGATGGACATGATGGGCTCCTGCGGTCTGGCCAGGGAATTAGCAGCCAAGTCCCTTACATTAATCCTGGGGGCTGCCCTGCCCAGCAACCCTGGTGTTTTAAAGCATAGGGTTGCTAAACTCTGCAGACAGCAAAGGGAGGCTGAGGATGACCTCAGAAAAAAGGTCTGGCTGTGTTTTGTGCTCTTCTTTTACTCCAGACTCAAACACTAAAGCCAGCTGGCTCATGTGTTCCTGCCACATGAAAGGCTGTTTATCACTGCACCCTTGGGTCTTATCAGAACAGGAGAGAAGAGTGTGCTGAGAAGAGAAGAGAAGAGACACTTCAGCTCTAGGACAGGCTTCAAAGCAAGATTCTCTCCCTGTCCCTGGGGATGATTTTGTTCATCAGCACTGCCAGTGCTCCCCCCCCAGCCCCGACAGCTGCGGCACAGCTGTCCCCAGGGCATGCCCTGGGAGAGGCACTGTGGCTATGGGTGCCCAGGAAGGTTCCAACCTGCAGCACAGCTGGATGGTGTGAAAAGGTTAAGGGAAAAAAAAAAACCAACAACCAACCCCCCCGCTGAAAAAAATCTCCAACGAACCAACACCACCACCACCCCCCAAAAAACCCACAACACAGAAAACCAACCAAACCAAAAAACCCCAAACTAAAAAAAAACCCCACCAAAAACAAAAAGCAAACAAAAAAAAAATCCAACAAAAAAGGGAGGATACTGGCAACACCAGCCTGGCTAATATCCCTTGTTGTAGAAGCCTAAAATAGCACAGAAAGCCCAATTAATTTTCCATGGCTTTGATTTTCCATATTCTTGGAAAAACTAAAGGTCTTTCAGAAACTTTAAGTGTTCTGGTTTGCACCCTTTCAGCTCTTTGCTCCTTTGAGCACTTACCATAGCAAGGCAAAGAGCACTGGTCCTGTTTTCATTACCTTAGATCATTGGCATGGCAGCAAATTAATAGAATAGGAGATAAAACACAGGCTGTGGCCAAAGCTGGGAAAGTAAAAGCAGGAAAGGCAGAGGGAAGTAAAGGCAGGAAAGGCAGAGGGAAGTAAAGGCAGGAAAGGCAGAGGGAAGGGCTGGTTTGTACTGAAGTATCGTTCACAGAGGTGCATGTAGAGACCTGTTCATCTGTGCAGGCAGCTAAGAAGCCTGGCTGGTTCCAAAGAGGCACAGGTACCCCTGCCAGGGCTTTGTTCAGCCTCTCTTTGCTGGCCATGCAAAGAGATGTGGCACCTAAAGTGGCCACACCATTCCACAGCAGCCTAGCTCCTGGAGGATGTCAGACATGAAGATCAGCCCTATGATTCTTGTATTTGATTGGGGTATTTCCCTATAATCAGTAACTCCTCAAAGCTGGCTCAGAGGATGTGAGAGGGAGTCTGAAGAGGTATTGAACAGGTTGCAAAAACACTTTACTCTTTTGGTAAAGCTGTTCCCCAGTGCAGCTGCATTTGAATCCAGAATCAGCTCATCAGCCAGGCTACTGGCTCCCAGAGAGGGCTTTGGCCAGGCTCAGGAAGCCTCAGGGACCACCAGGACTCAGGGAAGGAATGCAGGAATTTCACTGGGGTAATACTGTATTTTTGACAGACAGTAATGAGTATTGGCCTCAGGCTGCCCCTGAAGACAAAAAGTGTTTTCAATGATCAAGGCTTTATGATTGGAGCTGCAGTTTTCCCTTAGAAATTAACTCCTGCTGCCAACAAAAGGAACCAGGTTCCCATTTTTTAACTTGTTTTTGGTGGTGGAGGCTCCCAGTTTGGTTCCAGCTCAGAGGGTTTGCTCTCATTAACATCCCCCCAAGCCCTTAGCAGTGCAGGGACAGAGGGGGATCCCTTCTTCCACTTTGGAGGGCTCTAATGGCAGAGGTGGTCCCTGGTGTGCAGTTTGCTTTGTCCAGCAAAGCCCAGGGCTGAGAATGGCCCTCACTGTGCAGGTGATGGGAAGCAGCTAAGACACTGGTGTCCGAACACAGGCACCACAAAGCTCTCTAGCTGCACTTTGGAAACTGAGGAGTCCCTGTGGGTCAGCCCATGGCTTTCAAAGGGGAGTGTGAAAGGCAGGAGAAAAATAAATTTCTGTCTCCTGGCAAACACATGCAATAATTCAATAATGTGCTGTAAAAATGTGTGTTTTCATTCTCTGGTAACAGCCCTTGTGTCCTGCAGAGAAGCAGTAACACGAGAATGGTGCACACAGGGGAGAGCCTGTGGAAAATGTGAAAAGCAGAGAACAAACAATAAAAAAAAAAATCATCTGTGAGGAGGAGAGGAAAGTGAGGAAGGAAAGAAACTTGGGCCTGGAAATTCAGTTCTTCCTAATGGGTTTGTGTCTTTGTTTTTAGCAACTGAAATCTAATTGTGCTCTATCCCCTCTGCAGAGGATCCAGGAGCACACAGGACCTGGTGCAGGACAGGTCTCAAGGGTTCAGTGGCACAGCTACAAGGAGGTGCAGGGCTGAGCCCAGCAGAAGTAGCACAGCACTAAGGCAGAGACATCAGGATCACCTACCCCTGGCAGACCCTCAGCAAGGCTGGTTGCACTCAGTGCAGCAGTAAGTTCACTTCCCTGCTAACTTGGGGTGTCTTATTTTAAGCATCTGTGAAAATAGAGGCTCCACACACCCAAGGAGCTCCATGGAAAAGGCTTCTCCACACATGCCAAATACCTCACCAGTTTGTATTCAGGGATGAATGACTGTTCTTCGGGCCTGGATTTCAGAGGCTGCTTTATCTGTCCCTGTGGCACTGCGCTGATGGCAGAGGCACAAGTAGTGATGCAGGATGCACACAGCAGCATCCCCTGCAGGTGCTCTTCACACCAGCAACAAGCTACAGCAGTAGAAGCACCTATAGAGCCTGTGAGAGTTTGGACAGGTATAGCAGCTCTAATTAGAATGGAAAATCACCATACCCTTCATCCTAGTAATTATTTTAAAGAAGAGACCAAGTGTAAGGGCATGAACAGACTTACCGAGCTCTGTAATTACCAAGCTTAAAGAACAACCGTTCTTCAGCAAAGCCTCAGGAATGGGAGGTCCTTGGGCAGTTTAAGGGGTGTCTTGCCTCCTCCCTGTCCCCAGGCCACACAACAAACCCCACTCAGGAGTTTGACCCTTCTGAGGAGGATTGAACCTGCACAGCAAATGGCAGCAGATGCCCCTAGGTCAGGGCAGGTACCTCATGGGGAAGGGGCCAGGGATGTGCCCTCTCCTCTCCAGCAGTGCCTTTTTAGGCTATTTCTGCCCCATTCCCACACCAGCTGATGGACTCAGCTGCTTCAGTATCTCTCCCTGAGAAGTGCTGCCTGCCCCTGGCAGAGGAACCCCTCCATGGGACCCGATGGGCAGCACAAGAGTCCCTGTTCCCAGTGCAAGGATGTTCCAAGGGCTGGGTCTGCCCCATTCCCACCAGTGGGTGGGAAGCTGGGGCCATGCTCGTCCCCTTGCTCCTGCCTGACAGACTCACCCGTGGGCAGGGAGAGGGACCAGAACTCACCAAGCATCACCACCTCCAGCTCCAAGATTTATTGAGCTACAAACACACAGCACCTGAGAGCACCAGGCCCAGGAGGAATGTGGGGCACACAGACACCCCTCGCTTAACAAAAGCAGGAGCTTCAGCTACTGCTTTATTTGAGTACAGACATCGCCCCAAAACCCAACAGGAACAACTCTACTTCAGAATTACAATGGCAATGACACAGAATTTACAAAAATATAAATAACCTATTCATAACCTTAAAGAAAAATAACATCCACCATACAAAACACCATGTATTCCCCTGGGCAAACCATGGCTACAGAAATGTCTTGATTTGTTTTCTTTAAAAAGCACCAGAGCCTGCACTATTCAGTAATCCAAAACACGTTGGGGCACCGACCCCAAACACTTGCAGACTTCTCTGAGAGGTGTGCCCAGATCATTAAAACCAAGTTTTCCTTAGTATTACCTCCTCCTGCATGAGCATGTTGAGGTACAATTCTTATAAGCACCCTGTTAAAGAAAAGCACCCAAGGATGTACTAATTGTTCATTTTAACAAACACTTTAATAGGATTTAAGTATGTGCCTATTTTAAGTCTATGTTTAAGAGCTTTCCAGAACAGGGCTGGATTTAAACTTATCATATAAATTCCTCTGCAAATCAGACTTCCAGACAAGTGGTGTCAAGAACAATTGCTTGTAAAAAGATAATCCTGCTGCACAAGAGTATTTCCATTGTTCAGCCCCAGCTAAAGTTTGCACAGATGCTGAATTATTTCTTTCAACTCTCTTTGAGCAATGCCAGCTTGGCATGAAGAGCTTCCTGACACTGTGAGATCCAGCATTATGGGAATTTCCTTCCCTTACATTCCATGTATTCTGCTGAAAATACTATTAAAGAAAGTAAAACTCAAGTATCAAGTCCATTGGTTCCCAGTTAGAGAAATTCAGGGCCCAGGACTGTTGCTGTTTCCCATATCCAAACCCAGCCTACCTATGGTGCCTGGCCTGGCACACACCAACCCTCTGTGCCACCTCCTTGGCCTCGAGGCAGAGGTTAAGTTTTGACCACGAATAATATTGCTTAGACATCAAACAGCTGAAACAATAATAGTTCATTTTAAAAACTGTGAAGGGAATGGGGTTGATTTCTTTAAAGAAGGGAGAAAAAAACCCCAACAATTAAAAAATAATGCATCCAGTGGTTCTGGAGCCCATCCCTTGGCACAGAACTGTCTGGCCACGTGGGAGGGACAGACATGAGGACCTGCAGCACACATCTCAGGGAGTGGCTGGCTCTGCCATCCTGCCTGGCCACGGTGGCTCTGGGCACCTTGAGAGACCACTCATTGGTGGCACATCTACCCAGGAACATGCAGGACAAGCCACCCAGACTGATTCCAACTTCAAAGGCAGAGCTGGTGAGTTGAGTAGCACAAATGCTCTTGCTCAAACGCAGTAGAAAATTTATCTTCATTCCTGCTGGAAGTGACTAAGTGTGTCCACAGAGGGATTAAATATTTATTTTGTGACATGATTAATCCAAACGTTCTCCCCCAGACAAAACCTCTGACCCCAGGCTGCTTTTGCTGTAGCAATACTTTTCCTGACTGCTCTGTAACAGACCAGGCATGTAGTGAGAGTCTGACTAACCCTGGCCTAAAACGGGTACAAGGTCCAACATTTCTGGGTCCTGTGGAGCAGACAGCAATAAAATGACCTTGACTTTGGAAGAAACAGACAGCAGGGGAGAGAAAGTGTCACATCCAGCTGAAACTGCCCATGCCTCCCCTTATCTAACCACATCCTGAGCACGTTCAAGTCTTAACAGCATTTAATGGGGGAATGAAAACAACCAGCAGCTATTAATACCCCCATCGGGGCAGATCTGAGGAGAGGGCTGCCTTCCCAGAAGTTCACCAGCCTTTTCCGAGTAGGGTGGTCAGATAAAAGGCAGAACTTGTGAGCTCACTCGGGGATGCTCGGCGGGGGCCCGAGCGGGTGGCAGGGTAACAGTGCCACTTGCTGGCAGCTGGCACAGCTGAGGACCCTGGGGATGGGGAGAAAGCAGAAAGCACTTGCTGGACCCAGCTGCAATGCTGATGAACAATGCAGCAAAATGCCAGGGCACATGCTGCCAGCTCAGCCCCAGCGATACCACCTTAGGGTCCTGGGACAACCCAGGCTGACACCAGATGCCACCCAAAGGTATCTGGTGCCGAGCCACCTGCCACAGCCCTGCTGCTCTGCCCATGACCTTGGTGGGACTGGTATACCTGGCTGGGTGCCACAAGGCCACCTTAGCCCATGCCAGCTGGCCCTGTGCTGTGCCAGCTCCCACATGCCAACCACCCCTGCCACACCTCGCCCTGGCAGACATGCCAGGCTGCACAAGGGCAGTGCTCCCCAGGCAGGCTCAGCTCCGGCTCTCGCTGATTCCCCCAGCTCCATCCAGCCGCTGGCACAACTCTGTGGAGTGCCCAGAGGCCAGGGCAGAGTCAGGAGAATAGCCCTGGGGCACAACACCCAGAATCAAAGAGTGCCCAGCACGGGCAGGACTGCTGCAAGCTCCAACAAATCCTCCAGGAAGAAGTGAAAGCAGAAAGGTGCTGCCCTCCCTAGCAGCTACTCCCAGAAAGGACAAAATAAGGCCATTTTCAGGTAGGAAAAACCAAAGAAAAATACTATTTTAGAACAATCTGGCTCTGCTGTGACCAGCACAGGGAGGTCACCACTGACTGTGACACAGCCACGGCTTTAGCCTCCTGCTGCTGCCCATCACTGGCACAGTGCTGGCAACTCCCTAGGGTATGGCAATGAAGCTCTGCCTCTGCCACCCCATGTCACCCACTGTGGATGGCTTGCAAAGCCTCAGTGCTCGGACATAGTGGTCAGCAGACATCCATGTGGATGGGGCCACAGAAGGAGCCAAGGAGTGAGCCAGCACCTCCCCAGGCCAGCAGCCACTGTGCTGTGACAAGGACACATACAAACCCACCCCAGAGATCAGACCGAGGCTCCTGCAGGAAAACCACCACTTCACAAAAAAGCACAAAGGGATCAGTACCAGGGTGGCACAGGGGGAATGAAGGCTGAAGTCCAGCACAGCAGCCATGGCCAGGTCCTCTGCTGAGGACTATCTCTGGCAGAGAGGGAGAAGAAAAGTAAACTGAGAAAGTGGCAACCAGCACCCAGGAAAGTGTGGCATGGGTTAGACAAGGGATTGGAAAGCTGGAATGGGAGGGAGGCAATGACTGGGCCCACTGGAGGGTGGCTACCCATGGAAAGCGAGCCCCATGGGCAAGGGACCCCATGTCAATGGTGGGGTCAGCACAGAGCTCACTGCAGAGCCAGGGCACAGTGGTCGATGGCACCCTGCTGCTGGACAAGGGTGTCAATACAGCCAGGGAAAACTGGCCCGTGGAGGAGCCAAAGCAAACCCTCTGGCATGGAGGCTGGGAGGAGACACTGCTGCAGCCTCCTGAAGAGGGATGCTTCCTGTTGTGTCCTGTAATGCAAAGATCATCTCCATGGACTCCCCATGTGCACACCAGAAAAATTATGTGACTAAAGGGCTACCAGATCCTCCCCCGTACCAGTACAGAGTGCCTGGAGCTTCCTCTGTCCCTTTCCTGTCCTCTCTAGTGCTGGTGGCCCTGAGCCTGGCTGAGGGTGAAGTGGTCGCAGAGCAGGAGCAAGGCATCAAACCGCTGGAGCCGCTGCAGTGCCTGGGCCAGGAGGGGAATGGTGACCATGTCTCCTGAGTAGGTGAAGTGAGCGATGAGCTGCTCAAAACCAGATATCCGTCCTAGCAACTGGGGTGCAACCCCCAGCTCCAGGGCCACGTGGCTGAAGTTCTTCGCACTGTTCAAGGAAGGGTCCAACAAGAAGGCAAGTGACTGCACCAAGGAATGGGGCAGTTCTGTTACTGGCAGACCTGGGGCAGCAACACAGCAAAATAGGATTAGAACCCAACCTATCTGGCTAGGATAGGGATAAACAAAGCAGTTAGAGTCCAGCTCTTGTCCCTGCTGAGCAGGTATCTCCTCCAACATCACTTTCAGAGCTCAGCAACATGGAGCTGGCTCAGCCCCAGGGAGGATGGTAACTAGTGACAACTAAGCATCTATTCATCACACACCTGCAGAATGTTCAAGGCAGTATCACAGAAAATCCACCCTGGGAACTAGCACCAAAAGCCACAAAAGCCAGGTGAGTCCCTGTGATGACTGGCAACTGCACATAGCTGCGGTGGGCTTCTGGAGGAGCTTCTTTCTGAGAATCTGCCTTTCTCCACTACCCCAGCACTTGGACAACAAAGATGAGGCTAGGAAGACACTTACCCTTTGTTGTGCTGCTGATCTTAGTCACAAGGCTCTGGGCATCATCTACCTGACAAGACAAAAACTCCAAGGTTAGTGGCAGTCTGGTGAGAACAGCAATGCCTGTCATTGCTCCCAGGCTGAGGAACAGCACTTCTTCCTGCACTATGATCCCATGGAGCCAACAATCTCCTCGGGATGCTCCAAGGCCTCCCACCAAAGTGCCTCCACAGTCATCTGGAGCTAAGCTGCCAGACATTTTCTTAGCCTCAGTGATGTTAGTGATGTCATTGCATTCACAATGAGCTCACCAGAGAGAGAGGAGGAACCAGCTCCCCCCTGCTGCCAGGTCAGCTTTCTGGAGAGGAAGAGGACAAGAACCACTCAAGAGCACATCAGTTAAAGATATGCTTATACATTCAATACATTGTCTTTGGGCGTTTGAGACAGCCCCAGCAGGTCACGTCTCCATGGCTGATGGTCTGTTGAGTGACACATCACCAAACATCTGGCAAATCATTTCTGGTAATTACCAGGTAGCCCCAGATATTGATGAACCTCAGTCTATGTCCTTAACCCACTGACAAGCCCAGACCCCTGCAGCCAAGCCTCAGGTGTTCAGTGGTGGTTCAGAGGAGCAAGGAGGCTGGATGAACTTACCGGCTGCTCCCCACTTTCAGCAGTGGGATTTGGGAAGGCAGAGGGTGGGCACTGAGCCACCTCCCGCCCTGTGCCACTGCTCTCTGCCTGGACCCTCTGTGCCACCCGGATCGATGCATCTTCTGGCTGCTCACCACCCACAAACTCTGCCTGGCTGGAGAACTTCTGGAGGTCCAGCTCAGTGCACTCCACCGGCGCATGCGGCCACTTGTGCTGCATCTCGGAGGCGCAGGAGGAGAGCGGGGCCAGGGCCTCAGCCGTGCCCTGCCGGGGATCAGTGGGTGGCAGGACCCCAGGCAGGTGGTCACCACGGCCCGAGGCCCGGACGAGAGGCTGCCTTTCCAGGAGGCTCCTGCCCAGCTGGGCTTTGGAGGCAGTGCCAACCGTGATGGCTGATGGCAAGTCCATCTCTGGCTGGAGAGAGGAGAGCTGGAGACCCACGGCTTCCCCGTCCGAGATGAACTGCACCGCTTCCATGGGGCCTGAAACCAGGAACCAGTATGGCTCAGCAGAGCCTGGGATCTGCCTGGCCCCTCCCTGGGCTCTGCCAGCCCCACCATTAAACCTGTTCAACCCATTGGCCCAGGGCCTGTGGGCAGAGCTAGGAGCACCCTGCACCATCACTGAGCAGAACCGCTTTTGTGCCTTTCTGCAAAGTTCTGGAGTGGGGTCCATCCCTCCCCTAGTCACAGGGAGAGCAGCAGAAGGCTGCAGGGACCAGGAGCTGCAGCACTGATGGTACAAGGTCTGCAAGTGTTTAAGAGAGGTCCCAAATTTCACCTTGGTGGGACTTGGACATTGTCCAGCTCTGTCCTTCCTGCCCAAGCTTGCTCACTCAAGCTGGAGCCCAGCACCATCCTCTCTCCCCCCAGGGAAGAGGAAGGCTGCAGGAGCAGGTACCTTCTGCCTGCCTGTAGCAGGGGCTCAGGTTCTTCACACCCAGGCAGCAGGGACCAGCCATCTGCTCCTCACACAGGAATCTGCCGGGCGTCGCTGCGGTCGGGAACATTGCTCGCTGGCCCGCAAAGTTCTGAGTCCTCAGGAAGACTTGGAGGAAAGAGGAGAACCAGTCTCAGCAAAGGCTTGGCTTGGTTCCCCAGCATGTCCTCAGCTGTGCGGCATGTCTGCTGTCAAGGAGCCAAGAACCAGCAGCTCCCTGGCATGCTGCTGGATGCCAATGTGCCCCAACCCCAGCCACCAAACCTACTGCCCTCTTACCTCCCCAGTCATCTGGTCTTGCCCTGCAAAGAGCTGCTCAACCTCAGCCCACCCCTGAGAAACCCCAGGAGAAGAAGATGGCCAGTTCCAAATGGGACGTGGCATTCTCTTCCTCTTGACTACAGTATTAAGGAGGAGGGAGGCTCCTCCGTGTCTTTGAGCAGGCAAAGCGCAAGAGATATCCTGCAGATGTAAAAAGCAGGACGAGATGTTCATTCTGCACGAGCACAGGAATGTTTGGGTCACTGCACGCTGCAAGGGCAGCAGTGCTGGGGACTATGCTCTACACAGTGAGGAGGGGGACCACAGACATGTGTGAACAGCAAAGGGAGGAGAAGGAGAAGTGCTGCAGGCACTGACTCACCTCGCTGGCACTGGCTTTTCCAAAACCGCTTGCAGTAGATGATGGAGAGTGCCAGAAGCACCAGTACAATGATGACCAGGGCACTGCTGGTCAGTGCAAGAAGGGCCGTGTCCTGCGGTGGTACGGTGGGGACAGCTACCTTCACCAGGTTTATTCTGGACCGACCTGAAACACACCACCCACAGAAATTTGGAGCCTAACCCTAAGGCTTAGGCCACCCCCTCCCTGCCCATCCCTCTTCACATGCCATGACCATGTGCCACGTTAACCAGGCCTTAATGCCACACTGTGCCTCCTCCAGCTGGTCTGTGCACAGCAGCTCATGTGGTGGCCAGTGGAGCAGGCTGCCCAGCACATGGGATCAGGCAAAGGATGGTGCACATCTGAGAGCACGCCTTTGACATGGTCACAATGACTGCACGCACTGTGAGCCTGCTCCACCATGCCCACTCCACCCACCCCAGAGTACTCGCCCTGACCCCAGTGAGGGACAATGGCACCTACACTGTGGCTCGGAGGAGGGTGTCTGCTTGGTGCATGGGATGCACTCCCAGTCCAGCTGCCCACTGATCCGTGTCTTGCGGTAAAACCTGCCGACAGAGCAGAAGGTCTCAGCAGTGCCTGGCCCCACAGCAGCAGGTCTCTCCAGCGCTGGCTGAAGCTCTAACCACAGCTACTTTTTCATGTCTAGCCACTTCTGCCAAGGAGTGACAGCACTGGAACAGCCTCCCCCTGCCTCGCATCTGCTGAGGTGGGTGATAGTTTAACAGGTCCAAAAAGGCACAGAAATATCCCAGCATACAGCTGTGTCTGGGAAGAAGCTCATAAACCAGAGCCCTGACTCATTCTTCTGCCCTAAGTCCCACTGCCCATTGGTCCCACTACACACCAGCACGTGGTCTGCAGCCCTCAGGCAGGGTGTATGCAGCAATCTTCATCTCAGCAACTTTTTAAACCCACCACCCAAGTCACACTCTGTCCTCCTCTTTGGGCACCACCCACCATAGTGGTCTGTGGCCACTCATCTTCCAGGGCTTTGGTTCCCTTCTACAAGGGGGCTATCGGATGGGTCTGATTTGCATGTCATTAGCAGCACCCTCAAAGAGGCATCCCTGGGTCACCACGACTCCTCTTGCATCCCATGTTCTCAGTGGCCTCAGATAAAGTACCCTCTGTCCATCCCACCTCAGACTCCCTGGTGTGACCACCATGGCTCTTCTCAAGCTGTGATCCAGCCCCACTCACCCTGGCAGGCACTCCCCACAGACTGCATTGGTCGTCGCTGTGCAGTTGGACTTCTGGATGCGGTTGATGAGGGTGCAGGAGAGGCAGGGCTTGCAGCCATGATGTCCCCAGCTGTCCTTGTACTTCCTGGGGGGGCAGGCGACACACTGCGCATCTCCCCCACTCCCATCACCGCAGTCCTGCGAGACAAAGGGACAGTGCACAGCTGCAGCGAGGAGCTGCTTCAAGTCCCAAAGAGGTACCGAGGGGAATGATGTCCTTCTTGGGGGGTAAAAAGGTCCTACTTTGGGGGAAAAGGGTGCTCAGAAGCTATCCAAGAGCAGATGACACCAGAGTGGCTCTGAGGGGGACACACAGGGAAGCTGTTTGCTGCCCAGCTGGAGCTCACCAGCCATGGTTAGCGAGGAGGAAAGCTCCACCAGCGACACATTGCTGGTGGGGACCTCACTGTGTGCCTGGGTGGGAAGCATGACTCAGCTGCCAAGGCTGGGCCAGATCCCCGCTGCAAGCATCCATGTCCTGCTTGCACCCACTCACTGTGCAGCTGGGAGACGTAGAGCAGCTCCACTCAGGAGGAAATCTGCATTTCCATAGGCAAAAAGGGAAGAGCAGCCTGAAATCCCTTCCCACCTCCTGCTTCTGTCACCTCACTTTCTGTCGTGAGTGAAACTGTTCACCCTCCCTGCCCACCCAGTTCCAGCTCTTCCCAACAGGCCAGCACCCAAGACTGTCCTTCTGAAGGACAGCTGGCAGAGGATTCACTGAGTGCTGGAAAAGCCTCGGTGCTGGACAATTCCTGGTCCTTCCAGAGCAGCCAACTTACCTTGGAAAGCTCCTGCCCAGGCATGCATTTTCTGCAGGGAATGCACTTCCCCTGCTCATCCTGGTACTCGCTCTCCTGGCAGCTCATTGGGGCTGGAGAGAGGCAGGGAGCCTGCAGTGGGGAGGAAGAGAAGGCATTGAGGTCACAGCCAGCCCCAACACTTTTAAGATGAGCAGTGTGTCCTGCTCTGTGCAGAAGTTTCTGCTCTGGCAGAAACTCAAAAACTCCACCTCCTCCCTCAGAAACACCATCCAGAGCCTTCCCGAGGCGAACTGATTGCTCACACGAAATCCAGGGCAGAACTGCCCCAGCCCCAGCAGAGCCACAGCTTGGACCCATGGTGAGGGGCAGCTCACAGGGAACACAGGACCAGTGTCTCATTCAGAACAACCAGCTCAAACTGAAGATACAAATCCAAGCAATTTGGAGTTTTGGGGCTGTCTTCATTTCTGCATGTTGTAGGTGAGTTCTCAACATGATGGCAGAAAGGGAACAAAATCCACCCCCACTAGACCAATCTTCATTTTGCTTTACTATAACTCTGTGCAGCAAATCAGGAGAGAAACGGTGTTCAACCAGCCTTGGAAGCCAAACTCCTAACATTCGCCAGGGACACCTGAAAATGCTCTTTTGAAGACCATCACCCTGAACAGCCTGAGCCACCTGGGAAAACCTGGCACTTCAGCTAGAGCCATCCTGCTCCACAGCCTCGGGAGGAGGAAAAGCTCAGCTGGGACACTCATCCCCTGTGAGGCTCTAGCAGCAGAGGGGGCAACAGCCCCAGGGACCCTGCAGCCTCTCCTATCACAGCTTCCTTCCCTCCCATCCACACTGTTCCTGCGCACTGAGCACGAGGTCTCACAGCAGCATTCCTCCAGAGGCTTTTTCTGTGCTTCTCTGCCTAATCCCCCACCACTCCCTTGCTGGCTGCCTTTTGGAAGCAGATGCTTGGACAGGCTCCCCAGGCTCGGAGCGACTGAGATTCATTCAGGATGAAGTCTGCCCTGGACGAGCATAGAACGTGAGTCACCTCTCACCACAGCTCCCACACACGGCCAGGGCTCACTGGCTCTTACAAGGAAAGGCAGAGCAGGGCAGTGAGGATTGGGATGAGGAGCTAAGGGATCTAAATTTATCTTGCAAACATCTCAGGAGGGGCAAGATCACTGCCTATAAATAGTGTAAAGGTTACTGACACCATCGAATAAATAAAGGAGATTTGTCACCATCTCAGAAGGTGTTGAAGAGGGAGCTTGGTGCCAGCGCCCCGGGAGAAGCACAGGGTTTAGTGTCAGGGTTCAGCTACAGGCTAAACGCAGTAGGAGAAAGAAAAACAGGGGAGACAGGCCCCAAATGGGTGAGACACAACCACTCTGAAGTGCTGGCACACTAACAGTCCAAACCCAAACCTCCTGGTGAGCTCGGAGCCTGCACTCAGCTCACCCCTGCTGGTGGGTCCCTCTGCCCAATGCTGGGGGTCAGCACCATTGATGCTCTGGCCCACAGTCCTGAGCTGGATTTAGGGTTTCACTCCTAACAAGGGAATTAGATGCATGAAATAGAGTTGCAGACAACAGAAAAGGAGCCAAGACACCAGAGTCTGGAGAACAAGGGGATTGATTTTCAACAGCTCTCCAAAGTGTTGTTAAGAATCATACAATCATAGAACTCTTTTGGTTGGAAAAGACCTTTCAGATCATCAAGTTAACTAGCACTGCCAAGCCACCACTAAACCATGTCCCTCAGCACTACATCTGCACAACTTTTAAACCCTTCCAAGGATGGGGACTTCACCACTGCCCTGAGCAGCCTGGGCCAGGCTTTGACAACCCTTTTGGGAAAGAAATTCTTCCTGATGTCCAACCTAAACCTCCCCTGGCACAACTTAAGGCTGTTTCCTTGTGTCCTATCACTTGTTACCTGGGAAAAGAGACCAAACCTCATCTCACTACAACCTCCTTTTGGGGAGTTGTAGGGAGCAATGAGGTCTCCCCTGGGCCTCCTTTCAAAACAAGCAAAACTCCCCAGACCAGCAGTCTTGGTAGTTAAACTGTCCTGTGAACACAACACTTTCTCTTGTGTACTTACAGACCTTTCTGCACTTCAGGAGGTCCTGCAGCCCAGACAAAGCCCATCTCCCCAGGACACACACAGCTTAAACCAGCTTCCCAAACTCAGAGTGACATGGGCAGAAGGACTCCCGTGCTGGTGCAAGCCCACACACAGGAACATCTGCCAGTGGGACAGCATTGCTCCAGGATAGCATCACTCTGGGACGGTGGGAAGGGGCTCTGCAGCCGTGCCAGCAGGACCATTCAGTGTCCAGCAGCTCTGCTCCTTCTCAAGCCACAATGTAATGATACATGGAATGAATGCTTTGTTGTGTTCTGGCATGAAATTCCAAGCTGTGGGATTTCTGTACTTTTTATTTGAGCAATACCAGAACCAAGACATTTAACTTGTCAGTGGTACACCCAACCCACACAGCACTGCCCGTGGAGAGCGGCAACTTCTGATAGCCTGGTGAGCAATTAAACAAACTGGTCCTAATTAGCTGAAAGTAAAAACCAAAACCAAACAACAAAACCCTGCCACCTCTCTGGAAACTCCACGGGATGCCAAAGTGACTGCCAGAGCAAGGGATTTTATTTGCCAAAGAGGAACACAAACACCACACTGTATCAATGCACTTCTAGGTTGGAGGGAAGTGAAATGTACTGCCATCATTTCCAGATGTGTGGAATCTTCTGATTTAAAACCACCAAAATTTGTTAAAGGACTCTTTCATTGTCTTAACGAGACAACTTGCTTAGGCAAGGTGAGCAGAGCATGCTCCCCACTGCTCAAGAGAGCAGAAGCATGAGCTGCTGAATGAGTTTCACCACGTGAGGTGAAAAGTGTTTCAGCAAAGCTACAGTGCAAGCTGCAGCTCATTCACCTCCCTCACAGTTCTGGAGCTCTGACATTTTCTTTTTCCTCTGAAAATGTGGTTTTCAGAAAAAAAAAAAGAGACTATATGGGAATCTAAACTATGTCTTCTGTGTCCAGCTTTCTAGTAGGAAAAAGAGGGTGAGGAAATTAGTAAGAGAAAGGGTACAAAAAAAATCATCAGTGAAAACACTAGTGCTTCTGGTTTTCCCTGGCCACAGCCCAGCAGGTACCAGGGGACAGGTAGCAGGTACTGGGGGTCAGACAGGGTAGGCATCAGGTACTTGGGGGGAAGACAGACAGGGCAGGCTGTTCCCTTACCAGTCGCACACCCCATCCCCCTGAGTCATGGGTCTCTCTGCTCATCTGGGTGAGAGGGCCCCAAGACCCCACCTTTGGTGGCTCTGACACCCACACACCGATGGCAGCTCTTCCCTGTCACCATGTAAGCCATATCACCATGGCTGCAGGACAGATCAGCACAGCCAGCAGAAACTGTCTCAGATGAGACACTTCTATACACTGGAACAGAAAACTAGTGAGCTGAAATCCTAAATAAGAACTGCAAGTGAAAAGGAGTGGGGGATAATGAAATGTTACCCAGAAAGTATTACTGCATGCCTCGGGTTTGGCAGTGTCTAGTCCCAGTCTCTTGCTCAGTCATTCCTCTGGTCCTGCTCATCAGCCTGCATTCATTGTGTCCGGAGAGCATCTCCCTGTGCCTCCCAACACCACATGCTGGGAGTGACTCTGCCACCCCAAAGGACACCTTGCAGACAAAAGACTGCTCAAAGCAGCAAAAACTGGGCAAAAAAAGCTGAACCTGAATCTTTCCACATGGCTTGGAAATCAGGAGTTTTCCAATATATCTGGAAATTCTATTCACAAGATGGTCCACTAATTGTTTAAGAGTGTTTGGGAATTTCTGTTCTGTCTCATCTCACTTCACCACACTGCAAGAAAAACTTATTTCTGCTACTGCTTTCTACTCTAGAATATTGTTTACTCCACTAGCTGCAGAGGGAGGCACCTGAAACTGCCAAAATCCCCAGTACAGAACAGAGCAGATCCCTCCTGGCACTGCTGCTGTACCTACTCAAAGTCACCCCAAGCACTCACCAGGACACAGGTTTGACCCTGCCCCAAGGAAGGCCTGTTCCAGTGCTGTGCGTCGGTGGGGAGCTCTGGTTCTCCCAGGGAAGCAGGAGCTGGGCTACAAACTGATGGACAACTGAGGCTCAAGAAGGGAGAATCCAGGCTCCCAGAGGAACACGACATCCCTGTGGAATGTGAATGGCTTCAGTCCCAGGGTTACAGCTACAGGGCTCTGTTCTGTACTCACTGCAGAGAGGTTTGATAAATAGAGACCGGGACCATAACGACTGGTTTTGGTCAGGTTCTGGCTCTCCACATCGGGCACTCACACTCTGCCTTATTAAATATCTCAAGTAACCCTTCCAAAACTTTGGATGTCTGCCTGGTTTTTGCCTCACATCTAGTTCTTAGTGTCACAGTCTTACTTGCAGTGATTGCACTCCTAGTTTATTTTTTTCCTTCAGTTCTCACCACCACAAATAAACTCCCATAGGCTACGCGAGAGCAGACAATCCCATGCAATGTGAATAATTACTGCTAACAGAACGTGCGATCCGCAGTTAGCCTGAACGACTGAAGTGCTGTGCCCTGAAAACCGCCTGATACCGCCGAAGAGGTGAAGATTCTCCGGCGCCTTAAGGGGGGAGCACACCCGGGGCTGATTCACGCCGATCGCTGGCTCACACGGACACCACCCACGCGTGTGCGCGCACCGGAGCCGCTAGCGGGTCCCCGCCCTGCCTGACCCCAACCTCCGCCCCCGCCGCTCGGTTCAGCAAGCCCCGGCTCGCCCACCGCCCCCTCGCCAGGCTGCCCACCCGCTGAGCACAGCCACCGCCCGGCCCAGGCGGGGAGAGCTCCTGATGCCGCCGCGCCCCCCGCCGCCCGCCCGCGGGAACACCAGCAGCGTGCCGGGATATGCCCGGGCAAGTCTCCGTGAGGGGCTCCCCGACCCCGCGACGGCGCGACAGCCCCACATCGCCCCGCCCGGGACACCCCCCGGCCGGGGGTACCCTCCTGTCTTGTCGCCCCGCGGCCCCGTACCACCGGGGGCTGTCGAAGGTGCTGGCCGGAGCGGACTGCAGCCCACGTGTATAGCCGCCGCTGCCCACCCGGATGCGGGACCCGCCGAACCTCTCCATGCCGGTCCCCGCGACGCTCGCAAACGCCACTCGCGGCAGTGACACCTGCACCGGGGAGGGTCGGGACCGCTGCCGCGGGCGGGCCGGTGCGCAGATCGCGCGGCTTACCTGTGTGCCGCTGCGTGCAGGGCGGGCAGGAGGATGCGGACCGGGGCGGGCAGGGCGGAGCGGACCAGGACGGAATCGGGATCCGGACTGGGACCGGGATGACTCCATGAGACCCGCGTGGAGCGGAACGCGGCACGTCCCGGGCGGCCAAGAACTGCCGCCGCCACACCCCGCCCTGCCGCCTCCCATTGGCGGACGGCACTACCACACCCTGCCTGGGCCCGCCTCACCACCTCCCATTGGCGGACGGCGCCGCCTGGGCGGGGCTATGCGGGTCTTTGGGGGGCGTCCGGGAGCGGCATCGACCTGTCACGGGGAGCACCAGGGAGGGAGGGAGGGAGGAACGAACGAACGAACAAACAAACAAACAAACAAACACCGGGGCCGCGAGTCGCGCAGCGCCACACGGTGTCTGGGCAGAGCAAGGACGGGGTGTGCCGGAGTTACCGGTCGCAGTGTGAGATAAAACCAACCCGCGAACACCCCACTACGGTCAGGGGGTTCTCTCCGCTCGGAATCCAGCGTCTTACAGCGCATTTGGCGTGACTCACCGCGTGAATCTTTGAGGTGGTTCAGGGGCTTTATCCTGGAGTTATCCCAGGAATATTGTGCAAAAGACTTAAGCCATCACAGAGGTTATTGAATCGCCATGCGGAAAGTAACTCCCTTGTGAAGGAGGGTATTTATTCTCTCAGTGGTACTGACCTGGGCACTCTCTCTTCAGACTGTTGTACCTCCAAAACAGGGAACAGTTAAGTTTTGAACTGACAGGCCCCTCACAAATCCCTGCTGTCCTCCACAGCTCTGGGAGGCAGGGGGCAGGCAGAGGCAGTCCTGCTTATTTCCATGGCCTGGGCAGTAGCTGTCAGTAACAGTTGTTGCACAAGGATTGTACCTGAGATGTCTTCAGTTTTCAACCTGTTATTTTGGGACATTCTCCCAATTTCTCAGTCTTTTGTCAAAATTCAAGGAACCTCTCTCCATCCAGAAAATGCTTTTGAGAAGTCCCCTCAGTCCCACCATCATGCATAACAGCTCCTGGAGAAGCTGGACTGTCAGACTGGAATAACTGCAAGGATTTCATAGGAAACTCAAGTAGTCAGCTTCCTCTCTGTTTTTTCCCGCTTGGTGCTCCAGCCAGGTTAGTGATGCAATCTCCTCAGGAAAAAACCTCCACAGGAGTTCTGCAGGGGGATGAGGATGACTTCATCTTTCACGTGGGGCAGCTTGCCTCGTGTAGGTCCATGTCTGATGCAATTGGCCTGCCCTGGAACGCTTCTGCCTCTTGCATCATGCAGGCAGCAGTGTAGGAACATCAGTATGAACCAAAAGGCTGGCACAGGCATTGATATGGACAGGGGCAAGGACACCAGCTTTAGAGGTTGAGCAGCAGGAGTTGTTCAGCTGAGACAAACTACATCAGTAGGTGTCATCTGTAGGATCATTTTCCACTAAAAGTGGGTTGAACCAAGGTGAAAGATATGCAATAAAACATCTGGCACACCACTGCCTGGCTGATGGGTGAGGACTGGCAGAGCTGCCCCAAGCCTATGTGGTCTGTGGTGGTTTACAGTGGTTCATGGTGGTGTGTCTGTGGTGGTCTGTGGTGGTTTGTGGTGATTCACGGTGGTCTGTCTGTGGTGGTTTGTGGTGATTCATAGTGGTCTGTGAGTGGTGGTTTGTGGTGGTCCTCCTGATGCCCAGCACTGCTGAAGCACTGGGAAGCTGCCCTGCAGTGGCCAGCCTGAGCCCACCAGCACTGGGGTGGGACTGAAGTGGCCCTGCTCTTGCCTCAGTTCCCCACTGTGTGGCCTCACAGGAGCGAAAGAACACTGCCAATAGAGCTGGAGATGCTGTTTCTGTGGTGGGGTTTTTCACAGACAGACCGGCAGATCACAGCCACACACATGATCACTAGTGATGCCCTAAGTAGCTAAGAAAGCCTGCAGTGACCTGCGGAGGTGGCAGAGCTGCCCTTTTGATAGCAGCTCAGGCTTAGACAGGCTTTAATGTCTTGCCAGACTGCACCAAGAAGTGATTGGCTGTGTGATGTTTGCCAGGCCTCAGATGGTCCAGCTGCAGGGATCGTTGGGTCAGGCAAAGATCTCTATATCCAACAGGTCAGGGTATATTTTGCAGGCTAAGGCCTTTGAGGTATCATCTCCAGCCTAGAGAAATATGCCTGAGTTATTTGGTGGTGTGACTGTAATTACCTGATATGCTCAGGGCCACTTTGTCTCCATAAAGTTGTAACTGTGTAGCATAATTAGCAAAACTACTGTATTATGAGTTAGCAAAACCATGAATTCTGAAACAGTATCTGTTTTAGTTTTTTCTTACATACTGGAGCATTCACAACAGCAGAGGGCACCAAGTCCAAGCAGGAATCTCTGTTGAGAGCAGAGCAGGTGGTAAACACCTCACCGGCACAGGGACAATATCACACAAATACCCTCCACTGTCAGGGGATCATCACTGTCACTCAAGATGTGCTGAAGAAGTCACTCTGGTGCAGTCATCTGGACATCTCCCACCTTCCCTTCCCTTTTGGATCATCCCTCTGTCTGTTCCTGCCTAAGGCCTCCCTCACAAACCAGCACTGGCAGATATTAGGACAAAGCTAATGTGATACCTTTCCAGAAGTGCCTCCTGGCAAACTGTGGTTCAGGGACAAGCGATGCCTTTGCATTAAGTAATGCAGAGGGCTTATTTCTCCAGTGAATTTGTCCAGCCTATAAAAGTGAGGTAGGCCCTTACATCCCCAACCAGGCAGAGAATCCAAGCTCATGTGGGTGGGACACTGTCAACTCTCCACTCTCCTTTCAAAGCTGTGTACTCGCTCTTGGGTACAAGCCTGCCAAAGTTAATGCCACAACACCTTGTTTGCCAATGCCTGAAGTCCTTCCTTGGATCTACAGCACCTGTCACAAATCCTTCTAGGGCATTAATGGATAAAAATGTTCTGAATCTGCTCTTTTTCACATCTCAAAAAGCAGCCTCCAGAACACAGGTTACCATTTCTATATTTGTTCCCTGGCTGTCCCAGCCTGTCACACACTGTTAGCCTTGCCTTGGACCACTGGCACAGGGCTGGTTTTCCACACACACATCCCAGGGGGGCACTGAAGGGTGTGAGGATGCACACGGACATGGGCAGGATACGGAGTGTTGTCTGCAAGAGCTCCAAGGGGACCAGGGGACCAGGTCAGCCTGGGTTTCAGCAGTTCCCCAGGGAAATTTGTTGGGTTTTCTCGCAGGCAGAGGGATGAAGAGCTCAGAATTCTTCATGCCCTTGTGAAGCTCCCTGCAGGAGCTGCTGCTCGGCACAGTGTCAGCAGAGGGCACTGGGGGCTCACCTCTGCCGTGTTCCAGCTATGAAACACAGAAGGATTTCTGAGTAACTGAGACCTCTTCCCCACGCTCTCATTGTCCTTACTTTCCACCCCTTACAGTCCCCGCAGGTGTGACATGACACTTTGGACCTCTCTGTTTCGCACAATTATGTGCAACAACAACCTGCAGTTTTCACTGCATGAGTAGAAGCAGCAGCACCCTGATGACAGAGGTGATGTGTTCAAACTGAGCATTGCAGAGGCAAATGGTCCTCACTTTCACACTCATCTTTTCAGCAGCAAGATCCAAATGAATTCTTTTCTTCACTCCTCTAGTGGAAATACCCGTGAGGGGCTATGGATTCTTCTCCCTCTGGGGTTACAGGGCAGCAGCCTTGCTGCCAGACTTGAGGCGACCTCTGACTGCTCCTGCCCCTGGGCTGCCCACCAAGCCTTGCTGTCACCATCTGTCATGAGTTACTCTTCCCTGCCATCCGTACTCCTCTCTGAGCAACATCTTTGCACAGTCTCTTAGCTAGGGAGGACAACCCAAGCTGGCTTAATTCCAAGTGGCACTGGAGAAGGCAGCATCAGACCTCTTGGGAACAATGGGAGACACTCAAATGTCCGAGAGCAATGTGCAGGGAGCCCACTGCTTGCCCAAGAGTGGTGAGATGCAACTGAAAACTCTGAGATATAAACATTACTCCTGCTTCTGACCCTATTGCCTGCATAAGTCCTTCTGATCTGATGTACTTGGGTTTGGTTCCTTCCAATGCTCTTCAGGTGGTCTTTCTTAAAGGGAAAAGGACAGGAGTGTCCTGACAGGTATTCCATGTTGTTTCACACAATTAAAGCCATCAGCAAAACTGAAGGTACAATTACCTCAGGGAAGCGGTTACACACAGGCAGGGAGTGAAGAAGAACTGATTTTGATGGAGTTGCTCTAGTAACTTAGGTCCTTAGGGTGATCACCTTGCCCTGGGCCCTGGGCAGCCGGTGCTCCCTTGGCACAGCAGTGGCTCTGTGTTACCCTGGACTAGCCAGGTTGGGAAAACAAGAAGGTTGTTGTTTTCCATCAGATTTCTTGCCCTCCATCCCTGCCTCTGCTGCAGAAAGATCTCCCACAGGCTTCCCAGACTTTGTCTGGACAACTCTGTTTTGCAGAACACTGACAGAGCTGCAGAGGGGCCTGAAGGTCTTTGGCAGCAGGGAAGAGAACAGAAAGAATCTCTAATTTGAGAGGAAAGAGGACAAAGAATGATTTTAGCTTTTACACATTCCCAGATGGGAGGGTGAAGAGCTCTAAGAGGTAGAGACCACACATCAGCAAGCCACAGCTCCAGGCATCTGGGTCACAGACCCTGGCATGGGGATTAGGAGTGTTAAGCATTCAGCTTTCTACCTGCATTGCAGTTAAATCTTGAGCTCAGATTTTGAGTCTTCTCTTAACAGCTGACATTCACCACAAATAAGAGCTCATTGCAGCCCCCCAAAAAGACACTATGCACAAAACCCACCTCTGCTGCTGCGCTCCCTGAGGGTGTCTGCTGGGTCACCACCTGGATGCTCCGAGCTGTCCAGGGTCAGTTCTGCATGCCAGCCTAGAGAAGGACATTATTCCATGGAAATGAGATGCAGGACAAGAGGCAAGAGGTGCCCCTAGAGGTGTTTCAGAATGACTTTTCCAAGGCATTTCTACTCCTCTATCCCTGAGATACTGGGATTTTCCCAAAAGCTTTAATCAGTTCCTCTAGGACCCTCTCTAGCAAAACAACTGCCAAGGATCCTTCTGGTTCCTAGCAGGGTATATATGTCAGAACAAGTTTCATTTAGGAGGTCAAACACAATTCTGTTTATTTTGTGTCACAGGGATCCAGCTGTTGGTACAGGGTATTAGGAAAAGGCCCAAAATTCCACAGACTCTCTGGAAATCTTTGAAAGAAATAATGTGGCAAAATATTTTACATCTTGAAACACCTCTTGTGTATTCTCTCAGCCTTTTCAATCACACTTGTTTTGGTTTATAATGAAATGATATTTAGCTTGTGTGTTTTGATTTTATTGTTTTCATGTTGAAGAGGAAAAGCAAATATATCCTGTGCCCATCCTCACAGGAAGCAAAAAGAAATTCTTTCATTTGAAGCATTTGATTTTTACAAATCCATGTGTGAATGGATGTGTTCTGACTTTCACACTTCCTAGGATACCAGACTCCTGCTGTTCATGATCAGTTCTTCTGGAAGAGACAGGTCTCACCAGGTGTATGCAGACCCACAAGGCATGCTGAGCTGATGGCTGTGCCAGGAGCTGAGGGAGCTTAGCTAGCAAATCTCAAATATATCAGATGAGAGCATGGTGATGTTTTGTCTTAGACCATAAGAAGCTTCTGGAAGCTCTGTTAGTTTGCTGGCTAGCTGTGTTTGGGGGGGGGTTCATGGGTGGGCTGTGTATGTTCCACACTGTAACACTGCAGACCATGGTACACTCAGACAGGAAGAGCAGATGGAACTGCCCTAACTGCAACTAAACAAGGCTGTTTCTGGTGATGATACCAGCTGAAGGTTAGGATACCCCTCTGCCCTCAGGCAACAGTGAATCAAAGAGTAATCTGCTGGGTTTTGTGGTCGTGGTGGTTGTGGTTTGTCTTTTTTTGAAGGTGGAAAGTGCTCCTCTGGTCACTCCAGGTCAGAATCCAGGAGGAAGACCCTCAGATAAATGGGGGCTGTGAGGATGACAGTCTGCTTCCTCACTTCAAAGGGAAAAACAATGGGTGGAAGAACTGGCTGGCTGCTTTGCTGTCTTTTGTGGAAGGAAATAGCTCCAGAAAGTTGATTGCCAGCTGGTTAACGTGTTCCATATGTCTTCTTCCCTGAGCTGAGTTGTGCAGGGAGGAGAAAATCCCAGGAAGATCCTGGCCACGAAGGAGGTTCACCAGCCAGAAGAAGGCTGGTCCTTCACTGGACACATGAGGACTACACCCACTGTTTTCCATTCCTCAGTAACACATCCTTCCTTTAAGGAAAATCTGATGAGAAAGAGTCTTGGGCATTTAGGAAGAAAGAGGCAGAGTTTTACTCACAGAGTGAAAGTTACTTTGCATAATCCCTAATGCTTTCCGTGGCATCCATTTTTGGCAACCTGTTCCTTCAGCATGATTAAAAGTAAAAGCAGTCCAGATGGAAGTTGTTGGCACACATCTTTCCCCTGCAGCATTTAGAGGACATTACACTGTATTTCAGGAGGTTTCCTTTGGCAAGACTGGCAGAAAGTTACTGACAACCTTGCTGGCAGTCCAAGATGCTGTCAGAAGAGAACAAACAAGCATGTCGTTGTTACCTACTCCTAATAATTGCATAATTGAGAAAAGTAGGAATTATGTGCTTGAAACTCATTGATCCTAGCTCCATAGTTAAAAAAATTTAGATATTTGGATATTGTCTTGCCTGTTGTTCACTTACTCACCATTTTAGCTAAGGGCGAGCTGGCTTCACTCCCAGAAAGAGTAAAGACAACATAAGTGATGAGCAGCCCTGAGCCAGCCCTTACCCACAGCCTGCAGGGTGCAGGGCACATTGTGGCATGTTCCAGTCTTCATACAATAGAGCCAAGTGCTGCTATCTTTTGCCTTCTGGAAGAAGGCACCATGGAGCTACTGCCATTTCCTCCTCACACTGGGTCAGTTTTACAGGATGAATAGAGTAGATAACAAAAGCTACAAAAGCTACAAACTCCCTCCCACACTTTGAACAAACCTGGCACATTTCTACCACTGTTCTAGCTCCCTTATGTAGCACTTCTAGCTTGTCAGACAGGGGTTTCTTTGTTCACTCTTTCTGCTGTCATGAACTCAGAGTGAGCCTTCACTGGGCACCTCCTCACTGCTCAGCCCTTCCTTCCTGGCACTGCTTCTTTCACCTGTGACACAAACACTCTCACTGCTCTCCTAGCCCTGATTAATGCTGGTTCTGTAGTGCTGGCCTTTTGCACAGCAGCCAGAAGGAGAGATGTTCTTCCAAACCCCAAAGACAGCCCTTCCTTGAAGAGCTCTCAGTCCAGATTCCAATGCCAGAGTAAAAATGGCAAAGGGCAGAGGGAGCTTGAGCCAGGCACTGGAGCTGGATTGCATGAAGATGTTGATGTGAAAGCCTGGCAGGCAATGGAGTGAGGCTGGGAGCATTGCCACAGACAACTGGCACAAGGACAAGGTGGCATGAACCTGACAAAAAGGATTGTTTGCACATGACCAGAACTATGTAGAGCTTTGCAGGTAATTAAAAGGTCTTGATTTAACAGAGGGAAAGACTCCAGAAAGGGAATTACTGAAGAATGGAAGAATGAGTTTCCAGGGCCTTGCCACAAGACCCTTCAGCCTGGTACCCTGATCTTGACAACAGCAAGATGAGGGGACAGGTAAAAGAGAATCAAAACAGAGTACAAGCATTTCTTAGTCTTGATGGACTTCTCTTCCCTCAACTTTCTAGTTTGCTCTCAAACCTATGGACAAATGGGGCATCCACAGAATTATTTGGTGAGGACTTTCATGGCTCACCTACCTCTCATGTAAGGAAGCACCTCCTTTTATTGGTTCTAAACTGGAAACTCAGAGCTTGTTTGACACCCTCCAGTCTTTGTGTACAGGGGAAAAGGAGACATCACCATCCCTGGGCACCCTGACCAAGCCAAGGAGCAGGAGAGAAGAGATTACTTCAGGTATCCTGTAGTGTAGTTCTACTTGTTTGCCATTTCTTCTTCCTGCTTGTACAACTGGTGCTGCTGGACTGCAGCTGCAGAAACAGCACTGCTTTTGACATGCATTGTCCAGCCTGCTCATGGTAAAGAGAAGAGCTTAAGCTTTCTGCAAAGAAGGATTTCACTGGTTGCCACTGGGTCCCTCTCATGTTGCAGACCTAGGTAACTCCTCCCATTTCAATAGCACAGTCTATTTGCAACTGAAAAGAAGCCAACCTTACATGTGTCTATACATCAGGTGCCAAAGCTGGCAGAGCAGAATAAAGAGCTGAGCAGAAACTCAGCAATGGCAGCAGCAACCTGCTGCCTGAAGTACGTTTGCAGGCATTAATGCAAATCGGCTGTTCTTAACTTCCTGGCAATAACCAAGGCTGTCACACAGCTACAGTGTGATTGTACAACTGAATAGCATTTCAGCCTTTGACAAATGAATATTGCAAAGAACTGTTTCAGAAGGGCGGTCACAGCACGAATCAGCTCAAATCAGTGTGCTTTTTACCATACCAGGATCTCTGGGCAGCCTTTTGCTCTCCCTCAAACCCACAGCCTCATTTTACCTCAGTTGATGACATTCTTTGAATTGATTTTTCAAACTTACTTTTAAAGTCATGAGACTCTGAGAGAGACTTGGCAGTGTTCAGGGGCTGCAGGCACTATTTATTCCTGTTTTCCACCAAAACTTGAGCCTTGACCTTGCATCTTAATGTTGATCCATGGAAACTAACCTTTCTGAGGTGCTCTCTTTCAGTGGAGGATGGATTCAAATTAAAACACTGGCTTTTGCTTTTCTTTCTAGAAGAGGTATTTCAGCACAATATCATCTCATAAAAACCACTGCAGAATTCAGAATGGTGTTTTTGCTCCCTGGAGGGTGGCTTTTGCCATTACTCCAAATCTTGGGGTCAAAACCTCCTGCCTCTTTTTTATGGGGCCCAACTCTTACATCCCATTGAACCAGCAGCAACTTGACCTACAGGACCCTTTTGAAGCTGGATGCCATGTGCATGAGAGAAAGCCTGTAGTTATCTACCATACACCTCTGTATTTACAGCCTTCATTTATGGCTGTGTCATTGTTTGGTGGCTTTTTGTCTGGTTTTGGCAGTGCCATTGACTTTTCTGCAGTAATATAAATGAGAAGCCTTGTCCATGAGCCTATTCCAGGTCATTCTCACCCAACAGTGGTCACAAACACTAGGCAGGCTTCCTGCCAGGAGGCCTCTGCTGGCCTGCTGTGGGTCAGGCAGCCCCAACACTGCCACGCACACCGCTATGTGGGGTTGCAAAAAATAGAAAGCTGCTTGAAAATGAGGCTGGGCCATAATTTCTCTGGATATACTTCGCAGACGAAGTGGTCAGAGTGTGAATCTTCTCTGAAGGTCAGGTGGAGACACTTGCACCAGGACCTAGCGCACTCAGAGCTTCAAATATTTCTTGGCCTAGGCTGTTGGAGCTCCCAGGAAAGTTGCTTAGGAATCCTGGCAGTGTCATGGTTCATTTTGTTTCTTCTTAGGCTCATTTTCTTTTGGAAGATAGAAGCACACCAGTGACCTTGTTTTCCTCCTGCCTCCAGCTTCTTCTCTGGCTAACTGTGATTTGAGTGTTTCTGTCACAGCTCACTTAACCACAGACTTCAGCTTTTCCAGATTCTTTTATTTCCCCAGAGGATAAAACATGTCCATGAAGAGCACAACCTCAAAGACTCCCTGGAGCAGGAGGACTTGGCCAAGCCCAGCTCAGCAGAGCCCAGTGAGCAGCATGAGGAAAGCTGGGCACTTCTAACTAGATGCCCAGAGGAGACTAAGTGGAGACCCTCGTGCCTGGCTTGTCTCTGGCGGTGTGGAGGGAGGTGAGGTGACCCTTCTTAGCTGATGCACGACTTGGGGCCCTGCTGCTGTAGGAGAAAACAATAGATGAATCTATCACTGTGTTCATTACAGCCAGTTTCGCCCTTGAATCTGTTGATCTTTTTGAGGCAAATATCAAATAAAGCCATGCTGAAAACAAACTGCCACAGATTTATGACTTCAGTTCTTAATTAATTTTCTCTTTTGTAGCTGCTCGCTCACATGCAACACTCTGGGCTCCACAGTGAGCCTAGCAGAAGGTAAGAAATACAGCTTTGCTCTCCTGATGTGTAACTCTCCCTTCTGGCCTGAGCTCACGCATCCTTTCCCTGCTGGAAGAGGGCAGGGTGAGGGGGGCCAGGATGCCCACAACCCCAGTGAAGAGCCAGCACAGTCTCTCAGGCAGTTGGTTACCTTCCTTTGATTCAGACTCACCTTCAGAAGGTATTGCAGCTTGGTTTGACCTTTGGCAGAGAGTCACGGCAGGGAGTCACCATGTGACATCAGCTCAGGTGATGGATACACCTCTTTGCCCAACAGATGTCCTCTCTGTAATAATCCCTGGCAAGAAAAGGCAGCCCCAATTACAGCTCTTGTCTAATGAGAAGCATTTCTGGGTATCAAGAGCCTGCCTTCCATTCCAGGAGAAGGACAGTTCTGAGGTGGCTCAGAAAACACTCCCAGAGCAGCTGTCTGAGCTGCATTTATTCTGGGTTTTAGCTTTACACATTCTGTTGACAGCAGTGAAATTTGGACTCTGCAAATTAAGGAAACCAACAGAAGAGGATTTCTATCCTGGAAGCCCTTAAGCACAAGTATCCTTCATTCTTCACTCTGTCCTGCCTGTCACTGTCACACCAGGGAGTATGTGTGGCATGCAAAGTATGTTTGATTGAGGGAAAAAAGGGAACAAATCACTGTGTGGGTACAACCAGTAACTAACCTCCATCCCTCTGTAGAGTTTGTGACTGCGGTTCCCCAGCTGTCAGCATCATATGCTGTGAGTGAATGTCTCGCTCTAATGTCACTTGAAATGTCACTCTTTCTTCCACCCCTTGTTCCACAACTGATCCTCTTGTAGGAAGAACATCTTTGCTCAAAGAGATGTACCTGGCTGATCTCCAGCCTTCTGGAGGGTGACCTGCTGCCTGCTCTTAGTACAAGCCACTTCCACCAGCACCCACTGCCCAGGCAGCGTCCAGTGCCTGCTGTCCATCCCACCCAAGACAAAGGTGTCCTTGAATACAGCCCTGTATCCATCTAGCAGCATGACAATAGCAGTGGCATTGTGCCATCACCAAACCAAAATGAATCCTTACCAAATGTTCCCTCTGGGGAGGAGCTGACAGACCTGCAAAGGGAGCTCTGCCATTCTTCCTTCTGATTCTTGCTCCTCAGCTGAGCAGTAGATGGTGGCAGAAAGCATGTTCCTTTCAATACTCTCACCAAAATGCTCTGGCAGTATCACATCTGCAGAACAGTAGCAGTTACACAAGGGAAAGTAAAAGTGATTGCTCACTGCATTTACTCAGCCAATTAAGAAAAACCAAACTACTAATAAATCCTGTTTGTGATAATCCTCTGAAGACAAATGCTGCTGTGTGATTCCAGTTCCATCTGTTTATCTCTTCCATTGCCTCAGTGACAGGCACCTTTGGGTGGCACTGTCAGTTGTGTCTGTGTTTGTTTGTGTGCTAAACTCCCCAGATTTCTTTCGTCATTTTCTTTACAGGAGGAAACCCAAACAACTAAAGCTTTTGGCAAATGTTTTGAAAATCAGAAACTGCATCGAATGACTCTGATTCTATAAAGAGATTTATATGTAAAGAATGGGCCAAATATTATCTTTCCTAATCTTGACAGGCTGTCTATGAGCATAAGTGATGTTTTCTTTGACAGCAGACTAAACTAGATCTCCCTTTGCCCTGTTACACGGCAAGAAGCACAAAAGACACAAAGCAACCACCTAAGCATTTTTCCTTTCTCAGATCTCACCCAATATATAGATATCTCTGGCAACAGTCATATAAGAAAGAATAATGAAGAACACAGCATTGCTAGCATCAAAACATGTTAAATGAAGAAACAGGGGGTTTGAGATACTTGTGGTATGTATTTAACAAGAAGACTCTTTTTGGTCACATCATGGCCACTGAACAAACAAGTCTGAGACTGATGAGGTCATCTCTGCCTTTTGCAGGAATGCTCTAAGTGATCCCAGGGGTGGGTTTTACTGTAGGTGCTTTAAGCCCAGGTTTATAACTGTGTGCTCAGATTACTTACTTTCATATTCAGCCTATTTTCCTTTTTTGCACCCTTTCACTTACATGTTTTAATCTTCAGGTTGTAGCCAAAATGAATTAAATGGACAAACAGCTTGACCCAGGTATTCAGTTAGTGGCATGTTTGCTTAGTAAGGAAGAGAAAGTGAAAATACAGAACAAATGATGCAGATAAGTATCAGAAAAGTCAAAGCAAATCAGATCTCAGCATGTTTGTGTGAGGGAATGGCACAAAGAGCTCTCTCAGTGGACTGAAACATTGTCCTGCTGTACAAGTTTCTATCCCCTTCTCTTCTTCTTCATCTCATTTAATGACCAGGACTGCCCTTGGCTTTATTTTCATATGTATTTTTTCCAACTGAAAATACCAATGTTAGATCTTAAAGAGCTGTCATCTAGCTGAAAGTAACACATTTCTACAACTTCAGCAGATAAGTCCTTAAAAGCATGTCAGCTTTGGAACCACAGTCTAGAAGAGAATAGGCTGAAACATCAAAGAAACATTAGCCAATATACGGCATTTTGACAAACTTCAAACAGGAGCAGCTCTCCCTCACTCCTGTTCTGTAATTCATAACATCACACAGAAGGAAAAGGAGGATTCAGTGAAGACTCCAATGTCAGCCTGGTGTCACTGTAGGACACAAATTCATGACATGAGGGCGAGCAGCTGCAGAAGTGAATTGCCATGAAAAGGACTAGTTTTCTGAATTCAGCATTTCATGTACAATCAACAGTGCAGCAGTTTGTGAGGTGGTTGATTGTGGTCCTTAGCTCTTCAAAACAGAAAATGTTTCACAACAACAGCTCTCTAGGTTCATCAGAAATATTCTTTTTATCACTGCAGAGGAGGAAACCATGACTGAACTCCACGACTGGCTGCGCCTGCGAAATCATACAGAAGCAAACAAACACAGCTCATCTGTGGAGACCACAGCAGAGGGGTCACCGAGCAACCTGGAGGACAACAAAAGCAAACCTACCAAGCATGAAGATTTTCTGATGCTACCATAGATAATAGAATGATAACATTAGGAAACAGCCCAGGAGTACACCACTGCTCGATAGACAACGACACAGAATCACAATGTGTGAGTGAGTGTTAACCTCCTCAAGCCTCAGCACCAGAAGTCACCTGCTCCAGTTATGTGCCTTCTGCATGCAGAACAAAGGACCTCGTTATCTGGGGTAAAGCAAGCGACCATCGCTCTTGGCCAGGGCACTGGAGCATGCTTCATGCTTTTGTTGAAAAGCCATTAGGAGAGGATGTGGAACCTGAATTCTAACTAGGCTGGGTTACTGTGTATCTTGCTCAGGAGCTGAGGTAATCATAGACCCCTTGGCTTCCAGGAAATGCCATCAGCTTCTTCAGGACAGCACTCGGTTGCCAGCGATCATTCCCTCCAAGCACAGGTGCCAGCCTAGCTTGAAAGAAAGCTGAGAGACTCAGTCAGCAAGCAAGCACTGCTCACGGGGTTGTATGTAGGACAGAGACTTTTTTTCCTGTGCAAAGGGTTAGACAGCATCCTAGTAACTGTGTCAATGAAGGAATGATTCATTTGAGAGACTGAGACTGCTACAGAGCTGACTGTGTGAACAAAAGTTCTACACAGCTTGAAGCCTTTTACAGACAGCTCCAGTTTAAATGTGTTAATTGTTGTAAGTGTGCTTCCAAAATCACTGGGGGACTCCTGGAGCAGGCTGGGCGTGTGGCTGCCATGATTTACTGTCAAAACACTGCCAAAGCCTGTTACATTAGACATGCATCCTGGCAGCCAACCCAGTTCGATACACAGGCAGTAAATCAGGTCTCATTTCTGTAGTTTTCAGCATGCATCTCTGTCCTTGGAGAACGTTCCCAGAAGGCAACATAGCAAGCATATTGTAAACACCTCTTGCTGCAGCATGCAGAGGTGGACATATCCCAGAGCAAAGGAGGTCAAAGGACCAGTATGAGAGGAGATGCTCCAAGTACTTTCCAGAAAGCACACTGAAGTGTGCATCTTTACTGAGTGCAGTAAGGGCCTACACAAGATGCTTTCTGTTGTCCACACCTTGCTCATCAAGGTTGTTAATCTTTACTGAAGTGATAGATATCAGCAGTTCCAAGAAGTTCAGCAGAGCAGTGTCAGATAGTCACGTTGTTCAATAAAGAGAAAAGGACAAAGCCAGGGGGTAACTTGTACGTGTTTGGGGAATGCTACATTCAAAGCTAACTACAGACTGAACACTGGATGCAGTTTCAGGCCCTGTGCCAGGGCTCATACCAGCCAGATGGTTCCACTGATCAAAAAGACTGAAGCTGTACTCTGACCTTCGACCCAGTGCTTCCTGTGGAGCCAAGATTTCAGCCCTGCCCCTTCAGAGGCACTGAGCTCTGAAAGCTTCCAGTGGTCATAAAGAAGAAAACCATCTTGATCTAGAAGTGAGTGCTGAGCAGACTTAAGAGAGGGAGAGGTCACATTCTGGAGGAAGGGGACACCAGCACTGTGTATGGTGTTGCCTCTGCCAGGCTGGAGGTCCCTTCCTCATCACCCTCTCCTCACCTTGAGCGAGACCCCTTCAGTCTCCCTTCACAAAACACCAAGACAGAGAAGTTACTTGTCTAGAAAGTCTGGGTGAGAAAACTTCTTTTCTTAAGGACATTGCTGTATACAATAAGGCTTAACCCAAGCACTACATAACAAAGAATAAAACATAAAAAAAACATAAGTGGGGGGAGATTTCACACCCCTATCTCTATGCATCAACTCAAAAGAGCCTGCCTGGGCATGCTCTAGAGCTGAGAGAGAAAAGAGAAATTCTTCCTCTCTTTTTGGCACCTCCAACACCTCCACAGCCTTCAGGTCTGCCTCTCTCCCTCTCTGAGGTCTTGGGGAACAGGCATGTGGAGTAAATCAGGTCTTAAGCTCTACATCAGAACACTGAAGAGCTAGATAAATAAACTGAAGTTTGCTTGCTTCATTTGAATACCCAGGGAAAAGGAAAAAAAGAAGTGACTTTCACCTAACAGAGAGAATCTTTTATTTGAATGCTCTAACAGGAATGCCTTAGCTTCCAGGCTGTGGATGTGTGTATAACTGAGGTTAGGTCTGCAACAGTCTTCTGTGTCACTTCTTCCTCCAGAAATCAATTAGTCTGGAGTACAGAAATAATGAAGTCTTATAATTAAACATCATCCTATCAAAGGCAATGGTTTAACTGTGATTTCTGAGTGTCAATAATACATTTAAATTAAGAATTCTACTGGTATGAAAATTGTGCATCCTGTACTTCAAAGTTTTTTCAATATTTAACAGGTTTTTTCTAGTAACAATCAATAATCATGGGAATTGCTCTTGCAGGTGTAGTGCATAAAAATGATGTGCTCATTTTCATTTGCTCATTAAAACTGCACAAGCAAAAAAATCTTGTGTCCACATTTATGCATGGATTCACACAGATTCAGCCATTCAATTCTAAAACATCCCTGGCTGGCATTAATGTGGGTAAACAATCCTACCTCAGATGAAAAATAAAGAACATTATTACCATTTCACAGAGTTTAGTTCTGGTTTACTGATATTATATAGGTAGAGAAAAAACTACAGAGTCACTTTTATAAACTTATGATAAAATAAACTTTGAAGAAGAGGGAAAAAATCAAACCCATACAAGATTTTAATAGAACTCCCCAAAGGTTCTTTTCAATGAACTCTTTTCCAACCCAGTGTCACAAATTGTTTTGCATAGAGCAAGGAATCAGTTAAATGTGTTGCAGAAAGAGGAAATACTGAATTTCTTAAGGAAAGAGGGGAAGCATATAGAGGTAACTGTGTGAAACTTGGATTTTGGTTGGATTGTGTTTCACTCCATGTTGCCCACACTCAGAATTTCATCATCAGTCATGCAATATTCAGACTTTTAGGGCTTCAGCTACTGACTACATTCAGTCTCAGTGTTTTGTAGGCAGAATTTTAAAGCAAAGCCCTCATAGTTGCACAGTATAACCAAAAAATGGTCTGAAAGGTCAAAAACAGTGATTTTTTTTTTTCTCCATGGTGCTCTTTTCAGCAATATGAATAATGAATGATTTTTAAGCACTCTCTCCTGGTGTTTTAGAGCCTCACCTATGATCCTGACAGACTGGATAACAGCAGTACAGTTCACTTGCCCTGAAAGAACACACCAGCAGTGACTGCCTGTCAGCAATGTCTGGTTTTAACCTTAAGCCTAAGCAAGGCTTATCTAGTTATGTTGCCCTTCTGTCCTTACAGCTCTTGGTTAACAGCCTTTCTGTGACCTTTTGAAGCCATGGCTAGCTTCATTCAGATGTGGCTCAGCAGCAAAGGTCTTGCAGAAAAACAAGTTACTGGAAGTTTTGTGCAGTCAGTGATGGTGGTGATAGATGAGAGAGATCCCAAGTGATACTGTCATGAAAGGGAAAGCCAGGTGTGAGCTCAAGTGTGACCTGTTCTGCTTTTTGTGTGCTGCTGCCAGAGTGCCAGTTAGGAGAATGGGAGGGAGCAGGACTAGTAGATCAGCCAACGTGGGTGAACTCTGTAACAGCAGGTGTCAGGATGCTGTTGGGAGAGATGAAAAGGGATGTGGAAGGAACAGCAGTAAAGAAATCTGGTGGCAGTGCTCAAAAGACAGCTTGTTTTCAAGGGAGGTCACCTCTTGGTCCACATGAAACTGAGTTGTTTCTGTTAAGAGATGAAAATGACAATGTGAGTCAGATCTTTTTTCAGTTCATTCCTTCCTATTCACAGGTGTCAAAAGTTCTTTTCTGTAAACACTGTAAAGGTCAGCAATAGCTAGAAGTTTCCAAGCACACTTTACTAGCAGGCTCTGTGCCCTGAAGCCCAGTTCCCTCACAAGACTTGTGCTGTAGACCTTGCACCAGCTTTGTTGTCCTTCTTTGGATATGCTCCAGCACCTTCTTGGAGTAAGAGACCCTCTCCCCGCTCCCCTTTGCTCTCTCCCCTCTCTCCGGTCGCACGTCAACTCAGCAGTACACGACGGCGCCTCCCACACTCCGCTGAGCTGAGCTGAGCTGAGCTGCGCTGCGCTGCGCTGCGCTGCCCTGCCCTGCCTTGCCTTGCCTTGCCTTGCCCACTCACACCTCCCTCTCTCTCTCCCTCTCTTCTTGCCTCCTTCTCACTTTCTCTCCCCCCGTCCATCCCGGCGCTCCCAAGGGCGAGCTGCTGCCTGCCTACACCATCGGGGTCCGAGGGATGAAGTTAAACTGCCTGTTTTAGGGCTTCCTGCAGTAACTGCTCCGTTTCGGTTCGGTGTCTGCGAGGGCGCTCAGGTGATTTTCATGCAGCTTCCCTGCGGTATTTGCTCAAGCCCAGGGGCTTTGAGTAGCTCACAGAATTACAGAGTCACAGACTGGTTTGGGTTGGAAGGAACCTTAAAGGTCATCTAGTTTAACCTCCTGCCACATTTTCTTCAGAGGAGAAGTGGCCAAACGCTGTTTATACATGGATTTTAAAGCAGGAGTGAGCTCCTCAGGCAAATGTTTTCTTTCTGGCTGCATAGCGGTGCTTTTATTCAGACAGGGCTCATTCAGTAAGGTATCAAATATCCATTTTCTTCAGGCACCTTCAGTGGGAGATAATGGTCAACAGCACTCTCTGGTTTCCTTTGTTCTTGTTTCCTTTGTGAAGGTAAAATCACTTCGGTGTCCTACTGAATCTACAGCTCAGTGCTGCTTGAATTCAGCAAAGGCAATAGACAACTCCACCAGTATTTAGCACCACGATGATTTTTGCTTACTCTGGCTGAGCTAAAGAAAATTGGTGTTTTGGTTTAAAGTGGCTGTGAAATGCTGCTGTTATGCAGTTCTTCTCAGGTGGGCTCTTGCTGCTCTGTTCTGAGCTATCTAGACCAGGATGTGATGAAGCCTGCAATTCACAGGACCTATGGCAGGCAGCTTCTTCCTTCACCTTAAAAAACCTAAATATTACCATTGCTTTGTGTAGCTCACTGGCCTGTCCTTTGCTGGGTAGCAGCAGCAGTTGCTGGAAGGTTCAGGCATGTATCTGCCTGTTCAGAAGCCATTAAGAGTAGCTTTGTTGTGCAAAGCAAGTGTAGGGACGTGGAAAGTTCTATGAATAAATGTGAGAGACCAGGATAAGCAGCACAGGCTGAAGCTGAATGAAGTCAAGGTGCCCCCCAAAGGTTTATCTGCATTGAATGTCCATAGAAATAGGATGAAACAGAGCAAAGTGACCCAGAACTCCTCATGTGCCAGATGCCCACTAGTTCTCAGATCTTTCATGACAGTTTGAAATCAAGCTTGTGCCCTTCTTTGAGGCTTCTCAATTTGCCTGTAGTGGAAAAAACAGTCTTAAAATTTATCTTTTTTTTCCCCCAGTTCTGTATAATTTTCTCTAGTCTTTCCAAACTTTGGCATAATTTGTGTTCCTCTTTAGCAGTCCTGGAGTCTGCACTTAGAATTTGTGGTGCATCAGTATGCAAGAATATTGGTGACTTACTCCTGTTAAAACCAATGCAAGAGACTTAATGGCTCTTTAAACCCTACTTCTTTTCTGAACTCTCCACTACCATAATATGTTTTCCCCTTGATGGAGCAGTACTTATGCTCCATATTTCATGCATAAAATGAGTTCAGTCGTTGACTC
The DNA here is from genome assembly GCA_013399015.1 of Galbula dea. Classification (NCBI taxonomy): domain Eukaryota; kingdom Metazoa; phylum Chordata; class Aves; order Piciformes; family Galbulidae; genus Galbula; species Galbula dea. The sequence continues at coordinate 396,777 of VWZX01003202.1, forward strand.
AGAAGAAAAATAAGAAGGCAACATTACCTATGCAAGTGCTTTAGCTAAATGCTTTCCTCATTGCTCCCCAAAGGAAAAAAATGAGACAGAATGTAGCCATAATGCCCATCTACAGAACCTTTAATCTTTAGTTTTAGTTGTATTTACTAGGTGCAGATACACTGCTTGTGTGACTCTGCTGGATGTGGATTTTCTTCTCACTGCACCAGTTTGTGCATATCTCCCTCAGTGAGATGTTCCAATGAAGTGCAGCATTTCCAGAAAGATGCTCCAGCCTACAGCCAAAGTGGGGAAATCACAAGGAAATAATTTGCTCTCAAGCTGAATGACATAACTTTAAACTATAGAATTTGGAAAGTATAGTAGGAAAATGGTCTAAAATTAGGATTACTAAAGACTTGCTAAAAGTGTTGCTAACAGTGGAAATTGTTGGGTTTTTTTCAGATTGATTTTTCCTGGCTGTTATCATCTCTTACATCTCTTCAGGGGATGCTTAGAGGTGTCCACTGTAGTTAAGCAGGTAAGAGAGAAGGAACCTGCAGTGGGAACAGGAGAGCTAGCTTTATTCTGTGTCCCTTTTTTCCCTGTTTCTTTATTTTGCTTTTAAACATTGCCCGAAGAGAATTCATTAGTCTATTAGGCTAGAAGGAGCACCTCTATACTGCTATTCCTTAGTCACAATCAGCTGGATTTTTGTGATTCCCAAAGGTATTTTAACCTGGTTTTGGTGACTGTGATGACAACTGTATGTTTGTTCTTCCACATATGCTTGTACATGTACAGGTCTGTTTAGATACTTTAACCAGGGCAGCGTCCTATGCATATACCTTTAAAACCTGATTACTCTTTACACTGTTACATTTGGCTGGTGAGGTCATTTTAAGCTGGTAATACAAAAGGATTTGCCTACTTTGCAGTTTGATTCTACGTAGCAAACTGTTGTTTGGTTCTAGCATTTACCTGGATGAAATCAATGAGAATTTCATCACATTTAAGCCTACCAATTAATCATTGAATGGCTTGAGTAAGGTCACTTGCTGACTCTTTTCATTTTGCATTCAGAACTGTACAGTTAAAAGGCAATATTAAAGTTCTTAATACTCTTAGCAAACAGGTAAAGTAGGAAGGACTGGGAAACTGCAGGATGTAGGACAGAAAGGACAGAGATCATTGCAGTAGGGAAGGAGTGACCAGGTGCCAAGACCCAAGGTGAGGAGTGAATATCAGTCCAGAGAGGACTCCAGAGTTCTAGTGGATGACAAACTGAACACAAAATGAAGTCTTACTGTTTTAAAAAAGACTTATAATACCTTGTTTTTTCAGGAATGCACAGCAAAACAGGTGAAGTAATCTTGTGGCTCAGCTAAGTTTTGGTAAAGCCTTAAATAAAACACTTAGCTCAGGCTTCTCTCCAGAGAAGATATGAGCTAGCTGGAGAGCCAGCAGACAGAATAACAAAAGGTCATCCTGTAACCTGTCTTTATAGCCTATAAAGACAGATAACTGTCTGCAAATATGTAAAATGCTGTTGCACAGAAGGGAATAATCTGTTCTTTGGATTCATGCTGGATAAGACAAGAAATAATGTGCTTAAACTACAGCAAGAGTGATTAAAGCAAGACATAAAGCAAAAAACCCCCAACTGTTGGCAAGGGACAATGCAATCAGTGAAGTGCATTGCCTGGGGAGGTGGTGAGGTCTTTGATACTGGAGGTCTTTAGAAACAGGTTGGACTTGCATCTGTCAGGAGGGGTTGATTTGGATTAAACTTGGTTTGTGGTAAAAAAGATGGATTATCTGGTCTCTGGGGCCCCTTCTGTTTTTCCCTGATGTTATTGTTTATCTCATATCACTGGAGCACTCTTTTCCTGTGGTCTTGGCATTCTGTAGGACTCTCAGTAAGGACCATGAACTCATTCTTCTAACCATCCTGGTGTAGCAAATGCTGCCAGCTGTGTGTTGCCATTGTTTACAAAGCCTGAGTGAGGATGGAGCCTGCCTTCCAGTGTCCCTAGTTATCTGCATCACTTGTTTCTCAGGGATTTTGAAATGGAAAATAATTATCAGTTAAAAAAGAAATGAAGCTGAATGGATGTTCAGGTTGTATGGTCAGTGAAACAGGCACTGCATCAGCAAGCATCTGAAAAGCATTTACCAAGCTTCCTAGGCAGGGGCTTGTTCCACCCCATCCCACCCCATCCCAGAAGCTGAAGTAAAAAATAACATAGCCAAAAATCTAAATTATCATAATGACAATAAAAAGCCCTGATAGACTTAAAACAGATACTTCTACCTCCAAGCCCATTGAACAGAGTGTACCATGGTACACATTACTGCACTGGGCACTGGCCAAATTGCTTTATTCAGGTGACCTTTAGTTGAAAAACCATGGCTGCTATGTAAAAAAGCAAGTAAATAAATAAATAAAAGTTTAGAGTGGTTGGTTGATCAAAGCTATGGTTTATCACTGTGTCCTCAGCAGAAAGCAATGTTACAACCTACAGACCAGACAGATTTGTTTCTCTGAGGTCTGATGTGAACTGATAATTCTGTAGGCCAAAAAGCTGAGGAGGAAGAGATAGATGGATATCAGGTTTTTGCTTTGGGGGATTTTCCTTCCCTCCCCCTCGTGGTTCTTTGTTGTGTTTTGACTTTTATTTGACTTTGGCACATTTTTACTTCTGTTTGACTTTTCTATGTCCCCTGTGAGAATTTCTCAGTCAGTGTTAAGTGATAATGACTTGTATGAGAAGCCAGATTAGAAATGGAATTAAATGGTGTCACAGATCTCTCTTGTGCTGTTGTTCCAACATGTTTGTCTTAGAAGTAGACTTAGTAATGAAAATTCCAGCAGGAGCAGGTGTAGAGAGAGAATATTAGGATGTTGGGGAAACAAAAATCCTCATATAAGGATAACAAAGTTATACTCAAAGTGCAGGCTGTCATATGGCTAGAGGTGTTTGAGTTGTCTTCAAAGTCTGTAGAGTGAGTGCTGAAAGAAGGAAAAGTCTTTGTGCATAAATGTGCCCTGTTCCTTTTTCAGGAGAAATAGAAAGGAGGGGGAAATCCAACCCCATTACTTTTTATGATGCTGTTAGATGAATTTCTGAATTGTGTTATAAGATATGGTGATGGAAAACACTGAGAACTATACCTAATGACTTGAGATGTCTCTGATGTCCTCCATTCCTGAGAATTTGTGCTACCAGTCTGTGCTTTTATTCTAAACTGGAAACTCTTGGAGCAAGGACTGTTCACTTTAAAAGGCATAAAATAATTGTGCCTCAGCAGTTCCACAGAACAGTGATGGTGCTGGAGTTCCTGTTCTAATACATCCCCTGGTGGGCAGGAGTGGGGTATCTGATGTTAGTGTCCTGAGAGTTTTCATTTGTGTTTTCTCTTTTTGGCAAGAAAAAACATGCAGATATGATCCCCTGTAAGACTGCGGTGGCCAATGTACCAGGAAAAGCCCACAGTCCCTCACTGTGATCACCTTCCACTCTTGTACCATTGCAAAAACCAGCAGGAACTGTGCATGGGAAGGAAATGTCTGGGGGAGTCTGGAGGGGAACATAATTGTTCTTGCTTTCAGATACCCATGTGACCCTCTGAGCATGTCAGGAAACCCAAGTTCTCTGATACCCTGGCTTTAATCTTTGAGTGTATTCACAGGCAGAAGCAAGATGACATTTTTATCTGTTACTGTGGGGAGAGCAAGCAGAGGAAAGGGATGGGTATGGAGATACTGTGCAGATGGAGTAGTGTACTTCTGTGTGTTGGGGAGAGAGACACAGCCCATTCTGACAGAAGAAGTGGCTCTTGCTAGCTGACAACAGGGAATGATGTCTCCAGTACAAGTAAATTAGGGATTGGCAGCTGATCCCTGATAAGGTCAGAGGTCAAAGTCCAAACAATCTAATCCAAAAGAAGGAAACAGTGGAACTGCAAAGTCAGCAACTGTCAGATTTGCTCCCACAAATGCAGTATTATAAAAGCAAAGACAAACTAGAAGGCAGAGATGTGGATGTAATGCAACTCATTTAAGAGAAGAACACAGAGAGGTTACTCTTTCCTTCCACACCACCTCACCCCATGTGATACACATTACACATATATACATATAGCCATCAGATACACATATTTTTGTTGAGTTTTCAGTTCATTTTTCAGGCTGCTATTGCCTCCCACACAAGGATCAGCTGAGGCTGGCTAGTATTTTGCATAGGTAACCAAAGCTGGAAGTGGGTGGAATTGGGTGGATTAGCCCCAGGGCACAAACATGTCTGTTAAAGTCTGATAACTTCATCAAGGCAACAGTACCAAGAATGCGATGCTTGGGTACAACAGCACTGGACCTGTGGGAGTCACACAGAGTCTCTGTGTATCTAACAGGCAAGTGTTACAGAATGGTTTGGTTCTAAGCTGCAGCTCAAGTCTTCATACCAAGTGCAGTGTAGTGCACAGTAATCTGAGCTGGAAAAGAGTAAGCTTTCACCATAGCTTTTGCCTGAAGCAAATGAAACTCACATCTAGGAGATATATTGCTGGAGAGAATCCTGGAGAGAACAGCCTGTACCATTAATTATGCCTAGGAGAGACATGACAAAATGGAAAGGCTGAAAACTCAAGTTAGGAAAATGCAATTCAGGAGCATGCCATGGATTTTTAATGGTGGAGTGGGCTGTCATTGGAACAGGCTATTCAGAGAAGTTGTTAATTTTTCAGCACTTCAGATAAGTAAATCAGGACTGGAAGCTTTTATAAATGATGTTGTCTTAGTTCCGTGAGCAGTTATCAACCTTCTGAGAGTTTATTTGCACAGCAAGGCAGCCTGTATCCTAACATCCTTCACTGCAGGTGCCACTGGGCAAAATTGCTTCAGCTTGTGTTTCAGGGATCAAGTCAGACACTCACAGCAGCCTCCTTTAGCCCTGAAGCACATGGGAAGGGCATGGGAGAGGCAAAATGCAAAACTCTGCTTTTTGTGTGTGTGTGCGATGACTGTTCTCTTACAAAAGACAGATCTTCACCACCATTATAGGACATTGTTAGAGAGTATGATAATGGACTTGCTCTAGCTAGTGTAGCTGTGTGAATAAATAAACCAGTTAGCATATCCCTATGAAACATTCACAGTAGAGTTTAGTTCCTGTAAAAGAGCATTAATGACTGCCTTAATTACGTAGCTTAGAAGCAGCTTGCAGTGACTTATACATAGAAAATGACAATGGCTAGATACTGAAATATTCCTTCCCACAATGTTTGTTTTGTAGAATTTCCATCAATTTGATGAATTTACATCATGTTTTACTGTTTACTAAGGAGACTGACTATGGTGACTCTCTGAGGAGCCTCAGAGGGCCACAATAACCCAAGTGACTCAAATTTCTTTCTCACTGTGTTAGAAGAAAAAAAAAGCTGCACAACAAAAACTATCCTTGCTGTGGCCATGCATGGTTGGTCAATCAACCAACCACATACACAGGTCATTGATATATAGACCAAAACTGTGGATTACAAACCTCCCAGTCTCAAGCTATTAGCCTGGGGAAGGACTGAAGTTCCCCTTATCTTGTGTGTTAATTTGTACCAGCATCTTTTGGAGCCAGTGGAAATAGCACAGTAGCCATCCTCGAGAACCAAAAGTCTTTCCCAATATTCACTGTCCAGATCACTGGAATCATGTTTACCCATTCTTAGGATCCATTTTCCAGTGAATTTTAGGGACTCCTGATCCATTTCTTTGCTGTGTTTGGAGAGAGGGCTGGCTAATGCTGCACCTAGGCAGAGAAAGCAGAATTGCAGTGTTTGGAAATGCAGAGAACCCCTGAACTCATCTACTCATTGGTCTGGCTATCCACAGGCAACATGGGATGTTCGCTTTTGAAAGGCTGCTGGATGGATTTGTCAAACACCTTCAATAGACACAATTCCACTGTCTTGAAAACACATTGCTATGAAGAGTTTCCAGATAGCTGGTCTTGACAGTCTTCTCTAGACTTCTTCTAGCCACTGTGCAAGTCCAGATACTTGATAAAAGATACTTGACCTGCCTGTGCTCTTCACCTTACAGAGCTCTGGAGGACACCCTCTGAGACCTCCCAGAAGATTTGTGAAGATGTGTCGGAGCATGATGAACATGCTCCATTTCTATGTTATTTAGTGGGCTGAAGTTTCCTGATTTCATCCCAGTTCCTAGCATCTGAGTGGTAATTTAGGAAAGGTTGAAAACTCCTGGGTTTTCCTACTGTAGCTTCTCTTTACCACTCTCAGCACATTTCCTGGAAGCCATGTGTCTAGTTAGTGTGGATGGAGAGTGGAGGAAGTTCTATTTGCATTTAGGCTTGTTCCAGCCATGAAATTAGCAGAATAAATAAAGATAGAAGCAGAAAGATTAGAGAGATTTTAACTTGATCCAGGCATCATTAATGGTTTATTTGTTTTTTGATCTTGAAACCTGCACCATCTCTTAATAAATAAAAATTCCCCATATCAGCCGCAGAGAACAATGGGAAGATGAAGACAGAGCCAGAAGTGTTATCTTTCACAGAACTTGGTGATATTTATTTGTGCATTACATCATAAGACAGAAAAAAGCATCTCAGAACTTCCAAGTATCCAGCCATTACCTGTCATCCTTTGAAGAGTTGCAGAGCAGGCACAGAAGTGTTGGGGTTCTTTGTCTTGCTCTTCTTGACCACTGTAGGTTGTGTCTTTACTCTCTGGTCAGACTGTGGCTTTTGCACCGTTTTTTGGCCTTGATTCACAGCAGATGAATGTCTGCAGCTTCCATTGTTAGAACAGAGAAGACAATTGAAAGGATGTTTAGCTTGTTGAAGTTTGTGAAGTTCTTTGTCATTCTTGTTCTCTAAGTGCTGAAGCCATTCCTCATTGTTTTCAGCTTTGCACCATCTAACCTCACATGACTTTTGGAGGGTTTTTTCCCTCTGTCTTTATTTCTATGTTTATTGAACATACTAATCAAATGTAATTGCAGCCATGATTGTGAGAAGTATTATCCTCCTGGTGTTTTATTTTATTGTTCCTTGCACATATTGGAAAGAAATGTCACCTCAGTTGTGGCTTTAGGACAAGCTTTTTTTGTTTTCAGCCAAACTAACATTCTCTTCCTACTAATGTTATCTTTTCCAAGTCTCAAGAAGAAATCAATATCAGTTAGTTGCCTAGGCTTCTTTAGGTCCTCTGAGGAATTTCAGTAAACTCTCCTGCAATACCCTGGGAGGTGCTGGTGGTCCTTGTTTGCTTTCAAAACTCAAAAATCTTTTCTGGCTTGACTGTATAAAGGATTTTCTGAGTACAGTGTTGAGTGCCTGTGAAAACATACTGTCAGGTAGGAATAGATGATGGGAAAGCAGCTCAACACCCAGTACCTTGAGAACTGCCATCTATTAGCAGACATTTTATGAGACATCTTCAGAGGCAGAAAGGAAGCTGAGAAATACTGAGGTTCTCAAGTGTCTGAAACTAAAGGATAGGGAGGCTACATGTCAGGCAGTTAAAATCCCTAGCAGACATGTGTGGGCTAGCAGGCTCACCACAGTGTGGTGACCATTTCAACAGCTTTATTTATTACTAGCATTTTGGAAGGCAGGACAAAAGTGTGAGCCAGAGGATGATTAAAGAGTGAGCTGGGAAAGTTTAGATTCCTTCAGAATAAATCTGAGTAATGAACAGCATTTATTATGTCTGTTTAAAGGCAAAATAATAAGGACAAAGGGTAAAGCTACACTAACAATTAACTAAGAATTCTGGTTTTGTTTGTGACTGTGCCACCCAGCTACACCCACAGAAGATTTCTATATGTGTTTGCCAGAACCTTATGAGTACTTTCCAAGACCATGACTTCTGTTCACTCAGGAGGTAGAGCTGCACTTCAGCCATTGTCCAGCTGCGGACAATCAATATGCACTGTGCTGGCAAATACAGAGAGTTGTTCCCAAGAAAAGCTTGCTCCAAGCTGAATTCCTTATTCTGCTATCTTCTTCTGCCACCATTAAGTCTCCCAAATGCTGACCTCAACTGCCCCTTCTGCTTACCTGCAAGTTTATCTGGCTCCTTGTACATCTCTGTTGTGCATTTAACCCTTGTTTTCCTCACAGACTGCAAGCCCAGACTGGGTTTAGCAGATCCAAAGTGGTTCCTTCTTGTCAGTATAACCAAGTTCTTTGATTGTCCTGTCTGAAGAACACAGTGTTGCTGAGTCAGTGCTTGAGGAAACACAACACATCCCTTGCTTCTAACCCCAGGAGCCACCATGGCTCACCACTGGGCATGAGCATTCAGAAAGGGGCATGCGCTAGTCAGTGCAGTTTGGAGAGAGCCTCAAACATTGCTCTCCTGAAAGCCAAGGGACACAAACTAGAGGTGTGATAATGCTCAAGACATGTCTTTGCTGTGCAGAGTACAAGCAGCAATTGTCAGTGCTCCAGAACCATAATCCACTTCAATTTCCCCTTCCACTTTAGGAAAACTGTGTCACTGCCTGTATCTTGTCCTGTGTTGCTGTGTTCTGTGGCAATAATACAGGATCTCAGGTAAATATGTTTGTCATGAGATCTCAAAGATGCCTGAAATTAATTATCAGTGCTGGATATGTTCTGCCACTCAGAGTGGCATTTTGCTCAGGGGCTTGCAAAGCTGCTGAGATTTCCCTGGTTTTGGACAAATGCTCTAATTCCCCACAGAAGTTAGCAGCTGTAAAAACCAAAAATAAATGACATTGAGGTGCACACTCTGCTCATAGCTCAGACAAGTCATAGCTCATCAGGTAACATGCAAACATTAAACAGGTTTCTATAACATGGTGCCTACTTGGCAGAAATTCTTTAACAAGAAAACAGTTGCATAGGGTGCCAGGCATTTTGGCAGCTGAAGACCAACATCATTTATGTCTTCACAATGCTACACAACTTCTTTCATACTTCAGTGTTACTTCAGTTCTCAAACAGAGAGCTTCAGTTAATAGCATTTTAACATCTGGGTGTAATTATTGATTTGTGACAGCTTTCATTAGAGAGCAGAGCTAACTTCAGAACAGCCTAAAGGTTGTGTTTCCTTAGGGAATGGTCAGAACCAGATCTGCAGCTGGACTTCAGAGTTCAAGTCAGGTGCCCACTTGGTACTTGATATGATGCAGACTGGCAAACAACATTACCTTCAGAATCCAGAACACAGCTTTCCATCTGAGTCTCTCTCAACTGTTTGCCTACAAACAAGGTCAGACATGATCTTCTCAGCATGATGTACTGCTTATGCTCAAGCAGGAACAAGTATTTCCATTTAAATCACCGGATTAGTTTTCTCAGTTCAAACTTCCATCCACTTTTCAGACTATGATCATATGTTTTGTTCTGACTTGCACTATCCCCTACTAAATTTACAGCCTGCTTATGTTGGTCAGCCACTTCAGAACCAATATATGGCTCCCAGCCTCTAAGTACTTGCCTGAATCATTCTTTGCAGGATATCTCTTGCCAGTGTTCCAAAATACCACCTGAACTGTAAAGTTTTACTTATCCTGTTGAATTTAGTAGCCATGTTGCAGTGACTGCAACCCAGATAAATTACAGTATCTGTTTCTTTCTTTATTTGTATTCACTCCTGGGCTTGGGCTGGATTTGGGGGGTTTTTTGCTGTTCCTTTCAGAGGTTTAAGTGGGAATCCAGTACAAAATTAGAACCTGGATCCCATGGACTTCATTTCCCTGAACACAGTACTATTTCTCATCTAAGAACAACAACCACAAAACCCCTCTGACCAAAGGAAGAAAATGCTTCTCTTTGCCTCTGTAATTGCATCTACCCCACAGTGCCCCATGGGACCACATTCCAAATCTTGATAGGGCAGCATGAACTACATGGCCTTGCTACCTTGCTTTTTTTGGTCAGCATTTTAATACCAATGCTGGGTCAGACATCTGAGGATCACAAACCCTGAGGGTTCTGTCTTCAGAGCGTCTCTGTGATACAAAAAAACCCCTGATGGTACTCTGGGGAGTGGAGGAGAAAGGCAGTTTGGTCTACACTGTATGGCCAAATGTGTTATTCCTGTTGTCAGTTTGTCCCATGTGGCTTCTTGAAGAAGTCATGGCTATGTCACAGCTCTAAGATTATCCAAACTGTTGCAGACAGATAGTTTCAGAAACACTGCCGAGTCAAGAGGATTTTGTAATATATGTTTCAACCTCAGCAAAGGAACATACCCTTAAAGCTGTATTTAATTGATTTCTGAATCAAAGAGAGAAGAGGAGAAGAAGGAAAAGCTTCACAAACACTTCTTTGTCTAGCATAAGTGGCCCATTCCTGCCTAGTCTGATGGGCAAACAAAGAGACAATGGCTGGAAGTCACTCCAAAGTCAAGAGAGGCTTGAATAAGAAAGAGAGGCTCATTTTTAAGAACGAAGTGGTGAAACCCTAGAAGAGACAACTTCAACAAAGAAACGATTTTTCATTCTTGATGCCACATCCTCACCAGGGATTTGGCCATGGGTTGAACTTTCTAAGATTTGGTCTTTCATCAGGTATGAGTTGCTGAACTCAGTAGAATAGGATATACAGAATATTCCTCCAGATCCTGAAGATTAGGAATTTATGGCTAATCATTGTGAGAGCAGAATACTCTGGGTTCTGGATCTTTTACATCACTGTTTCTCATAGTATTTTTTTTTTAAACAGGAGTTCCATGATAGATTAATGAAAAAAGGCAAAGAAAATTCTTTTAAAATATCATCTTAAAAATATCTCACCCTATTGAAGATAGGGTTTTTTAGCACTTGTTCCTTGCAGACGGACAAGATGGCAGTTAGATTTGACCTGAGGACTATATCGACCTGGGAACCATACTGAACAGCAACAGAATTGTTGCATTAGTGGTTTTCTTTGCCAAGTACTGACTTAGAGAAGTAAATGAGTCTGGGGTCTGTGTGCAACCATGTGGCTGGATCAGGAAGAGGGTTTATGTGTCACACTGTGAGCATGAGTTTATTGCCCTCAGCAGAGTTCCCATGATGGCTGAAGGAAGCTGCCATACCAAACCATACCCGTGGCAAATCTCTGTCTGAAACAGGGTGCTCACCCTCTGCTCTCTCTGAGTGTCATGAAGCTGAAATCCTGCTTCTTTTGCATTTCTGAAGGCATACTAAATTTACAAGGAAAATGAAGATCCTGTAAGGAAATTAACACACATGTCTGCTATATGTAGCACCAGTCCATCAGCAGCACTCTGAAGTGTGTGGTATGTATAAAGATACTGGTGCTGCTTGCTTTCTGCTTACATCAGCTGTTCAGAATGAGAGCAGGGGTTTAGAGAGGGTGTAAAGGCCACCAGCTGAAAGGCCCTGCTCTGGAGAGGAACCTGTCTGGAAATCAACATTCCCGGAGCATTTCCTTCAGCCAGGGCAAGGCATTTCCCTGGCAGTTACATGTGTTCTCACCAGTCTGCTGCACTTTCTATCTTTTGTTTCAACAAAAATGTCTGTCTTCCTTCTTTGCTCCCCATTCTTGCTGCATGGCCTTGCTGTGACCACAGGCTGCCTTGACAGAAATCACTAGCTGGAATGATGTGCTTTGCCAAGGTTGTTTTTATTTAGACAAAGTTTCTGCTTTCTGAATCCTCCTGTAGGAACAGAGGGGTCATAAAGGAACCATGTGCTGCACCTCAAACTGTTGAGGCTATATGATGTGCACAGGGGAAGGAGCCTTTGGCATTCCTACTTTTAGTTTCTTCTCACAGGTTTTTACAGACAAAACAGCAACTTGTGAATAATTTAGCAGTGTAACAGACAATATGGATTTGTTGTTTGGTTGGTTTTTTGTTTTTTGCTTTGAATATAAGCCTGAGTTGTGGACAATCCTACTTGCTACTGAGATAGTCAGGATGGTTTCCTGAGCTCAGACTTCCACCAGACACCACTTTCTAGAGGAGTGGCAAATAAACTGTGTCTTGTTTTTTCCTCTTTTCACTGTATACCAGACCATGGCAGACTGCAATACAAATAGGCTGGGTGTGGAGCACACATATTGTAACTGTTCATACTCCAGGGGGGTCTAGAGTCCAACACAGATCAGCCCCTTCGAGGCACTGTCCCTGTGGGCAGTAGTTATACTGAAGAGTTTGCATCCAGGGGTGAGAAATGTTACTAACTGGAGATTAAAAGATGAACAGAAATCAGATTTTCCCAAGCCAGTGACAAAGACAAAACAATGAAGTTTCTGTTCCTGTTAAACTAGCAGCCCTTCCTAAATTTATATCAAATGGGAATAATAGATTGACCTGGGTTTAATTTAAACAAATTCTACACAGGTTGGTAACATTTCCTGCTTAGGTGTCAAGCCAAAGATCTGAGATATCAAAACAAAGTGTCTGTGGTAGAGCACTTCTTATTTTTAACTGGCAACAGAATTCAGAGTTGTGAGCCTGACCCTCAGTATAGGCTGAGAACTGCAGTGAATCTGTGCAGAATGACAGGAGGAGGGTCTGAGCATAGGTATTGGTTTCATATCTCCACACAGAGGAGTTGGGATGAATATTTCATCAGTTCAGAAAGTTCTGGAGAATTATGCATGATAAAAAGTACCATTTAGTTTGAAAGAGGTTAACATCTATTCTCAATTGAGTAGATTTCATGAGGCTTTCAGCTAGACCAGTTCAGGTATCTCCTTTCTCTGCTGTGAAACATCCTCTGTTGCTCACTAGTCTTTCCTTTCACAGAGGTGGGAAATGGAGGACTCAGACAAAACAGATGATGTTTGGTCGTTTAAGGATTTAAATTGGCCAACTAATGTTGCTGATAATGTTGCCTATTTGAATTTTTACATGCTGAAGAGAGGTATTTTGCAGTAGACAAGTAATTCCTAACTCTGGAGCAGAATCTGAGTCACAGTACAGAACTCATCAGTAACAGTGCTACAGGAGCTCGCAAGGTGGTTGCAGTAACAAATCACATCAACTAGCCAACACCAAAACAGGAATGAGCTCAGCACTGGCTTCACAAACTCCAGCTGCCTTGGCTGCCTAAAAAGAAAGAAAAGGTAGGAAGGGGTCATGGGAGCACTCTCAGGGGTACCCTCTGGGTTTGGGTGAAGGACTACTTTTGAAAGAGTTCAAGGCAAGAGCAGCAGTGTTTGGAGCTGGGAAGGAGATGGAGTATGTTCAGCATGAGACCACCTGCCAGAAGAGCTGCAGCCAGCCCAGCATGTGCCAAAAAAGACTGGAGCTGACCTAGGCACTAAGGGAGAGCTGGGATGAGACCAGGCTTGTCTAATGAGAGCCCAGAACTGACACAAGAGTTAGTATGAAATGCTTTGCCTTGACGCTAGAAATACCTGGGAAAACTTCCCAGCCATTGATGGCAGACAGAGAAGATCCCCATCTCAGTATGGCAAGGGCCAGAGACAGTGTGCAGCACCAGTAATGCTGATTGTCTGGCACAGAAAAGCCTCTCTAGAAAGTCTAGGCCTCACAGATAAAATTCCAGAGTGGATGCAACCTCAAAGCACTGAAAATGCAAATCAGTAAATGCTAAGGACTCTCAGTTATTTGTCACCCTCCCTCCACACAAACACAATATTCTCCATTTCCTCTATTTAAATAGATTCTTTGGCAGAATTTCAATTGCATCTATTCATTTTTTAAGCACAAAGAGATAGTCTTAAACCTTTTGTAAGTGCCTGAATGGATTGTTATCTTTTACACACTTACACATAGACCAGTTCCTGTATTCATACCAGAAAAAAACCCTAGAAGCCAGACAGAGAAAGGAGCTGGAACAATAAAAGCTAATCATCATGCTGTCTGCTGGGTGACAAATAAAAAGCCCAAAGCAACTTGTGGCATATAGCCAGTTATGAAGTGTACCTTTTGTGGCAGCATTTGGGAAGCTGAGCACGCCTGAGATCTCCTGGCTCTACCCCTGCCTCTATCTCTGAGCATGGATCACTCCCCTCAACCCCAATCAAAGCACTGGTGGACATTAGATACTCAATGCAGATACCACAGTCTAATGGGAAGAGAAGGTCCAGCTGACAAACTGACCAGCCCAAAAAGCTGAAGCACTGCAGAACTACAAATGGCATTTATGTTGATTTTTGAAGTGCTGAGAGTGTTATTGATACTTGCTGGCTAACATGTCATCTTAGTGAAAATACATGTTCCAGGCACAGCTATTCCACTTGCCTTTTCCACTACTATTAGCTTTATTACTATTATTATGCTTGTAATTATCCCCTGAGTTTGGGGCATAAAAACCTGTAAGAGAGGACCATATCCACAATGCTTGTAGACTAATCTTCCTGGTTATATGCAGAAGGGAACAGCTTCCACCATGCCTGTTGATTCCTCTTCTTTTCCTAGAAATGAATGCCAGATCTGCAGAAAAAACAAAATGTCTTGATAACCTCAAGGACAGCAACATAGCTGAGTATGTGGGGCCCTGAATTCTGGCCCCAGTTCCACTGCTGTGTAGGAATTCTCTTAAGTAACAATTGAATAAACCCCAGACTTCTCTCTCTGGACCATTTTTCACATGGTCCAAATAACCTCCAAAGTTTCATTATTTGCTATTTCACTTTGCAGCAGCTCTGATCCATTATTGCCACAGATACGCGTGGGCAGCCGGTGAGTTGCTCACATCAGATCAGGATCAGGAATGTCTGTTTGTCCTTGTTTCTATGTCTGTAAGCTGGCTGCTAAATTTAAACCCCAAGGAGGTGCTTTTATTTTGTTTTTTATATTTTGGGTACAAACCAAAAGTGGAAAATCTGGGGTTTTCTTGGTATGTCTGCTTTCTGAACTGGACTGAAGAGCTGTGGAGTCCTAGGTTATTCATTAACTTCAAAATGTTGTCGTGTTGTTTTTCTAAAGAAAGGATGGAGATATTTAAGAGGGAAAGAAGAGAGCACTCTCCAGGTTATCCCCTGGGTGGGAATGAGTCAGCTGAAAAACTTCCACTGCTGCACATCACAAGATCCTGTCTTTTGAAAGTTTTTGAAACAATTTGAAATCTGGACAAGGATTTTGAGTGCATCAGCTGAGTCTCAGAGAGGAGAAGTAAACACAAAACCAATCAAACCAAAACCTCTATTGGCAGGATGAATTGTTTGTTTGTTTTTTTAATTACCCTGAAGCAGAGGCAGCTCTTTGTCCCCAGGGCATGCAGGACAGGGATCTCATCTTGCCCAGGGCCCCAAACACTGGCCTCACTGAGGAGCAAGCAGGGGCAGATTGGCAGTCTGACTTTGAGACTGTTCCTGAACCAGACTTGCCTTTGAGATAAGACCACCTCTTAAAGACCCCTTAAAATACCAGCTGTTTATCAACTCATTTCACCTAATTCCCTACATTTTGGGTAGCACAGTAGGGCTCTAATCCTCCTCCAAACTAGCATGATCTCCATTTTAGTCTGAGCTGGAAGAAGCATCCTGGAGCAGATAAGGCAGGAGTGCTGAGCTCGCTGGCCACCACTGCGCAGTGACTCTGGATCTGGCTGTTGGCAAGAGGCAGGGCAGGGCTGCAGGACACTGTGCTCCACTCTGGAGCAAAGAGATTTTATTAGAGCAGAGTGACAGCTCTGCTGTGACTATGGCTGAACATCACTCTACTTAAAGGTCAAGTATAATAAGCGCTCTAAAATCCTCCTGCTGACTTGGTCTGCCTTGAATTTCCTGTGCTTCTTCAGGGTGTGATGTAGGATAATGGCTCAGGTAGGTGATCATTTACTGGAAGACTTTGTGTGATTCAACCCCCTTAAAACAAGCTGTATCTCATGACCTTTAGAGAGACTCCACATTGCTGGGATCAAACTTGGTACTTAATCTTCCAAAAGCCATTTGTACTTCTTGAGGGATGACCTCAGGCAGCCCACACTTGTCCCTGCAGGGAACACGTCCTGCCAGTGTGAGGTGGGTGCAGTGAGGCTGGTCCATTGCAGAGAGCAGGACATGGGCTCTTGCTCACCACACTGACTGTACATCCCTGTGGTCACAGGCACCCCGGGAGGATGTGAGTCTGTCTCTGAAGCTGAGCAGTGCTGGCAGGCTGGTGAGCTTGAAATCCATCTGGTAACTTACAGGAACTGTAGCACGTGTTTTCTTCACAGGCTCCTAGAGACAGTCTGGGGCCACAGGTCAGTCCTGTGTGATCCTGGCACTGTTTTATCAGCTGATCTAATGGCCTCACCCCTCTCCCCTCGAAATTCTGCTTCAGAAATGGGTTTGGGAAATGAGCGGCTGTTAAATACCAGAAAGTCACTAGTAAGTAGGTGGTAGATTACCCAAAAAAAAATCTGTGAAGGGCATGAGACATCAGCAGTTCCTTGCTGGTTTTACTTCAGCCTTCTTTGCCCCAGGTGACTGTGTCCACCATCATCTCTCAGCCTTCAGAATGATTGATGTGGTGACCCAGGAAACTTAGCAACCTCAGCATAGTGCAGAGCATTGACCTAAAAAGTGGAGCTTTCAGATCATACCAGGTACAGGGAATCCTCCCAGAGCAGATGTCCCTTCTGTACTGCTCCAAAGTAAAACTGCCCCAACAGAGCCATTGGACAAGCCCTAATCACTAACAATTTGCATTGTAGAGACCAGGTGGCATTCTGGTGGCTACATTATTTAAACCTAGATGCTCAGTTAGTCTGTCTACATACTGCTTCTAGCTGTTGTGGAGAGCCCTGGCACCAGAGAAGGCAATGGTAGTACTGTGTGCTGTGGCCCAGGTGAGAGTGGGCATCAAAGTAAACAACACAAGCAGAGTCAGATCAGGATTAGACCAGACTGGGTAAGGTACTGGTAACTGTACCTCTGTTCTGAAAAAGGGCTGGAAGTAGAAGGGAAGGGATGTGAGGTAAGGACAAGCACAGGAAAAGCTACAGGACAACAGCCAACAGGTTGACAAAGTGCCTGAAGCTGAGGGCAGGGCTAGTGCAGGATGGAAGGAATATGGAATGGGGTCTGGAAGGCAGCAGAGCCAGGCAGCCACTAGACCAGAGTGGGTCTGGACATGTGTTGGCAGTGCTGGGTAGGAAAGGCTGTGAGGTTTCTGCCTGAGGCCAGCTGTCAGCAGGTGTGACATGGGCCCTGCAACACATCCAGCGCTACGTTCACCAGCCTGGACGGTGGGCTCAGGGCCAGGTCGAGATGCCAAAAGGCAAGCAATCAGCCACTTCAGCACCTTTCTTGCTGGCAGCTTCTTCCTCGGAGCCAAAGGCAGCCCCGTGAGCATTTAGAGAGCCACGTGTTCACTCCAACACATTTTCTGGTGACCTCATCTGCACTCCCCTGTCAGGAGATGGTGCCACCAACACCATGCCTCTGCCCATGGTGAGAGCTGCTGCTGGAAGCCCTCTTGGGTTCAGGTCTTTCTGATTCATTATGCACACATGCCCTTTTACTAAACAAAGCATTTCACCCCTCTCTCAAGGAGGTGTTTTTGCATGCAGCAAGCAGCCCAGCCCAGGGCTCTGGCAGGTACTTTTCTGAAAGTGAGTGAAGAATGTGAGTGCCCATTAAGAGGAGAAGAGAATCAGGGACAAGAACAAGCTGCAAAATCCCAGCCTAGACAAGAAAAACACAGAGGTTTACAAGTGTTTTGTTGTTTGGGTTTGGGTTTGTTTCTTTTTTTCCAGGGGAGGTAAATATCATTGACCTTCTTTAACTCTGATTTCTCTGCTAAAATTGCCAACAGAAATAGTGAGTAACTGTGTGTGTGGGTCCCAAGATGTGGGATCCTGTTCCTCAGCAAGTACATTCAAAGAACCAACACCTGGACTTGCTGATAATTAATCCTTCTTGTAAGGAGTGTGTTCCTCAGACAATAGCCATTCACAATCTTCGCTTTTCTGTGCCTGCTTCACAGGACAGAACATGCTTCTGATGTGTTCTCCACAGCACTGATATTGATCTCCATCAAAACAGTCCCAGAAGAATGGAAGTACAATCACAGTGATGGATAGAATTACAGTACAGTGCCTTGAAGCTAAGCAGTGACAGCTTAATAGACCTGCAGTAAATGAACAGCAGGACAAAAACAATATGCTGTGAGAGCCATAAATATGTGATTATGAAATAACAAACCAGGATTCCCTAAGTGCCAACCACCTTCTGGCATTCCATTTAAAAACTATAAATCTGCCATGGTCCAAGTTAAGTAAATTCCCCTCAGTGCATTAAACTCTTTGTTTACAAGGAAGGCAATTATACTGACTCAGTGCAAATGAGAGGTGGTCACTCCAAAGCAGGTACAATTAAACCAGGATATTTCATACTAAGCTTAAAAGCTCCCTCTGACATTTGGGCAGGAATAGTTTGTACCCAGCACTGCTGCATACCTGCAGCCTTTTTCCTTGAAGCAGTGGGACCAGGAAGGGGTTAAAGCCTCCTGGTAGTTATTGCCGTGGGCAGGAATGGATCATGCAGTGTGCCAGGTGTAAACTGAATGGGGAGGCTTTCTTAGAGGAGTGAAGTCAGATCCCAGGAACAGGAGCTAAGGATTTCTGAGTTTTAACCTTGGTTCTGACATTGACATCTACGAGCTTGGAGAGAACAGAAATTCACCATGGGTAGATGAAGGATGAGGAAGCTGACCAACCTTACAAGGCAGCTTAGGGGGTTAAGCAGGGTTTACTTTCATTTGGGGGGCTGACCAGGGTTATTTTCATAGTGCTCTGCATTTGAGATGTGTTAAGAGATACAACTGGTAAGAAAATTTACAAGAGGCCCCAGATTAAACCATGGCCAAGAAAGCTACAAAATACAGGGTGCAAATTCAGTGTGATCAGCTGGAGTGGTCCAGATACAGGAAAGGAATGGGAACAGTATAGAAAACCAACTCAGTTTCTGAACACCATCCCTCTGTAGGTCATGAGGCTGCAAAAGAGTGACAGCATTGCTGCAATGTATGGGTCTGTGGGCAAGTTCTCAACTCAGCACCCATGGACTGGAAGCCAGGGGCAGCTGGTTTACCCTCCTTCTCTGTTTATTGTTGGGACTCCTTCCATCTCTTTGTGCCTTGCACCTCTTTCCCATAGGTATAATAGGGGTTGCAGGTCACCAGGTTCTCTGAGAGCACCCCTGAAGAGAGTATGTCACATTAGCAGTTGGTGAGGCAGGCTTTGAGTAGAGGGCAGTGAGCTGTGGTGGTTTGCTTGCTACTGCACCACAGATTTGACATGTGCATGAAAAGCTCTCTGTGCGCTGTGCCTTCCTTAAATGACAGGTGTGGTGCCTATAAGGGGAGGAGCACTGATGAGCTGCACAACCCCTGTCTAGGCTTTGAGTGAGGTAGAATTTATGCAATAAATAAATAAACAAACAAATATTTAAGAACTAACTCTAAAATAGTGATGTCAGTTACGATTATTATTCTTCTGACTGAGATCATTTGTGCAAAGGAAAGTAGCTTTTGTTAAGAAATGGGGAGGGAATCCTCAACTGTTGAAAAACATCTCCTTTTTTATCCCCTTTGTAACCAATACTGGCCCAGAAAATGTTACTGGCACAGATATCCTTAGCAAGCTAAACATCCCCATAGTTGTTGTTGATTTTGAAGAAAACGTTGGTTATATAAATTGTCTTGTAGTGTCAAACCCTAGAAAACTTCAGATTTTTTGTGAATGTCTTTTCAAACTATCTGCTTGGCTGTAAATAATTTTAACTGTTATTTGTTAAGTACCAAAACTACATGATTCTGTTAATAATTCTTCAACTTGTATTCCTAGAGCTTTGAAGTTCACTAATACCAGAGAAATCTCTTCCTTGTAATTGTCATCCAAACTGATTTCTCAACACCTTACAAAACCTATCATGTTGCATTGTATAAGTTGTTTCCTTCTGAGTTAATGCTAGGAATCTGGTTATCTTTTTTAGCTGCTGGAGCTCTCTTCAGAAACTGTCCATCCCACAGAGCAAGGAACTCTTCAGTTAGTTTATGCAAACCCCTCCTGGAATTTTTCTGAAACAAGAAGTTGCTCAGATCCTCTTTAGCCTAAGCCATTTACTTGACCCTCAACAGAGATCAGAGGGTGAGGGAAACAGAGAAGTCCTCTTCTCTTCCCTTTGTCACCTACATCATACTCCCTTTTCTTTTCTCCAGCAGCACCAGTTGGTTGCAGTGGCTCAGTCCTGGCCACGTACAGATGTGCATTGGCTTGGTGCTAGTCGCTCTGCCAGAGGACATTGCTCAATCATGTGGTGACAGAGGAGAGTCCACCAAACTCCAAATCTTTGCCCTTTTTTTTTCCTTCACCTGCTCAGATGCCAGAAGCAAATAGCAGCAGCACTGCCAGGACCTCTTGCAGCTGTGAAGAAAGTAAAGGAGTTGTTTTTTTCCAGAGAGGAGGAAGTTGGGCAGCTTGGTACTGCATAAGCAGTCAGCACCATGATGGATTGTCTGGTCAGTGAGTCACTGAAGTTCACACAGAAAAACACCCAATTAGACACCCCAAGACCGTGGACAGAAGTACAAGAGTGACTCTAGTTCTGGGCAGAATTCATGCACATCCTTAGACCCTCCTGTTTTAGGGAGCAAGTGGAAGCTGTCCAGGACACGGAAAGTGCTTGTGCCTTCCAGCTTGCCTGTTGCCAGAGTTTGGTTCCAGGGGAAGAGCTGTTGACAGAGGCAGAGGGACTGGCCTGCTCAGAGGGGCTGGGGAACTTAACAGAGGCAATTCTGTCTTTTATGCCAGCAGCCTTACACAGAGGAAAAGGAATTTTCTTTCCACTTGAAAAGATAGCCCCCTCATGGTAGCAACACCCTCACCATTCTGAGGCAGGGCAGAGCTGACCCGAAAGTCTCTTTTCTCTCTTTGGTGTTGGTGATTCTTTCATGTTTTTGTTGTTGTATGTTGTTGTCTCTGCAGCTGTTGGTCCCCCATTTTCCTCTCAGAATTGACAATTTCATCCAAAATCAATAAGCTCCCACCCTTAAAAATGACTGGAAGCTTTCCCTGAAACTGATTGTACACGAAACGTTCTTGCGTGGCTGAGAAGACGATAGAGCTGGATAAGGAATGGTATTTCACTTTGCCAAACTAGCCTACAGAGTGAAGGCAGCAATCAGTCAGTAAACATGACACAGAACCTGGCACCTCCTTGCAGATGGACAGATAAAACCATATGGAGCCAACAGGCAGTGATATGGATTTGCAGGGTCGTTACTGAGGGCTGGAACAAGAGCAGATCGTTTGTTGCAAAGAGACTTTCTCTGCAGAGGAGATGAGCTGGAAATGTTACCTTGGCCCACTCAATGCCTTTAAGACACTCTGGGATTTTTTCAGTAGGGCTTTAAATTTTTGCTCTCACACTGGTTAAAACAACTCATTCTTTTCAGATCATTGGTTTTTTGAGCTCTTATATCTTTTTTCCCTAGAAGACCAAGGATAAAACTTCAACATTTTCTGTAGCACTGTTAGACACTTGGATTCTTCCTTCTTTGAATCAGGTCTCTGGTTCTTCAGGCCTGCTTAGATTGCACCAGAAAGTATAGATGGTTTGGACTTTACACAAATCTCAGAGCCCAAAGGATTGTGGTGGCTCAGAGACATGCTGAAGTCTCATTCTCAAGACTTCCCTTCCTGGCCGTTGTTGTCTCTTTGTGCATCTGTTACAGTGGAGAGTAGAAGCAGCCAATGCAAATTACCTTGTCTGTCAGGTGATCCTTCCACCTGATATGAGGTGTGTTTGTGTCTTCAGGTCTAACAGGATTATTTGTACATAACCAGCCTCACTCTTGCTTGTTCAGGTCAGTTTCCTCATTGCATTTGAGTCCATTCTTATAACAACTCAGTTTTAGGGCTGGAGAATCCTCTGAGCTCTTCTGGCCACATATCATGATGATTACACTTCTGTGCCTGTGAGAGGAAAGCATCTGACACGTGGAGCACAGGGCTGAGTCCAAGGACAGCAGCTGGACTGCCTGCACTGGGATAACTATGCAGAACTGTCTTGTCTTGTAAAAAGCATGATGCCCTGAAGGCATTGAGGCCATTGGGGAGTTACAGTCCTATTGCAGTGCCTAGGAAGATCAAAAAAGGGAAAGGAAGGACAAACCACCACTAAAAGAAGAAGAGGGAGAGCAGGCTGCTAGTTCATCTCTCAGTTCTTTAGCTGCCAGAAGTTGTGCAGCCATTTGCTTTTCCTTTTTCCTGTGGTGAAGGCATGGACATCACGGAGGAAAATCACCTGCTTGGCTTTACTGTGGCCTCTGGAACAGGCACTTGGAGAGTTTCTTCTACGCTTGTTTCTCCCAAGGCTGAAAAGACTGAAAACATTTTTTTGGGGGGGGGCTTTTGCTACCCCATGAAGACCAACTCAGTTCAGATCATGTTCAGCAGACAGTACAGACTGAAAGTACTCCAAGATCAGTTGTGAGGCAGGACCTGAACAGTGGCAATCAGTTTGAAATAGACTACTCATTTTGTTTATACTTTATTTTGGTAACACCAAATAGGATTTTGTCCAACAGAGCAGAAAAATAGCTGCCCCTGATGAGCCAATGGGAGCAGCACTAGTGTGGAGGCTGGAATCACTAAATGACTGGTTGAAACTCTTGGCTTCCCAGAAAATGGTATAAACAAGGTTGTCAGACAACTGACAGATTCTGACACAAAGGAATTCCATTTCCCTTTTAAGCTGTGTTTTCTAGAACATGGATGTTTTGCTTAGCTTTCTGCTGCAGCTTTACGAACACAAACTTCACACTCCAGTAAGACTGCTCTTCTAAACCCAGGCAGCTACCTGCACACTTGCAGCACATCCCAGAGCCTCTGCTTTCAGCAAAACTGGTGAACACTGCAGAGTATGTGCTTCAAGGCACCACAGATTGTATCAACCTGAAAGAAATGTTGAGTGTGTGCTGTTTATGCTCTGGACCAGCTTTGTTGATTACCTGGGCTGGACTGCTGCAAAGAAAATCACATAACAACAGTTGGCTATTCCCTGTGCCTCAGTGACAGTACTTATTTGCACAAACAAGACCAGAAGGTTGGTGTTCAGGCTGACCCTGTGTAGGTTAGAACATGACACTGCATCATTTTATTTTTGAAGGGTTATAACTGTGTCTAGGTGGAATAAAAAACACAAAGCAAAATTCATCAGAATAAGTGAAGTGTAGCTCTGCAGGAACTAACAGAGCTTCAGAGGCATGGCTTACTCCAACCCCTTCCAGTCAACTGTGGCTTCAGGGGAAGGGGAGGAGACCAGACACCAGGAGTGAAGTCTGGTGCTTGGCTTACCGATACAAAGGAACAAGAAACATCACCCTCAGGCCCCTCTTCGGCCAGTACAAAGGCAGAGGGATTGCAAACCAGCAGCTGGCTGGTCACAGGGGTGGCAGTTACAGAACAGCTCTGGTAACAGGCAAGGCTTTCTGGGGAAGGGTGGGCACTAGGCTAGCAAAATCTACAGTGAGGATAGGTCAGGATTTCAACATCTGTCCAGAATTTAAGTGCCGGGCTTGAAACCAAAAGGATGAGTTTCTGAGGTGCAAAGCTGAAAACCAACAGAGTACAACGACATGCAAGTACTGGGGGCTTTTCTTGTTTTATAGTGAGCTACAGTAACAACAGCAAAAGCGTTCTTCTTTTTTTTTAACTAGTGAAGCTGCCAGTTTCTTGATGTCTCTGAAAAATGAAACATCTGCCGATAATTTACAAGCATGAAAAGAGTCCCCAGATGAACTTGCAAAAACATTTTATGGAAGTACCCAGAACATCACATGATGAACAATAATCAGCTCTAAAAAGCAAGCTTTGGACAATATGGTTCCAGATACAATCATGTAAAATTGTAAAGCCAGTAAATGTCAGTTATTGGTTGAGCAAGGCACAGATCAACACTCCAGTTTGTAGCATTGCTGTTCTCTATTCAGCTACCCGAAGGGTGAGAGAAGGTTTGTAACCATTAACAGCTTTCCCTCCCTCTGTTCCCAGTATGGGACAAGCCTGTGGCCATTCAAATGCAAACCTAGGTTTGAGAACTTGAATTTCAGAAGGTTGCTTTTGGCTGTGAAAGCATTTCCTGAGATTTCATAACATTTTAAAGCCTAGTAAGGTATTTCTCAACCACAGATCAGAGCAAGTATTGATTGCACAGACCTGCTAATGGTTTGGCTCCTGCTATGCCTGTGGCTTTGTGCAGCACAGGGCAGGTGTGCCCAACAGGGCCTGGCACTGCAGTTTGCTGCTGTTCAGGGCAGGAACCTGCCTGAAATGGGAGAGGGCTCCTGCCTAGCTCCTATACCCAAGCTGCCTCTTCAGGGCAAAGTGATGCTAGCAGCAGGGCACTGAGCACCATCCTTGTCCTGCTGTAGGGTTAGGATGTTGCTAAATGGGGCAGCTAGACTCACAAGATGGGAAGTGCTACTGATCCCCCAGATTAGACAGTGTGCACAGTGTGAGGTTTACTGATTAACAGAAACCTGGAAACAAAGTGATGGTCTGATCCAGCTATCTCCTGTAATACATACGTATGCAGACACCTCCCTCATCCTCTGGGCTGTTGGCATTCAGAGGGGCTGAAAGAACTCCAGCATGTGTCTCTGTGTTTGTCTGTGTCTGTGTGTGCACCTTTATGTGCTGTTAAGGCTGGAACTGGAGCACCAAAGATAAAAACCAAGAAGTGCAAGATACAGCTCCCAGAGGAGCTGTATTCCAGAAACACTGCTGAGATGCAGACAGGTTAGAACTCTCTGTTGCCTCCTTATGCCAAGATTTACTGCCCTGTAATGATGTCACTAACAATTTTTTGTACGATAAGCCAAAACTTTTCAATACCAGTTGAAGGACAGTAGGAAGCAAATCACTGAAATCCTGTGTCATCAGCAGGTTACCATTGTACTGCAGAAGAACACTTGGGGAACATAAACCCATCCAGCCTGAGTTTTCTTTAGATTGTTCTCCCCTCTGTTGAGGTTAAGATATTGTGCTACACCTGTCCTAGTCACTTCAGCCTCCCACACCAAAAGATTTCTTTGTTTTGATTAACTGGAGACACTGTGGAGACACTATGCTGCCCATGCAGTGATTTTAAGTCAATAACATACTATTATTAGCAGGAGAAAATCTATTACATCTTTTTAAAGGCAGTGTATCTATGCCTGCACCTGGACTCGCTGATCTTTGCTATCCTTAAATTTCTTCACTCTTTCTGTGCAGGATCACCTCAGGATGTCTGCATGGTAGATGGCACAATTTGCTGTGCAGCGCCAGAAGATTTCAGTTCTAATCTTTAAGGTGTGGACTCTCACTCCAGGAGAAGCAGGTTACCCTGCTGCATCCTGGTATTTCTTATGCTATAGAAAATTAAGAACTTAAGACTTGAGACTAATAGGAACTTCAAGAGCTTGTTTCCTACAGCAAATGATTGCTACAGCATCAGTGCAGTGCATGACCCAGAGACAGTTCCCTTTTGTACGTGAGCACAATGTGCCTTTTTCCTGTCAAATCTGCAGGTGAAAGCTGTGGCAGGTAGTGGGGTGCAGTCCTGGCCAGTGGACTGTTCAGACTGTGCTGAAAAACTGTCTCCAGTTTGTAAGAGAAGGAAAATACGTTAGTGATTCTTTAGAGGTGACAGGGGTGAATCTGGGCAATGAGAATAACATTTCAGGTGGTTGTAACTGTTTCAGAAATGTTACCCGAGAGATCTGCTTAGCCCTGTAGGTAAAGCAAGACTTGTTTCAAAACATGTGAACAAAGGCACCTGGAAGCCAGTGTGCAGGTCTGCTGCTTTCTGTGTGAGGATGCTTCTGGTTGCTGAGCAACCTCGTGCTGACCTGATGCTGCTCCTGGGTAGGGAACCACCAGTGGATCCTGCTGTATGCTAGGAACTGATGGAACTCATCTTCTCCTAAGTGCTTTCTTCATGATGCCCAATCAGTTCCCTCCTCACTGGGACAAGGCATGCAGGGTGACTGACGGACAGAACAGGATCCTCTCACTGCAGGCAGTGTCAAGGAGCCAGGCAGCAACTAAGCTAGTCAGGGGTCTGGAAAACAGGCTTTATGAGGAGAGGCTTAGGGAGCTGGGGTTGTTTAGCCTGGAGAAGAGGAGGCTGAGGGGAGACCTTATCGCTCTCTCCAGCTACTTGAAAGGCCATTCTAGAGAGGTGGTTGTTGGCCTCTTCTTCCTTGTGACTAGTGACAAGACTAGAGGGAATGGGCTTAAGTTGTGCCAGGGTAGGTTTAGATTGGATATTAGGAAGAATTTCTTTACTGAAAGAGTGGTTAGATATTGGAATAGGCTGCCCAAGGAGGTGGTGGAGTCACCATCCCTGGAGGTTTTTAAGAAGAGGATAGATGTGTTTCTTCAGGGGATGATTTAGGGATAAGAGTAGTGTAGGGCTATCGGTTGGACTAGATGATCTTGAGGGTCCTTTCCAACTGTAATGATTCTGTGATTCCTCTCCCAGGAGCATGTGAGGTTTGGGCTCTCTTGGGTAAAAGCAGCATGAGCATTGGGTGTCAAGGAGAGGTACAGGGGACAACAGTGACCTGTGGCCCTTAATCAGAAGGATGCAACATAGTGAGCAACAAGACATGTAAGACACAGATGACAGGGAAAACATTTTTCTGCATCCATCTGCAAAGACAATTTTTAAAGCCCCTTCATCCACCCATGTGAACTCACACCTCTCTCTGACAAGGGAAGGACAAGTTAGCAGTCCAGGACTGGTACAAATGCCCAAAATACCATTTTAAGAAATGTGTTACTTCTGTGTAGCACTAGGCAACCTAAGAATAACAGACTCAATGCAATAACTGCAATAATGAGGAAAAGCTGTGGGTGGTGGAAGTGATGGCACCTGGTTTCCTACAGCCTCCTGCCTTATCACCATCTGCAGGGGCTGATGGCAGCAGGTCCCTGGGGCGGCACCAGCTCTCTGGAGCTTACAGACCCATTGTGCTTCTCTCAGTGGCTGCAGCCAAAAGAGCTCAGAGCAGGCACAAGTTCAGTACACACATACACACAGCTGGAGGGGTCTTTGGCTGTGCAGCTGCCCCTGACAGATAGTGGGGATGCTCTTTGTGCTCTAGGTTCCTTCTGAATATTTGTCATCATTTGAAATGCACCACAAGAACAGTTCATAGTTATCCCATACAGGCTGCTGTGGTTGGAAAGGAGTTCAGTACTTCAGCTTTTTTTGGACATTCACAAGGCAGGTCTGGTGAAGCTGTATCACAAATGGGTTAATCACCCCATAGCTGGGGTGGCACAAAAGAAGTAGTGCAGTCAAGATAATTCTGTAAGCAACTGGCTAATGGATTATGCCTGTGACTTGCCTCAAATAAGTGGAAACAAAAGTGTTGAAGTGTGTGCTATCAGCCTTATTTCAGTGGAGATTAATGGCAGAAAAAAATGGATTCTGCTCCTGGCAAGCTCCATGAGAGTAGGGTAACATTTGAGCTCTCCATGGCTGTAGATTGGTGCTCTTAGAGATCACCTGGTGCTGAGCTGTTTTCAGGAAACAAAACAAAGGACCAGCTATTAATTTTGAGTCTAGAGATAAAGTCTTTAATAGCATATCCCCTCTCCATTTGAAACATGATATTTGCTGCAGTTCTGAGCAGTCCCATAGGATATTCTGAGCCAAAGGATTTTATCAGAAAAAGTATTTTCTTGGTGTCTGGTGTATTTGACAGCAGTTCATAAATAATCATTTTGGTACTGATCCACCAAAGCACTTAAGTGAATACCTAGCATTAAGCACATGAGTATTTCCTAGATTTCAGTGGGACTATTTATATATTCAAAGACAAAAGCATGTGGAAGTGTTTTGCTGGATCAAATCTCTCCAGCATCTCTTCCTGCCCTAATCAGATCTCATTCTGCTCATAATGAAGTCAGATAACATGAAGAATCAAGTCCACCATCTTCTATTTGTTTTCCTCTTCATGCATTTAAATTGACTTTCTCTGAGCTGAAAGACAAAACTCTCGGTGACATTCACAGGTCAAACCTAGGCCTACAGAGAAGGCCCCTTAGAAATACCTGCAGTGGATGTTAAAATTCACCCTTTAAAAGACAATTACAACCAGATATAAATTACCTCAATACATGTTGTTGAGATAATGGGGAAATAAAAGTCAAAGCCTTATCAAATTCAGGTTGAGAATAGGCCATCTCCATGTTACTGCAGGATGCCTACAGCAGAAGGAGGGCCAGGGAACAAGTTCTTTTTCATGCTGTTCTCTCAGGATGTTTTGCTTGCCTTCTCTCAGGCAGTCCAGGTTTCTCCTCTGCCTTCTGGAAAGCAGTGAGGCCAAGGCAGCTAGAGAAAGGCAGACCTTTGAACTCTGCTTCCCTTCACCCTCAGTGAGGGCTGGGAATAAGGGAGAAGAGAGAGCTGGAATCATTTTATCCTCTTTGACCTAGCAGTCCTAGCAGCTGGAAGAATCCTGCTCTGTTTATCGAGCGAGCTGTCTGTCTGAGGGAGCAAAAATAGGAAATACCCAGAAAGATGGTAACTTTTCTAACCAGGACTGGTTTGCAATGTGCCATGCATGGAAAAAGCTTAGAGTCATAGTGCAACATGGGCCTCAGTTAGCATGAAGCTGGTCTGTGAAAAAATACCTGCTTTCACTCAGGGCTAATTTTCCATCTAAATGATGTATTACCCTGTTAGAAAAACAAGTGGCTGTAGGGAGTTGGCAGTGAGGGGCAGGGCCAGAAATAAAAAGTAATCAGCTGCACGAATACCTTCTCCCCAGCCACTGACAGCCACACACAAGGTCCAGTCAAACCACCCATAACATCTTCTCCCACTTGGTTCTGAAGAGCAGCAGAGACTCCAGAGGAAGGCACATCTCCAACACATGTGTGGGCTCATGCTGCTGCTCTCTTTCCACTGATCTGGTAATCAAACCTTCAGCTTAGCTTGCACACAACAAAAATACACATTTGTGTAGGTTTAGCCCAGTGTTTCCATAACTGGTGCCTGTCATACTCTGTCTCAGCTCTCGGGATTTCAGATGTCAGCTGAGATTGGAGTTGACTTCTAAAGTGCAGACAGTGATTTTATGGGAAGGATTTAACTGGGCTGGAATGAAACTAGTAACAGAACTTCGGACCACCAAAGAAAGTTACATGTTAGTACTTGCATGACAGTACCTGCAAGCACAACACTCTCTGTGCATTAGCAGTATGGATATTTCTTTGTCAACCAAGTGTACAGATTACAGTACATGAAGCCTGTAAAAACCAGCATGTGCAGCCATACACACGCACACCCAGAAAATCCATTAACAGGTAATAATTTCTAACAGAAACACCAGGAAAACAAAACATTTTCCAGGTGCTTTTTTCAGGAACTAAACTAAACAGAAAGAGAACCAACCATCTTCTTCAAACTGATGTGGAGATCTAATCGCACAATTGCTTCTAAAGTAGCACATCTTAACCACACAGACCATCGGTCAAAAGTCAAGCATTGGCTCTGTAAACTGAGAAGAACATAAACCATTTTGCAGTCAGTTTTTATGCATGTCTGTTGTGATTAGCATCTCAAAACCCAGCAGCCTGCTTCGAGGGGTGGGAAAATCCATCACCCACAGATGTGGCAGAGATAGGAGAGGCCAGGAGAGCTGGGAGCAGCAGGACAGATCCAACCCGAGAGCCAGCGAGCAGGACACATGTGAAGGCCCAGAAACATCCAAGCCCAGGCAGAAAAGGGTGTTTGAACACACAGTCTGACTTGTGCCAAGATCTTCCTGTCTGGTGGTGTTTCCAGTGTGTATGAACTGAGAACGTTTCTCCCTTGGTGGTAATGGTGGTGTCAAAGTCCTGGCACAGCTTGTCAGAATTGCACGTGCCAATAACCCATTTGTTGTTTAAACCACAGAGCCATCTGTGTGGGGAGACATTCTGCAGACCTGTACGTGTGCTACAGCATCTCCCTGCTGTACCTCTCTAGATGAAACTTACTGTCTCAGTTTTTAGCTGTGCTTTCTTATCGTTTTAGGGACAGCATTACCTCTCATTAAAACCCAGCCTGGTGTTTCATCCATCCTGAAATCCTACAAGTTTTCTCTGTAAATGTTCTTCTTGCCAATGGCCAGGAAGAGCTGGACACGGTCCAGTTCCTGCTGATGCTCCTCCCCCAGGGGCAGCAGCTGTTGGTGGGGTCAGTTGGGTGGCAGCAGAGCCATCCTGGTCTGGCTCCCCAGCCTCCTGCTTGCCCCAGCTGCAGGGCTTCTGGGAAGGTGGCTCTTTGGCCATCAGGCAGCACTGTGGGGGATGCTGCCAAATTGTGCTTGGCTGTACTTAGGCCTTTTATTATTTTTATCTTCTATGGCTTGTAAAAAAGCTTGTAAAAAACTGGACATGACTCTTTGTTTTTCCAACTGGCTCCACTTCTTCATTTACGACAGATCATTAATTTTTTCCCCTTTGTCCACAAAGGGGTTGAAATTAATGGGCTTATGTTAACCTATCTCTAGTGAGCGATTCCGTGACCGGGTGCTTGGGAGTGGTGCCTATCAGAATTTGCTGCTTTTACAGGACCAGTAAGGGGAGCTCAAGTCCTGTTTATAGTAGGTCCTACACTAATGATGTCTGTTACCTAAGTCTTGCTCAACCTTAGTACCCATGACCTGCAGTTTGGTGCTAGTGGTGTACCATGGCGAGATGCGGAGCAGAGGAAGGTGGGAGCAAACTCTCCCTCCAGGTGCCGTCGTGAGGCTGCTCAACCCCGACCATAGGTTTTCCTGCTGAATTCCGCCCAACGGGGTGCGCTTGGCCGGCTGCGGGTCAGGGAGAAGGGAAACGAGCCCAGAGCCTGGGAAAGAGCAAAGCTGTGGAGCCACGCCTGAACCCAGTCCCGCCCCGCCCGTGCACTGTCTCTCGGCGGCCCGGGCGGAGCGGTCTCGTGCGGTCACGTCCCGTGGGATCAGCTCTGGTGAGGCACCGAGCCCAGGACTTGCGGCTCCGCTGCTCCGGGGCCGCTCCCGGTGCTCCACTGGCCACCCCCGTGGGAGCCGAGCCCAAGGCAGGGAAGGGGAGGTGCCACCGCTCGCCCCCTCGCCGCGGTACCGGATTAATCCCTGCAGAGCCCCGGGGCGGTCTCCGCCGCCGCACCGCCTCCCACTGCCGCCTGCCCCCGCCCCGCTCACACGGACCGCGACCGCTGCTAGCTCCACCGGAGACAACTTTTCCAGCCTGTTGCGTGCTGCCAGCATCCTACCCGCCGCTCCGACGGGGATGGCCGCGGCGGCACCGCTCCACCGCCGCTAGCCGGGACGGCCCTGCCGGGGATCTCCGCCCCCGCCGTTACCGTCGCTCCGCGCTCGGGCGGCATGGAGGTGCAGCTAGGGGTTGGCCGCGTCTACCCGCGGGCAGGGGGCAGGACCTTCCGTGGGGCTTTTCAGACCTTCTTCCAGAGCGTCTGCGAGGCATTCCAGACACCCCGGGAGGAACCGGCCGCCGGCCTCCAGCCGGCGCTGCCGTGCGCGCCCTGTCCGCAGAGCCCCCGTCCGCCGAGCCCCCTG
>VWZX01003202.1:428819-573358 GCA_013399015.1 Galbula dea
AGCTAGAGAGCCCCCCGGGGCCGACGGCGGCGGGCGGCGGATGGGCCGTGCCCTGCCGTTACGGCGCCGAGCTGGCCCCGCCGGGCCCCGCGGGGCCCTGGCCAGCCTTCTTCGCCGACGAGGGGCAGCTCTACGGGCCCTGCGCCGAGCCGCCCGCCGGGCCCATCGCCGACGCCTCCGAGCTCGCTGCCGACGTCTGGTACCCGGCGGGCCGGCCACCCTTCGCTGCCCCCGCCACCTGCATCAAGAGCGAGCTGGGACCCTGGGCAGAGGGATACGCCGGCGCCTACGGCGACGTCCGGTGAGTACCCGCGTCCCGCATCGCACGTCCCGCCGGCACCTACAATCTGCACCCCATATCCTCTCTGCACCCCGCGTCCCACACCCAGCATCCTACATCCTGCTGGCACCGGCACCCCGCACGCTGCATTCCACATCACATCGGCACCAGCATCCTCCATCCCAGGTCCCGCTGGCACTATCCAGTCTCTCTCCGCTGACTCTGTCCTGCCTGCCCACAGCTTGATTCACCTCTCCGCTGCCGAAGCCTTCCCTTTTATCTGAGTGTTGTCGCCGGTGACTTTTTAGGCAAGATTGTGCCAGAAGCACTCCAGTATTCTCCCTGTCCCCTTAAGGTTAATCGAATTTATCCCGGTTCGTTACATGTCCGTTCTCTTCTGTCTCCCGACCGCTGTCGGGACACTGTGTTTGAGCTTGGACCGGTCTTGAGGTGAAGTTTTCCCTGTTTCTCGCTGCGCCGTGAGCCAAGCGAAAAGGGAAGGAGCTGTGCAGAGCAAGCGGAACTTGCTAGATGTATGGGCAGAGAAACGCTGTACCTGCCTCGGAAAGCTCTAAGCATAGATAGAAAATGTGTTTTAGAGATACAAGAGAGTTCAGGAATACATCAGGGGGTGAGAGGTTTGTTTGCAAAGAAGTGTTCGATCAAAGTAGTTCTTCATAGTGGATTAACCTCGAAGGACATTAACTGTCTGTGTGAGATAAATATACACCATCTAACCCAGTGGGCATAGTGCAATCCCTTTCCTCACGGCAAAACGCCTTGCTGTGGGAGGGAATCCCCGCGGCTGGTAGGAAAGGAGCGAGAATGTGACTGCTAAAGGTTTTGCTGCTGGGAGGCAGCCCCAGCCGCAGGTGCTTGGTGTGCCTTCAGCTTGGGTCTGTGTCGGTGGAGTTTCATCTCCCCATGCTCAGCCTGAGGTCCTCTGTCTGGCGGATCAAAGGTTAGAATGAACAATTAGCTTTTCCCTTTAAATTAAGACAGAAAAGCTGCTCATGCGCCTGTGCTTGTTCTGTTGTGTTAAAATGCGCACAGCTTTATTCGGGCAGTGTGGTAGTTATCATCCATGCAATAATTTACTCAGGGATTTTATGATGAATTGGAGGACCTGTTGGGGGGGGGTGGGGAAGAAAGGATAAAAGTAAGGACAGGTCAAAACAAGTGCAGGTGAGCGTGTCATGCTGGCAGCAGAAGCTGGGTGCATCCTGGGCATCTTTCTTTGGAGCCTGGATAAATGTCTGCTGAGATCAGTGCAGAGTGAGCGCAGATGAGTCAAGTTGGAAAAGTTCAACTCTCCAGTTGCTGTCAGTGGATGGTGCAGGTTTTGATAGCAGAAAGCTTAGCCTTGCTGTGGTTTGTTGCATACCAGGCCAGTGCACTAGAACCATGCACAGATAGAGAATATCATGGTGAGAACAACAGGTTTGGGCTTTTACATGGTCAGACGCAGTCATGTGGGCTGCACAGGGGCAGCAGACAGATTTTGCCCAAGTCTTGCCTTGGAGATAAATTACATCTCCCTTATTTTGGTGGGAAATCATAGGATGGTTTTGGGTGGAAAAGACCTTAAGATAATCAAGTCCAACCATTAACTAGCGCTGCCAGGTCACCACTAAACCATGTCCCTCAGCACCGCATCTCCCTGGCTTTTCAACCCCTCCAGGGATGGTGACTCCACCACTGCCCCAGGCAGCCTGTGCCAGTCTCTCAAGTGCTGTATCCTCTTCTTTGCACCTGTGCTCAGCATGCTGTGTCCGTGTCCCTGCTCCGCTGGCACCGTGGCTTGGAGGGGCCCTGGGCTCTGGCTGGCACGCTTTGGCAGGGATCAGTGGGAAGGGAGCTAGCACAGAGTTTTTACCATGGCATTACTGCATCCTGTGAACTAGTAGTTCATGCAGCATTACCCAACTGCTGCAAGGGCTCAACGGTGTTCTGGTGTGATTTTACAATACTGTAAGCGAAGGGGAATGCTCCTCTGTGGTCTGGCTAAAGCTGAACTGGTTAACCACTGCCAGGTTTATATTTCATCCCAGCAAAGCTTCCATTAACTTAACAATGTCCTGCCTGTTGGTGGCTGTGGCTTTTAATTTTCTTCTGGTTATGCAGCAGTGCCAGTGCAGTGAGCAGCCTCTGCTGCAGCTGCAGCTGCTGGCAGTGGGTCATGCACCAGAGAAAGAGGGACAGGGGAGCTTCAGATGCTTTGTAGTAAAGGTCCCCCACCAAAGGCTGGTCTGTATTGCACCTGTACTTCTCTGCTAGCTTCTAGCACTGCGTTTAAGATCCTGCCCTGTGTGGCATTGCACAGAAAGCTTTACCCTCTTCACCTCGGAGGATACGATCTCAGCACTTTCTTAGAGAGCTGTGGAGGGCAGTGCTGAGGTCGCTGTGGTGTTCCTCTCCCCAGGAGATCCCTGAGCCCTCGCAGAGCTGGCAGCTGCAGCCACAGCCCAGTCTGCTCTGATGAATAATGAGCATTGCAAGGAGTGTGGCTCCTAGTTCTTTCTCTTTTTGAATGGTCTTGCTTTGTGGTGGCAGGATCGCATCTCTTCCCTGCAAGGTGAACCCCAGCTCTGGCCTTGGGAAGTCCGGGACAGATGCAGGGAGGCATTTTTAAAGTTAGACACCCTGCCTCCCCATCTATGACACTAAAGCATGAAGAGTTTCTTAACATGTGAGGGGAATAGTTTACATTTTCCCTTTATATAAACTCCCAGTTTAGGAAGAGTTAAATTACAGGGTTTCTGAGTAGAAGAGTTTCCCTCTAAAGCCCTGAGAGAAGGGCTGGCTTGCTTGGAGGATGGTTAATGGAGAATTGGGTGCTGGCTTCCACCTCAGGCTGGGATACAGCACAAACAGTTCATAAAACAAGTGCTGTCAGCACCTCGGGGCTGCCTTCGAAGCCAGCAGATCCAACAGGGCTGAATTAAGTGCCCCTCACTGGAGCCCTCCTCACCGTGGCATGGTTGGTGGTTTCCAGGTGTGGGGTGTGCTGGGGTCTGGGGTGGGATGTGTGTTGGGACCAGAGCAGATCCATCCCTGCTGCCTGCCCCATTGCTTGTGTGAAGGAGGAGGGTTTGTCTGTGTTTAGAGGCACTGAAACACCTCACAGGAAACCAGTAGGCATTAACACAATTGGTTTCATTTGAAGAGTTTGATATGGTGATTGTCTCTGATTGTGCTAAGAATGCTTGTGGATAATTGGTAAACTTATCCCAGGTTTTGTTACACTGTGGACCTGTAGCTGTTTATCTTAGTGCTCTGGTATTGCATAAGTATTGCCTGCAGTCCTTCAGATAACTAAACAACCTGTTTGAGGAGTGAGATGCAGCTTTGATAGAATAAATCCAGAGTTAGGGTATCAAACTGACTTGTGAGGGCAAACCACTGCGCTGGGTGAGTGGTGTGGGTCTGTGTGGTTAAAGCTGAAATGGACTCACAGGTGGAGCTGTTACCAAAGCAATGGCAACAAAGGTGAGAAATGAGTTTAAGGAGTAATTAGCTCAGAAAAATCTGGCTGTCCATGTAGTTTCAAATGTTTTGTTAGTGGTGTTTGCTGTTGCTGCTGTTCCCTGTTTGGTATCCCGGTGTTTGCTGGTCACACCTGCCTGTGGATTCCTTTCTTCATTTGAACTGTAATCTGCTTGGTCGAGTGCCATGTGTTTATGCATCACCTGCCATGGTGGCTCTGTAATCCTTTTGTGGCCAGCTGTGGAATGGTGATACCACTTAGAGATAATACCTGTAGTAATTGCTTCCTACTGGAGGAGAGATAAGGTTCCAATAAAAAGATCAAGGGCTGATTATTACCCTGTGAAATGAGAGAGGGTGTGAGGCAGTTCCCCGGGCTGCCCTCACTCCCAGCCTATCCCCACCCACATGTACCCGGAGCTGCTCTGGCATCTCCTTCCCAGAGGGCCTGCAGGACCCTCAGCTTTTCACTGGTGGGACTCAAAAGCCCTTGGGAAGAAGAATATGTGTCTGAAACCTGCCCCTCTGGAGCTTTGAAATAGGTATTTGTGGTCCACAGCTACAGGTATGAATCCATGGGCAGCATACCTCGGGAACGTCACTGATGTGCTAAAGCTTTTTGATGGTTCCTGATAAAAGGAGAGGAGAAAGCATAAAGAGAAATGTTGACCTTTCAATTCTTATCCCTAGTGATAGGCAGGAGAAGGCTGTTTCAAACACAGACTAAAACACCAGTCCTGCGCCAGTGCTGTCTCTGGTTTAGAGAGGTCAGGACTCCTTTAAAAGTGTGTTGGCATGCTAGCAGGCTGTGGTAAGGTGCTCATCTGTCACAGCTTAAGGTTGTGAAACAGGCGATATGCTGAGGCTGGTAACTGGAGTAGCTGGGATGCTCGGGGGCTGCTCAAGCCTTGTTCCTGCAGAACAGCAGCAGGTGCAGCAAACCCCTTGTGGCCAGGAGAGCGGCAGCAATGGGCACTGCCACCTGCCCCAGGGCTGGACTGGGAGCACAGCAGGTGTGGCTCCTTTTCTTCTTGCTCCTGAGAGCTGCTGTATGAAGAAGTGTGACATGCAAGCCTAGGCTCATTTATTTTCTTCCATACTTAGTTGATTTGTTTTCATCTCATTTTGGGGGTGCTGATTTCTATAGTCTTTCCCATGATTTAGCATTTGTTTAGATTGATAAATGAGATTATCCTTTTCCATGGCTAGTTACCTAGACTCAGCCCATGGTGGTGTGAGGGCAGTGGGTGGCCCTTTCTAAAGACAAGGTGTTTGACTTTGACACCAAAATCTGCTCCCATGGGCATTAGAAAAGCTTTGGTACTGTCCATCCTCATCCAGGTTTGTACTTGCCAGTGCAGGGCCCCAGGTGTGGTGCTGGAGGTGGTGAAGTCTCTGCCCAAGGGGCTGGCGCAGCTCTTTCCTTTGCTGTTAAACTGGGATTTATGTCTGTGGCAATGAATGAAGGAAAAAATAATATTTCTAGAGTTCTTTCTTTTCCAGCCTGCTCCTTCCACTCAATTTTGGTTCTGGGGTTTCTTAGTATTTCTGTAGCATAGACCAAGTATCATAAAACGGTCTCCTCCTTTTTCCTTCCCTCCTCTGTCTGTCCCTCCCACTCTTCCCTCTCTTCCTGACTGTCCCACTCTCCAGCTTTACCGTTGGGAAGTGGAGTGCATCACCCTGTTAAGGCTGCATCACCCTGGGAAGTGGAGTGCATCACCCTGTTAAGGGACAGGCTATAGAGGACACACACACACTGGATGTTTGTGTGGGACCTGCCTGTCTGCTCTTGCAACACAAACCATCTCTTTGCTTTTTCACCCATTCATTCTAAACCTGGTCCAGGCCAGATATTGGTCTGTCCTCTTCTGTGCTTTTCCATCCTCTTCTCCCCATGTCTTCAATTTTTGAGCTCTTACACCCTCTGGAAACTGGTTCCAAAGTCTCATGCTTGGTATCAACAGTGATTACCTTTTTTGCCCCAGTTTCTCTTTAGTGCTTGTTGCAAGGACAGGATAAGTTCTTGGCTTAGAGGGCAGTGGCTGAGCATGCAGAACATTTCACCAAAGACATAATGCATAAAAAGCTTTAAGAGCAGTGATGGGTTTGAGTTACATAGGCATTTTGTGTACCCTGCCCTGTATTACTGAGGAGTCCAGGATAGGAAGCTGTAAAGGATTTGCCCACAGCAGCTGTTCTCCACTTGCACAGCTTATACAGTTTTTCTCTTCGCATTTGTTTTACAGATGGTAGCTGTGGTTTACATTGCTTCTCATAGCCAGTCTATAGCATAACCTATTAGTTTTCTTATTCTGAGAACTTCACTACAGCCAAAGAGAGCACGTTAAAAGTCAGTGACTTGGTGCTTTTTCTTGACCTCAAAAAGGCAATGTGTTTCACTGCCCTGATTGTGAATAAGAGGTAAAGCATATTCTGCACCCCTGGAAGAGCCTGCACCTTTGCACATTGCCATATCTGAAAGGAAACCACAGCAGTGCACAGCCTTTCCACCCACCATTCCTTCTCAGGAGGCTGTGGGGATAGGCATTAGCCCCCTGGGGAACGATCTTCCCTGCAGGGACAGGAATTGGCCTCTGGGGCAGGATTGCCATGATGGGGATGGACCCCAGCACTCCAGGGCAGGATATCATGATGGGGATCGGCATCAGCACCTGGGGGAGGATCACCACTGTGGGGATGGGCATTGCCCTCCCCCAGGGCAAGATCAACCTGTCCCTCAGGATGTGACTTGCTTGCATACTGAGCAGGAGGTTAGTGCTGCTCCTGGCAGCATCCACGCTTGGTGAAGAACTGTCCCCACACTGCCAAAATCACCTCTGGGCATCACAGCGTAGAAGGTACCATGATGGGGCAGGGGTTGTACTGTGCCAAGGGACCGGGAGCTCTGCCAGGTTTGTGGGTGCTTGTGTCGGGACTGTGCCGGCATGTCCTGATGGCATGCAGCCAGCAGCTCCTGGAAGTCTCTGCCTCCTGCCCTGGCTGCAGGCAGAGGAAGATGTGGGACTATCCCAGCAGGAGCTGAAGCCGAAACACCGTTATCAAGGCAGTGACTGCCCAATGCCGTCGGTGTCCAGGCTCCCCTCTGGCCAGCGCACGGATCCAAGGAGCCTCCAAGGCCATGCTCCGCTCTGGGAACGAGACAACAGTTCACTCTGTGCCCATGCCAGGGGGGCACTGTGGAATGGCAACTCTTCATGGGCACAGGGGAGATAAAGGCATGTGGTGCTTCCCAGCAGATCACAGATAGGCAGCTCAAGGAAAAAGCACAGAGAAAACTGGAGCTGATCAGAAGTCAAAGCCTGTGTGTGGTGGGGAACGAAAAGTGTGCTTCTGAACTAGGAGGAAAGCTGGAAATGTGGTCAGTTGTTGCAAGAAGAAATTCCAGAGTTTCCTAAAATACTGGGATTTGTTTCAGTCCTGTGGGAACATTTTGTTTTGGTGGGATGAAAGCAGTTTTATTTCAAAGAGTTAAAAATTATTTGTATTAGAGAGCAGTCATTCAGCTGTTTGTGTTTTCCTGCCATTAGTATTAATTACGTTTTTGTCTCAAGGCTGAGCTCCAGTCAGATCTCACAGATTGCTGATTTTACATGGCTGGATTTGCCATGTCCATACTGGCAGTTGTCACTCTCATGGGCTCTCAGCCAGTACGAGGTGTGCTGGCCGGTGACTGTCCTCAGGCGCTTCAGCAGGGGGGTGAGGTTGAAATGGCTACTTTCTGCTGGAGATTGGAGGCTGCAGTTACAAAGTTAACTAGCAAAGACAAAAGATCCTATTATTTGATCATCCTGTGGAACATTTTAAATTTATCAAATGAGCATTTAGTGAGAGAAAACTATTCTGGGGGAAACTTTTTACTACATCTAGAAAAAACATCTGGTTCTCTGAGCTGCTCTGGTCAATGCCAAAGCTCTGTGCAGTGGTACCATGACTCTGAAGAGGCAAAGACTGGAAACAGAGAGAAGACTGAAGCTTCTCCTTGCACAGAGGTTCTGCAGGAGGCCTGAGAGCACCTTGCCATAGTCACAGCCCACGGTGCATTCACAGGAATGCTGCAATGGCAGAGTTTTCTGTGTGGGTACCAGATCCTTTCCAGACCTTCCTTTTCCTCATGAGAGCCAGGAGACAGCATGCACAAGAGGTAGCTGTCCTATCCCCCATTTCAGTGAGGTGGTTATGCCTGGTAAACAATTGAGAGGCAGTTACAGGCTTGTCACCTGTTAACTACATGGCCATTGCAGACCTACCATCCTGCCTCTGCTGTCTGTTGTCTTTGTTTTGACAGTTGTTGGATTGCAAAGCAAACTGCAGTATTGCAGCTTCTCGTTACTGCCAGGAGTCAGGAGGTGGCTCCAGACTGGACCTTGCTAGCCTCTGTGGGGCACAGCCATGGTGGTAGAAGATGACTGACAGTGTCTTTTGTGAGCCTCTGCTTCACCTGGATCTTCTCCTCTTCCCACACAGGCTGGCACAGATACCAGCAGGGAATACCGGGAAGATCCTCTCTGGCCACTACAAATCTTCTGTGTGGGAAGCATGCTGAGCAGCAGAGACTTAGGGGGACTAGTAACCGGCTAGAGTCCTTCCCTGGGGAGCCTCTGGACTGCTGTAGGGGTCTGTGGAGAGTAACTGGCAATTGTCTGTAGGTTTGGGTATGCTGTATGGGAAATCCTGGCTGCATCTGTATGGATGAGCTTTCCTGGCTTTTGAACTGAAGTGGCCTGATCCAGCCCTGACCTGGTGTTCAGGGCTGAGGGCTGTGGAGTTGCCAGACTTTGTTTGCTTTCCTAGGGTGGAGGAAAGCATTGTGGTCCATTTGGGATTGAAACTCAGGTGGGCTGGCGTCCCTGCACCAGAACTGGCTTTATTTTTTAACGGTAACAGTGGTATGAGTGAGCTCATCAAAATAAAAAGGAGCTGACCCAGTTGTCATGGCAAAGACCTGTGATGGAGGTTCTTCATCCATGTTCCATTTCATTGCATCCACTGCTGTCTCTGCCTTCTCTGCTGATCTGCCTGTGCTGCTCACACACATCTGAGCACACCTTAATCCTCCCAGCAGCCCTGGATGTGCTGCAGAGCAAAGGAGGAGCTGCCCTGGGAGAGCCCCGTGGCCCTTGTGTGTTCACCCAGGTGAGGTGCAGCACTGGCCCTTGTTGCAACCTGGGTTTGGATTGCATTCAGCTTTAAAAATGATGATTACAGCCCTGATTGTTCATGTGAGTATTTTTAAGTGGAGTTCAGTGTATCTTCTAATGGTAATAAAAATCCTACCAGTAATAGTGCTTTGCTTTTATGGCACTTTTCTTCTGAAGCACTTAGAAGCAGCAATTCTTTGAGCTTCCAGGCAACCATGCAAAATAGGTATTACTCCTTTTCTGCAGATGGAGGGAGATGTCTTCTGTCTCCAGCTGGTGATATGGTGTCATGAGCTGCCTGTCAGTGCTGTGGGCCCTGGCAGTTTTTGGATCTGGGCTCCCAGAGTCCAGGGTGAATTTTGTGCTTCATTTTGGGAAAGAGTCCTGTAGAAGCAGACTTGTGCCCTGGACTTTACGCCCTGTCAGCAGTCCCATTTGCTTTAGCTGTGTCCTTGGGGATGTCTAACCCTATCCAGCTCCCAGGTGCCAGGACAGTGTTTGCAGGACAGGGGTTATGGGAGTGCAGCATCTTGCCTCGGGAGACCTGGGCAGGAGGCTCCTCGCTCCACACATACCTGTGCGGGCAGGGCAGAAGGGGAGGGCGGGCTTGGCTCGGGCTGCTTGCTTGCTGCTCCTTTTTTGCTCTTTAATGCCATCTGAGCAGAAGCCAGAATGAAGAAGGTCACCTGTGCTCCTCTGTCATTTGAAACTCCCCAGGCTCCATCCAGGGAGGCCTTGTTAATAATGAGAACAAGCAAAGTCAAATGCTGACACATCCTCGGGAGCAGTAAGAATGTTTTGTCGGGGCACAGACCACAGACTAAGAGATTTTGCAGTGCCAGAAATCTTGAAAATATAATCCAGCTCTACAGTATTTATAGCTGCTGCCCTTTCCCTGGCAGCAGGCACCCATCCCACTGGGATGGGAATTGGATGCTACCCGGCTCCAGGCATCTCAGGTATCCACACAGGGTTGGTGATACCCTGGACTCTCTGCAGGTCTCCCAGTGACTTTCCTCTGCAATCAAAAAGTGGAATGGAGCACACTGAGGTAGAAAAATAGCAATGTCCGGGGAAGAGCAGTGGATAAACCCATGTTTTTGCTGGAGGGGCTGTTTGGGTGCCCAGGATATGATGCTGTGGATTGCACTGAGCATGTCAAGATTGCAGACCAGGTGGCTACTACTTCCAAAACAGCTCTAGGAGTCACAGTGTCACAGTATGCTAGGAGTTATAATGGACCTCGAAAGATATCTAGTCCAACCTCCCAAAGATATCTCTTAAATAAGGCTTAGAAAGTCAGTGCAAAATCACTAATATTGGGACACCGATAGTGTTTGTACAAATCATCCTTTGCTGTGAGGGTGAGGGAGTGCTGCAGGCAGCTGCGCTGCAAGTCAGCCAGGGAGAGCAGCCAGACACGTTTTCTTGTGTGTAGCCACAGTGGAATTGGTCTGGTCTGCACCCTGAGGAGCTGGAGTGCCTCCAGGACACACTCACTGTGTGCCCAGGCCGGCAGAGCCTGTGTCTTGCTGGGCAGGCTGCATGGAGCCATTCAGCACACCACACAGTGTCCTGGCTGATGCTCACAGGCTGTGCACAGCCGGAGTTGTAATGATTCATCTTTAACTCATTTAATGTCTGTAGCCAGGTGTCTTGTGACAGGCAGTGCTGGGAGGGATGTCCCTGGGTGCTGGCTGCCTGGACCTGGGTACCAGCCCTGCCTGTGAAGCTTGGAGTTAAGGTCTTGCTGGAGTCTGAGGTGGTCTGAGGATGGGTGATGGGTGGTTGCAGGCTGGTGGGTGCCCTTTCCTTCTGCACTGCTCCTGCTGGGACTAGGAACTGGGGTTGGCTGCAGCTGGAGGCTTTGGGAAGAGCCCTGGGGATAAATCATCACCCCTGCCCACCAGACCACCATCCTGTTGGATGTTCCTGGAGTTGCTGCTGTCAGGAGCAATCCCCACAAATGCTAGAGGAGAAACTGCAGATTTCCTAGAATATATTTTATAGAGTCACTAGGACATGTTCAGTTCCTTGCACGAGGTGAGAAGACCCTGGACTTTGTTTCCTCTTCCCCCATATTCTCACTGCTTGGTGAAGGCCTTAGAAGGCTGCTTCTTGTCTTTCCCAAGAGGATACTTTACTTCTGTTTTCTCAGCAATTGTTCAGCAGTTTGACTACTGTTACATATTTTAGCTGCATTAGCTTCTTTACTGGTTAGAAATGGCAGAAAAAATGCTTTGACCTTGGCCTGTGTGCTGAGAGGAGAGTCCAGGCAGTTTTTGTATCAGTCCTTTCCTGGCGAAGGCTGCTGCCTCCTCCCCTGCTGCCTCCTCCCCTGCTGCCTCCTCCCCTGCTGCTGGTCTGGGCCACACGTTTTCTGGGGAGGGTTTGATCTCAGGGTGATCTCAGCAGGTCCTCTTCCCTCTTTTGTAAGAGAGAGAAGTAATTTGTGTGCAGATCAGGTTAATTGCTTTCATCTGGGTGGCAATTATCTGCATTAAGTGGAAAATGAAATACTACCTGCAAATATTGTTCAGATGATCTACATTTGTTCTTGGTCCTCGTCTCTGCATTTGAGAGCACGTGTTGTCTTCTGCCTGTGGACACAAGACAGGGCTTTTGTGTGACTCTTCTCTCCATCCCTTGCCCTTGTGCCTGCAGCAGTCCCTCTGCAGACCCTGTCTGGGGAGGTGATGTGAAGAAATGGGTGCTTTGCACCATCCTCTCCACCTGAGGAGTGCCATCCTAGGTCCCCCTGGCTGGCTGGGGCTCTGTGAGCCTCAGCATGGGGACAGGCATGGAACTGGCATTGCTGCTTCTTGCTGCTGAGACAACCAAGTTGAGAAGTAACCCTCCAGGTCGTCCCCAGTCCTTTCTCCTGCTGTCTGGAGGTGACAGCTCCATTTAGGAGGGTAGGTCTGGGTGGCATTTGTCCAGCTGGGGTCCAAAGCTTGGAGCTGTGGGTCCTGCAAGGACCACATCCCCTCCTTGGATGGCTCTGGGCTTTGTCCCTGTGTGTGCTCATACCCCTCAGAACGTGTGAGGTCATCCTCACACATGGATTTTTAGCTTTCTGGCTTTCAGGTGTTTGCTTTGTTTTTGTGTCCCCTGTGGCCAGAGAGGAAGGTCTTTCCCTGATAATATAATCTTTCACTTGCAAAGAAATCTGTTACTTCCTGATCTGCTTCCGAGCCACCAGA
Source organism: Galbula dea (assembly GCA_013399015.1). Taxonomy (NCBI): domain Eukaryota; kingdom Metazoa; phylum Chordata; class Aves; order Piciformes; family Galbulidae; genus Galbula; species Galbula dea. The sequence goes on from VWZX01003202.1 coordinate 440,951, forward strand.
AACATCTTTAAATGGTTAGAAATAAAGTAACAGCACAGGGATTTTCTTCTCTTTCTTGTTTACAGCACAGCCTGTGCCAAACACCCGGTCCTTGGTTCCTGGCTGTTTTGGAGGCTGGCTTTTGGAAGGGAAAGCAGAGCAGGGCAGTGCTGGGGGCCTGCAGGATGGAGCATTGTCCCCCCGTCACTGTGCTAAGGGTGGGACAAGGCTGGGCCAAGGGTGGCAGCTGAAAGGGGCCAGGGGGAGCAGGGCTTCCTTTCCTCAGCCCATCCTCTATATTGCCGCGTTAGTGCTTAAACACTTGAATTGTGGCCTGAGCTGGAACAGTTGCCCACATCTCTGCAGGGATAAGGTGTCAGGCTGCAGTTAGCAGGGTTAGTCCGTCTGCATGTCTGTTCCCAGTTAGTGGAGGGGACTCCGTGTGTCCCTTGGGATCTCCCGGGATCGGCGCCGATTCATTTTTCCCTGGCCTGAGGAGAGGATGGAGCTCTGCCCCCACACACCCTCCAGCTCTCCAGGGGTTGGCTCAGGGGTGCTTGGCTGCTTTGACGGCTTTGTCCCAAGACAATTATCTTGGTGCTCACTTAAAAGGGAATTAAGAGAGCACTCTCAAGGCTGGGAGGTCTAAAATTAGATGTGGCATCTGTGTTTTGGTTTGCAGGGAGGCTGAAAAGAAAGCGATTCCTGGCTGCTTTCATTTTTCGCCTGCTTGGAAGAGCGAGGCAGAGGTGAAGCAGACAGGGTGCTGGGCTCCTCGGTGGTGGCAAAACCTCTTCAGCTCTCTTGGGATGAGGCTGCCCAGCAGGACCAGCGCCTCGGTGGGTTTTGGTCTCTGGCTGTGGTTACAGGTGTACCTCACACACACGTGGGTCCCTTGGGGTCAACCAAAGGCTGCTGCTGCTGCAGGGTTCTGCCTTCTGTATTTCCCACGAAATGCTTTCAGCCCCCAGAAGGACAGGTCTGGCTCTCCATGCCTGTGTCACTAAAAGAATGTTCTGCCACCCAGGCACCATTTCCCAGCCCATGCCGGGCTGGCATGCTCTGGGCTCACCAAGCATGCCTGGGGTTGGTAGTGACAGGGCTCACTACTGGTCCCTGCCAGCCTGGCCTCGCCGAGGTGCCGCAGTCCTGCCAGTGCCAGCCGATGTGGGCAGCACACGGCTGGAGGGCAGCCGCCGGGCAGCAAGGCCACGGAGCAGGAGGACCTGGCTGGACATTAGCCATTGCTGAGGGATGCTGAGGAATTCGCCTCCTCATTGCCTTTGTTGCTGAGATCAGGGGTAAGAGTGCCAAGAAGACCATAGATATGTGAAACCTTTGTTATAATTGGCCTGTTTACTCTTTATGAGATGTCTGTTGCGTAAGTTGTGAAGTCTCCTCTAGAAAACAAGTGATTTGCCAGCAGAGCTGAGGAGAAATTTGCAGATAGAGCTTATACCCATTTCCAGACATAATAAGGAAAAACATTTTTATGCCTCTGCAGCTGTGCCTCTGCAAAGGTTTGGTCTTGGTATAAACATGCCTCAAAATAAAATAATTCTGCCAGTAAGTTACAGCACCAGCTGAAGTTCCCACCCTGGCCAGCCCAAAAGCCCCAACACAGACTCCTGGCACAGGACCTGACACAGCTGGTGATGCAGGGTCTGGAGAAAGCTGGCCTGGCTGGTGATGTACGGTCACCATGGTGAGTCCCAGCATCCCACCTTGGTGGTAGAGGATGCTGCAGGGCAAGGGCTGCTCCTTGAGCTGGGTGCTGCTGTTTCTTCCTCTCTTCATCATCTGTCCCCAGGGCTGCTGTGCTTTGCCAGGAGGAGGAGGAGGAGAGTGCTGGTCCACCTGGCAGCAGGGAAGTTGGAGAGGCAGGAGCAGTGGACCTTTGGAAGGCAGCAGTGCTGCCTTCTGCTTTGCTGCCATGCTAACAGGTCTGGCACATGTGCTGTGATACCCAGCTGGGTGCCTCCGGTGGTATTTGTGGTCATCTTTTTCCATGCTGGATTTCTCTGTTGTCTGCCATCTGCATTTCTGTTCATTTTCAACTCATGCTTCATCCAATAGAGAAACAAAAATGCAGAATTTGTGACACTGGTTTCCTTAGCAATAGTTCCACTGCCAAATGAATTGGGGAAAATACTCTGTGTTTTAAATATCTGAGTCTGAAGTGAATCTGCACGTTCCTCAGCAATCCAGCTGGGAGCCTTCCCACTATGGACCTGGTCTGAGAGTGGCAGGGAAGGCTCTGCTCTGCAGCCCTTCTGTGCACCAGCTTGTTCTCTGCTGGAATAACCAGGGACTGGGATCACTAGGCAGGTTCCCGCAAGCTCCTGCAGGAGCAGTCTCCAGGTGCAGAGCAGATGGGGCTAGTTCATCATCAGTGAGTGAGAGCTTAGCACGTGGGGCAAGGTGTGGAGCTGTATTCCCACTTTCTCATCGCAGAAGAATGTGGAAGCCTGTGTTTACCAGAGCCTGTGAAGCTCACATGAGGTCAGTGAGATACAATGGTGAGTGGTTCACTGGTTTTGCTGGTGTCTTGGAGGGAGGAGGTCAAGCTCCCAGCAGGAGTCAGCACCAGCAATCCACTGGGCTGGTAGATCAGCTCTGGAAAGTAGAGAAAATCCGATTTATTCAGTCAGTTCAGTTCAAAGCCTAGTCATTCAAAATGGAGACCTGCTCAGAGCTGAAAAAGCCAGAAAATAGGGGAGGTTTTCTTCCAGCCTGTGTAGAGAATGAGACATGAGATAGTGCTACCCAACAGCTTGGAAAGACCTTAGAAAAGGGCCAGCCAGCAGAGTCTGCAGCTCACAAACAAGCCTTGGCTTTCATGGTTAATTGACTTGAAATGCAGTCAGCTTTGAAAAACGTAGTTCTGACTAGAACCAGCACTTTAAAACCTTCACATTCCCATTGGATTTATGGATCCATTCCAATGGAACTTGACATACCACAAAGAAAATACTAACCCAGCATCTCATAGGAAATATACAGTGCACCATTTTCTAAGTCACCAAACTTAGACTTTCTTTTGGAGAACCAAAAGTTGTGACAAACTGTGCAACAGCTTAAAAAACAGAAATGTATTTGCTAAACAGGGGAAGGCTCTTGGTGATGAAGAGAAGTGTCACATCCTCTGCAGAGGCATCAGCATGGCCCTGTTTAAAATGAGCACATCCTGTGGATTGTGAAGAGACAATGTGAAGGTAGAGGAAGCTATGAATGTATTCCTCAGGGAAAATCACTGCGAGGGACAGACCTGGAAAAGATGGAAACTGACTGTTTTAAGTAGAGGGATCCTTGTTGACAAGTCTCATTACATTTGAAGTTCTAGATGATGTTGAATTACACCAACCCACCTTGCTTTTCTTTCTGCAGTACCTTACCAGATCTGTGGAGTTCATTGAAGGTCCTGGGGAACCCCGAGGGAAGTCCTCTCTAGCAGCTTCCTTCTCCTGCCCCTCCAGTGCCTCCTGAGGGATGGCTGGAGGGGTCAGCCTGACTCTTAGAAAGAGCCAGCACAGCTCAGGGTGACCCCAGTGGAGGTTCAGGGTTATTGAGATGCTCCTGAGTTGGCTGCCTGGTCCTGCTGGCCATGGGCTGGAGGTGATGGTGAGTGCTCTGCTGACAGCACTTGAGGACACAGGCCCCGAGGTTTCCTGTTGTATATTGGAAAGGCAATGCTGGTGCCTGCTGCTTGTGGTGCTGGTCCTGCTGCCAGGCTGTGGAGGAGGTGTCTGTGGCTGGGAGAGGGGCAGAGGTGAGCAGAGTGTCTGCACATGGCATTGCCATCAGCCCTGCCAGCGCTCTGTCGTCTGTCCCTCCAGCAGCTGTTGTCTTTGGTTTGAGATGTGACAGGACTTTGTGGATTGGCCAAGTGATTAGTGGAGATACCTCAGGGATCAAATGGTGGGTTCACATGAGGTGCTCTGACACTGGTCTGTTTGTGCTGGTCAGCCACCACTTGGCTTCTTCAGGCCTCCCCTGTGTCCTGCCTGGGGAAAGAAAAGTCCTGGAGCAGGTATTGTTCTGCTGAGGCTTTGTGAGCAGGAGCAGGGACTGCTCATCTAGTTGAAGTGCAGTGCTGGCATAAGGTCTGTGTCCCACCAGCACCACAGGAACATGAATCTGCACATGAAGGGCATGTGGAGAGGATGGGTTTGTTCTTCTGCCCTATGCTGCTCTCTGTGGTGGTGTGAGCCTGGTGAGTCCAGGGAGAGGACAGGGATTTCTCATGGCTCCAAGGCTCCGAGCAGTGGCCAGCTGTGGGTCCAGCATCCTCCCGTCTCCCTTCCCAGCCCTTGCACATGTGGGCTGCTGAGGGCTGGCCCTGGCAGGGGGGGATCAGAGACATTCTGTTACCTCTGGAGATTCACACTTCCAAGCTGGATGTTGTGAAAAGCCACTGAGGAACTGGCATCATCTCCCCTGAGTGTTTATTAAGTATCACTGTGCTCAGTTTTCAAAGAGGGAAAACGAAATGTCTTCCTGTACAGTTAGTACGTGGTACTAGCAGCCTGCAGCACCCTGCCAAGTACAGGAACAGCCAGGATGCTTCCAAGGGGACTGCAAGCCTGTGCTCCCTGTCTGGCATGATGGCAGTGTCTCCTGGAGCATGAAACAGATGGATCAAGAGTATCTCATTATTGGTGATTTTCTTCATAGGCACGTTTCCTTATTGTTGGCAGAGGAGATGGATTTGGAAATGGAAATTATGGTGTGAGTTAAACTAACAAAATGTATTAGTCAGGACAGACTGTTTCCAGGGGAAATAAGTAGGTCTTTCTGCACCAAGGGCACCAAGGTCTAGTCCTTGGAGGCTCCAGGTGACTCTGCAGTCACCAGGACAATATGGTGTACAGTACTGATGACCTCGGGTGCTCAACAGGGCTGGAGCCTGCTTGCATTTCTCCTCTGTTTTGTTTTTGTTCCCTTTTTGCTTCATAACCAGATGAGTTCCTGTCATAGTAACCTGGCAGTACGTTTATGCTGTCTCGGTAGATACCTTCTCTGTCTGGGGAAATCAAGTGTTTCATCTGCTCTGAGCTGATTTATCTGACTGCTCCCTGAGCTTATTGGCTGGAGATGGGGGGGTTTGAGGCAGAAGTTTGGCCTCATACTGTATCCAAAATGCAGGTGCAGCCTACCACAGAGGCTGCAGCATGGCTTTGCCTGAGGCTTGCACCCCAAGTATGCATACCTGCCTCCTCTCACCTTCTGAACCTTATTTCCTGCATCTCTCTTCAGGAGGGCTGGAAAGTGACAGCAAGTGGTGGTCGTTGAGATCAAGAGACTCTCCAGTGGCTGGGTTTTGACATAGCCTCTGCTGTCCACCCTGTCAGTAGGTGTGCACTGGCTCTGCTGGCCAGGGTGGTGCTTGGGACTGTCCCCTGGGTGCTGGTGCTGGTGCAGCTCCAGGCTGGAGCAACAAAAGAGAGCCAAAGGAAAAGGAGCCAGGGGCTTGCTGGGTCTGGGCTGGCAGAGGTGTGACTTTGGATGTGTGTGAAAAATAAACTGTCAAAATTAAGGAAACAGAGCATTTAGAAAGAAAAAAAAAAAGAGAATTCAATTTGGGCAATCTGAGGATGGGTTTGTGCAGTTGTGCTTGTTGAAGCTGTTTGTGCCCCGGTGTCTCAGCTGGAGATCCCCAGCTGTTGCTCCTGGGAGCTGCTGGTTGGAAGACCTTCTCGTGAGGACATGCCAGTTCTGCTTGCCCTCACTGCCAGGGATGTTTGGAAACCCCTTGTCATCGGCTGATGTTTGTTTAAATCGGGTGCAGATCCAGTTCCCAGATGTTTGTGACAGGCTGTCCCTCTTGTTCCCGCTGTGCACCGTGCTCTGCTCTCTCAGAAATGCCATCTGGCCTCTCTGCCTCCAGCAGTTGCACATGAAAACAAGGCACAGTCAGTTTGGAAACATATTCAAGGCTATTTAGAAAAAAGGAAATAAATTCAGTGTACAAGGCTGCATGTTTATAGATTAAACTGCTCAAAGCATTTTAACAGATGGGATGCTTTGAAGTTTCCGTGCAGGCCCTGTTATCTGCACCAGCATGGCTCTGGAGTGAAGATTTGGTTCAGCTCTGGCTGAAGCCAGTGGCAGTGAAGTGGGAATTTGCAGGAGGACAGGAGACTCGTGCCTGGCACGAGCGGTTGTGCCCTTAGCTAAACATGAGGCTTGCACCACGATGTGAGTCACAGACCTTTGTCCAGGCATGAGCCACACAGCTCCATTGATGGGCAGCCAGCTACTTTAATACTGTGTTTGAAAATGCCATGCACACAGGATGACACTTTAAAGGCAACATTTACTGCTGATAACATCAGAGCATCTCAGAAGTGGCAGTACTGCAGTTCTGCCCAGTCACTCCAGTGTCAGCTGAGTTTGTGTGCAAGTGCTTATTCAGTTGATGGCTCAGCATCTTCTCCAGCACTGTGGCCAGGCAGAATTTTAGATAAAGCTCCTTTGTAGAGGTACAAAACCGCCAGGCACCTTCCCCAAAGGGGCAGGGTATGTGACCAGAAGGGCTCTGCTCTGGGGTTCCCAGTTGATGGCTGCTGGGGCTGGGATGAGCTGGGCTGCTTGGCAGCTGCCATGGGCAGGCAGGCAGGTCCTGGCCAGGGATTCTCCAAAGGCTGGTCCTGCTGAGTCCTCATGCTTGCAACTCCAGCTCATTGTGCTTTAGCAGACATGTTTCTGGACAAGGCAGCTAAATCCTGGCGTGAGTTCCAAGCCTGATGGTGTAAATAGTGACACCAAGTGCTGAAGCCATGAGGAGGCTCTGCCAGCTATGTCCCCAGAACAACGCTTCAGCGTGGTGGGCTGTCCTGCTGGAGCTACCTTAACATGGAAATGTCAAGTTTAAGAGTGAAGGAAATTGTGTTAAGAGTTTAAGAGTAAATTTGAGTGGAAATTAATTGTTCGATTATGCCAGACTGATGGGAAACAGAAGCAGTGGAAGAAATATGTGTCATGTTAAATTAGCATGGTGATCTGCTTAATAAGTTAGTCTTTCTGGAGCAGGCAGGCGTGGGCTGCAGACACTGTGCAGATAAAGCAGCAAACAAACTTTCTCGTGGTCTGCCTTAGGGGTAGGAAGTTCTGGATGGTGCTGGGGTGGCAGCTGTGCCTTGGCTCCTTTCGAGTTGCATGTGTTGTCTGTTGCTGAGGTGGAAGCTGTCTGTGTGGGCTGTGAGAAGTGGTTGACCTTTCTCTTATCCATGCTTGCCCTTGGTTTTCTGGGTGTGTTGTGCAGTCATGGCTGTTTGGTGAAATTAACTGTTGACAGACAAGTGCTTGCATTCCAAAACTGTGGTTCCTACTCTACAAAAATATTTGCATGTGTCAGGAGCTCAATTGTCTCTCAATTTCCTTCAAGAACCATTCTGAAATGACAGTGAAATTCTTCCTATAGCTGTAAGAGAGATACTGAGGTTGTTGTTTGTCCCTTTGTAGCCACGCTCCTTTGTGAGCAGCACTGACCTTGGCCTTCGAGTTGTGTGCCAGGGCTGGAATCTCTCCCCGACGTCACTGCTGCACCAGTTGTGTCTGCCCACATTGGGCTATCTCCCTGCTTTGGCTTTCTGAGGTACGGTGACACTTGCCATACATTGTGCACACCACGGGCACATCCTCCAGGGTCCCCTGCAAGGAGCTTGGGAATGGTCTTGTCAGACCTCGATATTCCCCTGGCTCTGGAGGGGGGCGTGGGGGTGCAGCCAGCAGGTACTAACAGAGTAAGAGTTTGCTCTGGGGAAGTTTTGGGGCAGCCCACGGTGAGCATTCTGCAGAGACACCATCCTGGCCATTGCAGCCCACGTCAGCCCATTGCAGAGCAACCCTGCTGTCTGTACTCAGGAGCTGCAGACACTGCCTGGGTTCAGGACCCTGTGCAGGGTAGGTCTGGCCTCTGACCAGAATGCTGCTGGTCTACCTAACCCTGCAGCTGCCATAGCCAGCTTTGTGCAGTGTTAATAGTTACTTCATTTACTATGAGTGTGATATTTTGAGAATTCCCTTAGAAGGTCTCTTGGAACCTGGAAATGGATCCTTAAGGGTACCATTACCACAGCACACTCTGAGTTGCCCATGTTTTCAGTTACAGTGTTCTGACAGTTTTCCCTCTAAAAATAAAAAAGGCAAATTGTCATCTGTTTAAATTCAAGGGCATCCCTGGGCAAACACCACCAGCTGTTGGTGAGGAGGGTGCAGGAGTGAGCTGGAAATCACATTGGTGCTCAGGGCCCAGCCTTTGCCCAGCAGCTACTCAAACGTTCCACTCCTGACCCAATGGGATGCAGGGGCCCGATCCTGCCCTCTGTGAACCCCAAAGGTGTTACACCCAGGATGAGCCTTTCCCACAGCCAAGATTAAGCTGTCCACCAGCTCTTCCTGATTTCCACCGTGAGTGGACACTGGCTGAGCATACAGGGATTTGCAGGGAGAGGTACGCTGAGGCACACCTGCCTGGAGGTGTCCTTGTGCTTGCACAACTCTTGTCACAGACAAACAGCTATGTAAAAAGCTGCTCAAGCCCTAATCTCTAAGCTACTTGCAGGTTTAAATAATTAAGCCTCAAAGATACTCCAGGGTTTTCTGGGGGTCATGCTTCTGTCATCACAGGAGCTGCTCTGGGAGAGCTACTTTCTCCTATCTGAAAGTGGTAGTGCAAGGAGTAGGGAAAGCACAGCATGCAAGCCTTAGGAAAAAGAGAAATTGGTCCTTTTCAGCTTTCTGATTGCATAGAAAGGAGAAGAAAGGGTAAAGGATCCTTAGAGGAAAGGTCTGGTTCAGCTGGAATCTGAAAAACTGCTGGATAAATAAGGCATTTTTAGGAAAGCTTTTGTATCTGCTACTGGTTATTTCCTGGCAGTGTCTGCTCTACAGCAGCTCTCAGACCAAGTGCCAAGGCTCTGTAGCCTAGGGTGACAAGGCAGGGGGTGCCCATGCCCTGCTGGGATGGGTTGGAGGGACTGCACTGGGAGGACAGGTGGGGTGCTGGACAGGGTGAGACAGGGAGGTGTGAGGTGCATCAAGACTTAGCTATAGCAGATACGTTGCAGGTGACTGTGTCTCCTCCATTTAATTGGTAACTCAAGAAAAGCCTTGAGATTTGAGATTGTCTGGGAAGGAGGGTTGAGCAGCACCTACAGCTTGAGTCACTGATTCCAACTGCTGCTGCTAAAAAGATGAGAAATCACTCAAAATGTTTCCTGCCTTAAGAGCAGAGGACAGAATCACTGTTCCAGTTGTTAACCTACAATAGGCAGGATCTGCATAGCTCTCGTGTGAGGAATAAAGGATGTTTTGAAGGTCACAGCAAGGTGAGAGGAGAGAGGTGAGCCTGGGTTTGATCTCACCTGTAATTGTCCCACTCCATGCTTTTCTCTTTCAAGGTGTGAGGTGCTTAGAGAAGACAGCATAGTTCAGCAGAGAGCCCTGGCCTGTGTGAAAGGAAAACTGCTCTGGTGGCACTGTTAGGCTGTGGTTGAGATTAAGCATCCCAGATAGTTGTTCACATAGCAACAGCAACAGTCCCTTATGTCCTGTGTCTGCACCACAAACTATTTTTCAGCCTATGGTCAAACCAGTCAAATATTGGTTCCTCATCTGTTCTGGAGGAAACACTTTCTCATTTAAAACCTCTCTCTCCTCAGTTTAATTTCTGTCTTTTGGGAAGCTGAACAAAAGGGAATGGATAGTCTGGACTAAAGAAGCTCTTCCTGTTACCGGAACTGAAATATTTAAGCAAAAGATGATAGCCAGGCAGCTTCCCCGTGTGAGTGCATTGTTGTGCTTGCCACAGGTCTCCTGAGGAGTGATTGCTCTTTAAGTTGGTGTGCTAGAAGTAGATCCAATCCTGATGTCCCTGGGACTGCTGCTTGTGCCAGTGCAGGCTGTGTTTTGGGAGTAGTGATAGGAGGTGGGGGACAGCATGGGACTGCCTGCCGCTGTGCCTGCTGCAGTCTCAGCCTGGAAGCACAGAGCAATGGTGCCAGGCTGTATGACATGGAAACCCCTGTGGAAAAGCTGGTGATTAGCACAGGGAAGAGAGGGATCTTTCCTTAATCCTCGATGCTGCCAGCTGCTGCCTTGGTCCTGAGATGTTTCCTTGCATGCATCATGCCTGGGTGTGCAGAGCTGCCTGCAGACCCACGGGGTGCAGAGAGGCGCTGGCCCCGTGCAGCCGTAGGGCAGAGGGGTTGTGAGCCAGGACAGTTCTCTTGCCCCGGGTCTGTGTGTGGCACCCTTGTCCTTGTTGCCAGACCTTTCAGATGATCCATGGTGTGGGTTCTGGCTGCCTTCTCTCCCAGGGCTGTTTTCTGTTTCAGTGGATTGGGGTTTATTCATCCTGTGGGCCCAAATGGGGCTTTTCTGAGTACACAGACTTTTTCCAGGAAGTCTTGGCATTGTCACATTCATAGAATCATTAGAGTCGGAAAAGACCTCTAAGATCATTGAGCCCAACTGTTGCTTTTAATTTAATTTGATTTCTAAGAGCTCACCTGCAAGCTTTCAAAAAGTACCAGAAACTGAAAGCAGATCTAATTTTGACCAAAAAGTTGCAGTGACCTGCTGACTGTTAGAAGCTAATTGCCTCATCCTCTATTTTGACAAAAAGTGAGTTTTAGCAAATTACTTAAAATGTGATTTATTTCTCCTGAACTGCCTTGTGATTTGGTAAGTAAGCACCAATCCTGCTGCCATGCCTTCTGAAAAAGAAGCTTCTCCAGAGATCCAATGGAACAAGCACATGGCTTCGTGTGCTGGGAGGGACGCAGCAGGCCAGGCACCAGCCAGGAGGGAGAGGTTTGGGCATGGAGGGGAGGAGCAGGTGGTCAGAGAGGACTGGCCCTCGGAGCATCTCGGTGCTGGGGCTGTAAATGTGGCTGGTTGGCACAGTGTCAGCCTGGCAGGGGCAGGAGTGACATCCTCCCCCAGGGCCCAGCTCCTGGGGACCCGATCCCAGCTCAGCTGCAGGCTGTGCTAGCTGGAGAGTAGCGGGAAGGGTAGATGGAGTATGTGGAGCTCTGCCTCCTGAGCACCCTGCCACCAACACAGTCCTGTCAATGTGCTTGGCACCTGCTTGCCTTGTGCCAGGGCTGCAGGAGGCTCCTTGTGCTTCCTCACCAGAACTCAGAAGAGATTATGTCAAAACTGGGAGTTGGGGAAAGCAGCAACAGGCAAAGGTGGCCTGAGGACTTCATGGAGTATGTGCTTTGCCCCTGCTCAGAACTGGTTTCTGTCCCCATCCTTGCTTCCAGAAACCCAAAGTGAGTCTTTCAGACTGCTAAGCTGGTGAGTGGAAAAGGTGAAGCTCCACAATCCACACTGACCCACTTCCACCCACTTGCAGCAGTTAATCCCAGTTACTCTGTGGCAGACCTGCAACTTTTATTTTTGGCTCCGTGGTTTGATTTCACTCTTGGGTGGTTGTCAGGACTGTCCCAGGGCAGGGACCTCGGTGGCACTATCCCAATGTACCCTCTGTCCCTGGGAGACACAGAGGTAGTACCTTTAGTCTTGGGATGGGTGTGAACAGGAGTCTGCTGGGACACATGCACAGCAAATGCTTTACATTTTCACCAGGGGCCTCTGGCTGGATTTAGTAATCATGTGGATGAGCCAGGCATCCAGGCAGGTCCTGCCCAGCTGTTGCTGGGTATTGAAAGAGGGAATAGGTAGAAGACAAGCATGACAAAAAAGCAAGAAGGAAAGAATAGCTTAAGGGAGTTTGATATCTTAGGAAAAAGGAATTGACCTAAGTTAAGAATCAGAAGGATAAATTCATCTGTAGTGAAGTGACAACAGTGGCCTTTAATAGTGGGATCCCATAGCTTAATGAGTATGCAGAGTCCATTTCTGATGTCAACTCTCACTATTGAAGCCAAAATTACATGGACACTGCAACAGGCAGTCCCAGTCATCATCTCTTTCTAGGCTCTGCTGTCTCTGTGCCTGTACTCCGTCACACATTGGCACACATTGTACCTAGGGGCGGTGTCAGGAGGGGCACCCCAGCGTGGTCTTCTGCATGGTCAGATTAAGGTTTGGCTCAGTCACTGCTTGCCTCTTTACTGATCAGTGCTTGGCTTGTCCCACCACTGGAATTTTGGGGTTTGCCATAAATGTTCTCCCAAGAGCCCTGCGCCCAGAGCTCCTCCTAACCTCACTTGCTGAGCCTTTCCCTTCTTCTCTTTCTGTTTTATGCTGCAGGTTGGAGGCTGGCCGGGAACATGTCTTGCCCATTGACTATTACTTTCCACCTCAGAAGACTTGCCTGATCTGTGGAGATGAAGCATCTGGGTGCCACTATGGAGCCCTCACTTGTGGTAGCTGCAAAGTCTTCTTCAAACGGGCGGCTGAAGGTAATGTCTACAGAGAGAGGACGGAAAATCACTCCCAACAGAGTCAAATGCTGCTGACACAAGCTGTCTCCTCAGCGTTAGGTCATTAACATCTAAGTGCTGGAGGCATCTGCAACATCATGATATGTTTTCCTGCTGTTGAAAGAGGTTAAGCAGCTTTGCTTTGGGGAGCAGCCAAGCCAAAGGGACTGAGTCTGGTGGCTTTTTAAGGTCTCCTAAACTAGTACAGGAGAAAATTCAAGGGTGAATTGATTTCTTTGTCCTCTGTTTGTCGTTCCACATTACAGATTGCCCTCAAAAGGTAGCCAAACCAGTTTTCCAAAACACAATCCTTTTCAATACCTGGTTGTCTTAGTGACCTAGTGAGACCCTGGAGGAGTCAGTTCCTGCTTCTCCTCTTGATTCTCAAGGGTTCCCATCAGCCCTTCTGTGGTTTCAGACCCGTAAGTTCAAATTTAGGGGGTGCTTTTCCTCTCTTACATCCCTTTCAGAGGGTGACTTCTCTGAATACCTGCAAAACAGCAGAACTGTATATTGAGACCCTTGCTCTGGCCTTGGCGTCCATGATCCTTCTCCCCATCCCTTGAAAAAGCAACTTCTTCACGTCCAGCTCTCCAGAGAGGTGTGAGCCTAAATGTTAGTTCTCAACGAAAGGTCTTTGCATTATCTTTTCTTGGTAATTGGCTTGTGGAAGGACCTGGCCCAGCAGCTTCCTTGGGCTGTGGGTCAGCAACATCTAGTTTTTAACTGCAGTTGAAAGTTGTGATTCCTTGGCAGCAGAAGGAGAGTCTCTGCTGTGGAAGCCTAACTGCTGGTAATGTGCCCGGAAATCACAGGTTGGACTTGTATTGGTTCATCACTCCAGAAAGCAGACCATCCTTGTTCCTTGGTGCCAAGATCATTTATTTACCCTGTGCTCAGGCACACTGTTGGCAGTTGGTGTCACAGGCTATGGCATCCTGTAGGCACCATGGTGCCCTGCTGGTGGCCAACAATGGGGATGATGGAGGCTTCTGGCTCTGGCTTGTCCTGCTGTGACCTTCCCCTCTGTGCTCCAGCAGAATTCTCAGGGTGCTCACCTGCTAATGTCAGAGCACTGCTTCTGGATTGGTTCCAGCACTTTCTAGATCAGCTCTAGCACTATCCTCCCTGGATTTGGAGTTGCCTTTTCCCTCGTTCATCATGTGTGCCAGGAGTGAAGTTGGCAGCACTGGTTCAGGGAGGAATCAGGGCTGTGCCATAGAGGACAACAGCATCCAGTTGCCGTAATCAGACAGACAAATAACATTAATAGATAATAAGTTTGGCATATTTTTCCCAAGTGAATGATTCACAGATGTGTCTCTGTGCTATACACCAGTTCTGCTAAGGCCAAATGGGTTGGTTTGTGCAGCCAGAATAAATAACAGATGCTTGTTTAAGTTGGCAAGTTATTGTTGATTTATAGTAAGTGAATCTTGGTTCTCTCTGTCAGATAAAGTGCTGATGAATACCCCATGTCTGGTGGCAGGTCCTGGGCTGGTGCCACCAGGGTGGGCTCTGTCCTGTGTGGCAGTGGATGGGAAGTGGCCAGGGGCTGCAAGAGGGCTGCTGGAGGAGAGGAGGCAGCCTGGGCTGCTGGTGCTGCCCTTCGTCGTGTGATGTGGTGGTGTTCCCTCTCCTGACTGTGTTAATGTTGTATCATTAATCTAAATGGTAGCTATGCCTCCTCTTGGTTACTAAGCTTTGAGGTGTTGCAGAGGGTTAGAAGTGTTTGGTTGTGTTAGGCTAAGGCAGCAGCAGCCCTTTGCCTTTTCCTTGGATGAGGCCACGGAGCAAAGTCTGTCTGCAGTGAGAAGCAGCAGTGATGGGAGGACCTGCCTCAGGGAGAGGTTTCACCTTGTGTTACCCTGAGGTACACAGTCTATTTTGGGGAGGAGGCAATAAATCACACTCCTTTGTAGATACTGAATGCAGGATAGTGGTAGGTGATGATTTCTGTCCTAACTCTTGGTGTTATTCCAACCAGACCTTTCCTCCCTGTAGATGAATAGCAGTATTGAAAGCTGATAGTGCAGGGACTTCTCATGTTTTATAGTCCATAAAGTGCATCCCTGAAAAACTTTGGTCACCTTTGGAGACATTTTACAGCAGCTGGTGAGAAAGCTTCCCCAATGAGAAGAGAAACCTTTTCTTTGCTCCTCTTACCCTCCTGTGACCGCTGCAAGCCAGCAATCTCTGGTGAGTAGAAGCAATGGATGAGGAACTGAAGAGCAGCACAAACAGATCACCTGGGAGGGAATGGGGAATAGCTAGACACGGTCTTTCTTTTACCTTATTCCTTGCCCAATATAATACTGATTTGGCAGTAATTCAGGAATGTTTCAGAAGGCTTTGTAAACACCTACTGCTTTCTAAGAGATTCAGAAGGGAAAAGATTTAATTAAAAGAAAGTTAGGCATTGATTCCTCTTCCCTTTGGAAACAAGCTGAGGGATTTGTGTGGTTTCTAGCAGAGCAGATCACTCCATGGCAGATTTGAGTTTGTCTGCAAGCTCAAATCCAACCAGTTCTTCCAGAAAGATGCAGGAAGAGTTAACAGAAAAGACATGAATATTTTCCTGATCTCCTTCTGTCAGCACTCTTGATTTATAAACTCTCTCAAGTTGTCCAGCTTATGTAAAGGCCAGCTCTGCAGATTCTTCAGCTCTGATGTGGACTTCCTCACTTGCAAGATGGCCAGCCTCATTTTTGAGACAAACCTGGTCTTTGTCTCTCCCTTTCTGTCACCCTGCTCTGGTGTCAAGCACTGAGGGGTCCAGAGGGTTGGGACTCGTTCCTGTGGTGAGAAGTGTTGCTGCTTCTCTGCAGCAGACACTCTTGCAGCCTGCAAGGAGGACTTCCTCTTTCTCCTACAGTAACAAAGATTTGCTAAACCAAAAGTGCATCCAGCTCAGCACAGCTACTGGTTTTTCTCAGCTCAGGTAGGAAGGACATCACTTTGGGTGGCTAGGATGGCTCAGATGAGGGAAAGACATTAGGGTTTGGTCCACATGGTACTACCCTTGTCTCCAAAACAGAAAAATGCTTCAGAGATGACACACTTCCGAATCAACTGGCAGTTCAGGGTTCCTGTTGTCCCATCACATCCAGGAAGGGAGTAATTTTTGTGTCCCCTGCATCGATACCTGACAAATGGTAGACCTTTGTTGTCCCTCCAGGGTTGCACGAGATCTCATGGCCACCTTGGCTAGTTCAGAGCTGCCTCTGTGCAGTGTTCCTGGCAGCACAGGAACTGGGATGCCTTCAGCTGTATTCCTGAAGGGGACTGCCTTTAAATAGCTACATGAAACAACACCACAGACTTTGGCAGGTTTCCTGGAGGGCTAACAGCCAGACTTCTGTGCAGCCTGTTCCGATTCTCTCTGTCACGCTCCGTGTGGATTATTGTCCCACATCCCAACCTGCTGTGGGTTGACTTTGCACCAGAGAAGTGTCTCTGGGCCAACTCAAGTTTCTTGCCAGATTTCGAGGTGACAAGTTACAGTGAGCCATTTTCAAAGACTCACCCTCTTTTGAAATGCTCTCCTCTCCTTCCCGTGGCTGATCTCACAACGTGCCAGAGAGCCAGGCCTGCAAAAGACTTGGTGGTGCTGCAGCACCACAGTGCCTGTGCCTCAGTGGTGGGTTTCTCACTACCCTTTGGGCATTACTGGCTTTAAAAAAAAGCAATGAGAAGGGCAAGAAGGTGGAATAATGAGATCTTTGAAAGCTGGAGCCCTCCTGGCACATCCAGCTGCCTGTCTCCCACCCATGCTGCCAGCAGGGTGGGATTGCTTTTCTCTCCCGCTGGCACCCACAGAGCACTCCCCCAGCCTGGTACAGCAGTGCTTCCCTGGGGGTCAGCTGGTAGGTCAGCATCTGCCTGGACATGTGCCTGCAGGGGTGGCAGCTCTCTGTGCTGTGCTGCTGATGAGGATCTGCTCACTGCCTCAGCCTGTGCTCAGCAAGCCATCAGTCAGCTGACAGTCAGATGTGACAGTGACTGGGGTCTGAAGCAGATACTTTGACTTCAGAGGGGCTCAGGAGATAAAATATTACAGTTCTGTCTTGCTGCCAGAGAGCTGAGCAGTGAAAACATTTTTGCTTGCTGGATTTAAGCATTTTTAAAGCCTTTTCAATTTGCACAGTCCAATAGTTGTTTAGTTTTAAAGCTCATCATTTAGCCTTGCCTTGCTGCAGGCTTTTTGCTGGGTTGTCTCCTGTATTGATCTGCTACCTGCCCATGCTCTTCATTTGCCAACATCTGTAACTCCCATGCTCATGTTTTTTCTGGCTAGCTCATGTTTTCTTATTTCTGATTCCCTGGAGAGCTTCCCCCTGCTCTCCCCCCAAGCCATCCTGCCTTCCCAGCCTCCATGGGCTGCTGAGGTCACTGCCCCTAGGAAGATCTGGAGCCAGTGCAAGCCTGCACTGTGTTGCTGGAGCCTGATGCTTCCCTTCTGCTTTCTTTAGCCTTCTGGGGAACACAGGTGACTACTAAGAAAACAACTTTGCAAAGATAGTTTGTTATAGTGGCTTAGTGTTGGTTCCTGAGAGCTTTGTAGCTGTGCCCTCTGATAGTTTCTGATGGGGACACAGAGAGGGCACTTGAGAATGATCTTAACACCAAACCCACTGGCTCAGGTCTTGCCACAGCCCAGCTGGTGACAGAAAAGCACTGGAGACCCTCTTGGTTCCTTGAGATCCTGGGGACTCACTGTCCTAGAAGGCTTGGCCTGATCCCCCAGTGGTTAGAATATGGCTTATATCCTGAAGTACAAGGATGGATCTCTCTTCCAGAAGACATTTAATAGGTTGTCACATTCACAATCATAAATCTTACTGCACATGTTTACATAGATTACTTTGCTTTCTGGAAGAGAAAGGTGCTCTGGGCACAGCAGCTCATGTGGCAACAGGCCTTGAGCTAAACAACTCCTCTGGATTGAGCAACTGATCTTTCTCCATAAATCTTGACTCTCAGTGGGGACTGCAGAGCTGCTCTTCCTATCTGCTCCTGACATTATTTGCAGTCTCAGGGGGTGAGAAGGGAGACTCAGTGGTAGCAGAAGCATCTTCCTGCCTGGCACAGGAGGGACCCCTGTCTTTGGAGGGAGGTTAGTGGAGGGACACTGGCACAGCAGCTTGTTGGTGTGTGCAGGGCAGAGTGGGGACCTACAGAGCCCCAGCTGCAATGGCTGATCTCCTGGGGCTCCTGGGCTGGTGGGATGCAGCAGAGGGGTGCTGAGGACCTTCACAATTTCACTTCTCACTGACACAGATGTCCAACAGTATCTGGATCAGCAGGGAGGGAGAGGAATCTTCTCTAGGCTGGGTCAGCTGCTGCTGCTGCAGCATCCCTGATGCATGATTGGCTCTGCAGAGACCAGGACTCCTGGATAAAACAGGAGAACATGTCTGAAGCGTAGACCTGGACTTTGAGGTTTGCAAAGTAGGAGCCTCTGCATAGGAGTGATATGAGAAAGCATCTCTGCTGTTTGCAGGAAAGAAAAGGTGGGAAAAATTAAATCCAGTGTTAATAAAAGAAAACCCAGTGCATTTATCTTTGAATAATTTGATTGCCAATGTCTCAGCCACCCTTGTTCTCCAGTGCCAGTGACCCCTTCTCCTCTATACACCTGTGCTGTGCCCAGGTGGCACGGCCACTCCTGACCCTGTGCCCAGGTGGCACAGCCACTCCTGTCTGTGTCATGCAGTGCACACTTCCAGCTTGGAGAGAAGGGATGCTGTAGGCTGGTGCAGATGGAGTAGAGGAGCAGCTATTGGTGGTGTCCCCACCAGAGAGGCTCTGTCCAAGTCTGTCCATGCTGGAGGTGAGGAACATCCCAGCTGTCACGGTTCCCCATGGCTGATGGGGTGAGCACAGCCAGTTCAGGATCACTGGATTCTGTGGGGCAGTGGCACAGTAGGGTTCCTCTCCCATATCATGGGTTCATTTCACAGTCATATCCGCAGTGGGGGATGGGAGTGATGAGGGCTCTGTGTTACTCCAGTAATTCAAAGGGGAGTCTCTACATCCCTAGGAATCAGGACAAGATGGGCAAGCAGCTAATTCTCATGCTGAGCAGAAGCAGACTCATGAATAGGCATTGCATGGCCATTTGTTTCCCTTTTTGTTAATGGCTAACAGCTTAAAATAAGTAATGCCAGACTATGCATGTACAGTTAACAGAAACTCAGTTCCTGCCCCAAAGAGTTTATTTTGTGAACCAGGAAGCAGGTTCTTGATGTTTCATCATAATCACTGTACTGTGACTGAGGGGTGAGTTGGTGACTCCAGCTTAAAGGCTTTCATTCATCCCAGCCCCTCAGCAGGGAGCTGATGTTGCAAAGACTGCCCAGTGCGTGCCCAGCGATGCAGGAAGGCTGGTGGCTGGCTGGTGGGACATTACCCCCTCCCTGTGTCCCTTCCCAGCAGTGCCAGAGGTGACAGATGCTGATGCAGAGCTGTTGGGAAATGGCACAGCTGCCTCATAGAACGAGACCTGGACCCAGTTCCCACATCTCATCTGTCCCCCTGCTACCCTCCTGCTACCTGGGGGGATAGAGCAGGGTGAGGGACACTGCCCAGAGCTTGAGGGAGAGAAAAGGGCTGGGGCTGGTGGATGTTCCTTCTGCTGGCAGGGAAACTGCGATGGAGTTGTGCCTGACCTTGGAGTGTCCTTGGGGGGATCGGGCAGTGCCTGTGCTGACTTCTCTTTCTAGAGCCAGTCACAGAGGCTTGACCTTTTTAAAGATTTTTGAGCTATTATTATTGCAAAAATGCCATAGTTTAGACTAGGGAGGCAAGATAGGGAAGGAGCAGGAGCCGAGGGGAGAGCAGGGAGGGTTCTGTGGATGCTCCTGTGGTAGTAGCACTGCTTGTGGCAGCCTGATGGCCTTGGCCACAGACCGAGCTGGCTCCATGGGCTGGGCTTGAGCCTTCCTCACAGTCCCAGCCAAGCCATTTTGTACTTGTGGTGGTTTAGGTGGGCTCTGGAACGTCCCGGTGTCAGATGTTGTCACAAGACAGGAATCCTACGGTGCAGCTGGAGGGACAGGCAAGCAAAATCACCTTCCAGCTGCCAGTGCCCATGCCTGAGAAAGCAGGACGTCCATTCTTGTTCCGTGTGTGCACGTAAAGAGGTCGAGTGGAGAGCGTGCAGCCTCAGGGCTCGTTTCCCACTGCACAAAAATAACTCCAAGTAACCCAGTTTCAGCTGAAGTTGTTTATTACTCATCCTCCTCAATGAACTGTTGAAAGGGAGGATGGTGCTCGTGTTCTCTGGGATTTGGTATAATCGCTGCTTCTGAGGCTTGTCTAAGTGTCCTTAAGGTTGGTAATGAGCAAGGGGGGGGGAGTGAGAAGAGCTGCTGCAGGGAAGTGTTAAAAGGCTTCGGTAAGGAATCACGTGCTGCAGGTAACTCTTGCCTCACTGTATCTCTAGTCCTAACAGCCAAGGCTGGGGGTGGTGTAATGATCAGCTTTTAATGGGGACCAGTCCAAGAAGTTCAAACCTGTGGTGGTTTTGCAGCCCTTTGCTGTTGCCCCATCTCTATGCACTGTGAGGAGTTGGTTATACCCTGAGCCTGATACTGCCTTTCCTGCAGCTCTGAGATGAGAGGATGCAGTGGGGGTTTGCAGCTGGTGGCCAGTGAGTGCTACCAGCACAGCTGCAGCCTGGCACTGCTGCCAGAGCTAGGGAGGAGTGGTGGGACCTGCAGTGGGACCTTCAGTGGGCTCCATCCTCCCCAGGGTGTGGGAAGCAAAGCGCTCTGAAGCTGGGAGAGCCATGGGGAAGCTGCAGACAGTGCCAGTGAGGTCTGTGATACTGAGCTGCTAAAAGTTCACCACTGATTCTAGTATGTTCAGAAGTTGTGGATGTGAGTGTGGGAGGTGAAGAGCTGTTAAATTAGCGTGCCAAAATCAGTGCATCTCTTGTCAAAGCCAGTACATTAAGCAGTTAGATTAAATCTTGTCCTTTTAATGGATCTCTCTGATAACTCTAAAGAGCTATTCCTATAAGAATACAGGAAGCAAACGCTTGCAGAATGATAAAGGTTAAGCTGTATATAGACTGATTTCCCATGTAGGCTAATTATGCAGTGTCTGTGAGGTGCACAGCTCTGTTATTTACTGAGACTGGTTTAGTTTGGAATGGTATGGAGAACATCAGATAAATCCTGATCTAGTAAGTGTGTTTAGACTTGACAAGAAAACAAACAATGAGTCAGGAAGGGGAATTCATTCTTGGCACATCTAGCAAATGTGGCAGTGAAAAAAAGGAGCTGAAATCTGGAGCTCTAGGAGCTGCTCTTGAAACAAGTGGAGAGATGAGCCTGAGGTACCTGTTAGCCTGACAACAAGCAACTTCTGGATTTTCTGCAAGCTCCCTAAACTGGTGGTGCTCAGGGTTTCCTTTACCAGAGTCACTGGTTCCAGTTTCCTCCTGTCTGGCCCTGAGTGCAAGCCCAGGGACAGGGTCACCAGTGGCAGCCTGGCATGAGCCCCATGGTGCAGAGCTGGTGGGGCAGGAGCTCCCCATGCTATCAGTTCCCCAACCCCAGCGTCTTTAACCTGCAGACAGAAAAATAGCTTTAACGAGTAGAACAAAAAATAATTCAGCCCTACAAAGCACTGTAAAGAGAGTGGTGATTGTAGAGGAGGGGCCACTGTCTGGGGGCTGTATCTAGCAGGCTGTAGGTAAGTGCTATGGTAGGAGGATCAAGCTGTGTTTTGAAGGTGTTCAGGGAGAAAAATGGCTCATCATGGCAAAAAGCCAAGCAATAGATGTATGCCATTTAAAGAATGAGAACCAAACCATCCATATTTCATTACTTTCTAATTGCTCTTTATTGACTACCTCTGCTGTGCTGCACAGGACGGAGTGGATGTTGTCCTTAGAGATCTTGGTCTACTCTGTGGGTAAAAGAGGAGCTGTGCTGCCCACGGGTGGGCAGAGGAGGGGGCTGGGGCATGGCCAGGCAGCAGCCTCTGGGGCTGTGTGTCAGGTAGCCAGCTCTCCTACAAAGTGTGTACATCTGGTGGTGAGCCACTGCTGGAGAAGCAGAGGGAGAACTGTGCAGTTCTCCTCAAAGATACCAACTTCCAACACCAGCCTTTTGATGGGGGTAAACTGGGAGACCAGCACCGACGGGGTCCTGTCCCCTTCTCCTGGTGATAGGCTCCGTTTCTCCGTGTAAACCTGCTCTGATCAGTACCCACCTGCCTTCTGCTGTTTGCAGGTAAACAGAAGTACCTCTGTGCCAGCCGGAACGACTGCACCATCGACAGGTTCAGAAGGAAGAACTGCCCCTCCTGCCGCCTGCGGAAGTGCTACGAGGCTGGGATGACTCTTGGAGGTACTGTCTGGATGATGTCCCCTGGGTCCTTGCGGTGGCCTGGGGCAGCCAGGCTGATCCTGCAGATAACGAATGTACTTGGAGTAGTAACAGTCAGTAAATGGCTGAGAAAATGAGGCTGATGGAACATAATGAGCTTGGGAAACACTTGCAGGTTTCTAGTACCCAAACTGTGAATTTCATTAACCTTTTGTTTGGGTTTGGGGAAACATTCTTTTCCTTAATTTGCAACCTTGTTAATCTGAGAGAATGGAAGCAGCTTGTGCTCAGGATTCACACTGGCACCCAAGCCTCTTTCAGCAGTGATCCCATTTTAAGGTGATTTTTCCCAGGCAGTAAGGGGCATTTTTCTTTATAAAATTACAGCCCCAGTATTTTTCTTCACGGAATGGAATTCGTTCCTGTATCAGTGGTGAAGACCTTGGTTACCCTTTGTCTCAGCTCCAGAACCTGACAGTGCCTGTATCCAAAATGTTGGGGGTTTTGTTTTGTTTTGTTTTTCTGCTCAAAATCTAGAAATTACAAAGTAGATCACTGAGTAACTCATCTCTGAGTTCTTTTGATGTCTGTGAGAGTGAGGAGGAGGAGGAAGGTACCCTGAAAAATGATGGACCTGACCCATGATGAAAAGGCGCCTGACAGTGAGGTGGTGGAGAGTCAGAGAGGTACCAAGAGGAGAGCCCCTGGCAGGGCCAGGCACAGCACAGAGGGAGGCGGGGAGCCCTGGCTGGTCTGATGTGCCAAAAGCTTAGTTTAAGTAGTCCCACCAGTGCTGGGATGGGCAGTGCTTCCTAGAACTGCTGGAACATTGTCTTGAAGAGCTTCCTACCGAGATGGTTCTGGTTTACTGCTCCTCTGGAACCCTTCCCTTGTCCGCCTGGGAAGGCAGAACCAGGACGCTGCCTCCGCCCTGCCCGTGGGATTGCTTGGCTCCAGAGCCAAGGGATGGGGAGATGAGGAGCCAAACCCAACTCCCTGGTCCACAGCCAGCAGAAGGGCTTCCTAGTGCCATCTGAAGCAAGCATGCACTTGTTTTTCAGTGCTTCTTTTCTGGTGAAATTTCCTTAAGTAAGAGGAGACACGTCAGTGTAACCCTCTGCAGGACACCCTGACAAAACGAATGCTAATACTGATGCCCTCCCTCCCCCCCTCCCCTCCCCCCCCCTTTTTTTTTTTCTTAAGCTTTTTGGGTCACCCTGACCTGTTCTGCCTGGTCTGGTTTACATTTGTTTTGAATGTCGGTTTAAAGGCAATTGTTAAAAACATGCATGCTATGAGTTTGTCCACAGCTATTTCTGCCACAGAGAGGCAGAGCATTTGAAAAGGCTTCCAAGCTCCATACAGTTGTTTCTAACTGCCTGTTAGCTACCAGTCACTTGGAGGGATTAATAGAGCCCTGTGACCAGCCAGAGCTGCATCTCTCAGTGTCTTTGGTGGGAGGAGGAGGTGACACCAAATACCTTATTTAGGACATTCTGCTTTGGCACAGAATGGTGATATGTCGAAGCACTTCATTATTGATTGAGATCACTCTGACCTGCAGGCTGAAATCCATTAAACAGAGTCTTCTCTTCTGATCAACACTGTAAAGCCCAAGAGAAGGAAAAGGAGGGGGGAAAAAAAGAGAAGGGAAATAAAAATAATGATAATGGTGGTTTCATGTGCTTGGTGCTGCTGGTGCCTTTCCTACCACACCTGTGTGCAGGTGCCCACACCGATCCTGGCAGATATGGGGAGCATGTACCAGTCCTGCTGTGCCCCTTCAGCCTCATAACTGTGCTCCATGTAGCTCCTCTTGTGGGGTAAAACCTCCCAAATACATAAAATTTAGCTCATTGTGTTGATGGCAGGGCTAGAGGACTAGTGCAGGAGCTGCAGGTAGCCTGGGAAAGCCCAAGGCCTGAGCCAGAGCTGCAGTCACTCCTAATTCAGGTCCAGTTGCTGTGGTTGAGTAGAACTCATGTCTTGTCAAAGTGTTTTATACCAGCGTAAGCATTGCCAGCAGTGGAGAATCTAACAGAGTGTTTTGCCTCATTGTTGCAGTAGTTAATTAGGTCCAGGGTGGTGATAGATGTCCCTTACTTTTCATCTTTTCCCTCTTTGAGTACAAGCAATTGGATCTTCTTTATGGCTTCACTTGCTAAACTGAAAACACTACTTTTATTGAATTTCTGTCCCCACTGTGGGTGTTTGTTGGCTGTGACTTAGTAACCCTTTAGCCTTCTGCAGAGCCACCTGGGTAAAGTTCTTTGCTTCATTGCTCCAAGGTTGTCTGGACTTTACTGCCCTTATGACTTCCACAGTTTGTGGCCTCCTTCCCTCGTACAGTGAGTGCCTAATCACAGCATCAGCAGCATCAGTGCTTCCAGACAGTGGTAAGGTGCTCTCCAGGCCAGTGTTCTCCTTCCCATGGCCTGGGATCCTGTAGTCCTGTGTCCTCTGAACCTGCTGCCATCTCAGGCCCCTGTTTTTGTCAGCTCTTGGTGTGAGTCCAGGCTGCTGAGGATGCACTTGGACATTCACTGCATACTGCTCACTACTTAGCTGCACTGTAGATCTGTTTACAGTGCCGTGGACTTGGCTTTAATAGACTGAGCTTCTCAGCAGACCTGAGATCACCTGTCCAGTGATCAGTCCTTAATGCTTGTTAGTGTTTTCCCATCTTTGCACTGCCATACAGACATTTTTAGTAAAATGATTAATTTTCTTTTTGGAATGCAAGTAGACATTTGCTAGGCAAAGAGCTGTGAAAAACCTCGTAAGAAGCAAACCTGTCTGCTGCTGTTCCAACATTACAATGTCTGCTGAGATCTGTTACCAGGATGATTTTAAAGTCACTCAGCAGTACTGTCTGATTTTATAGGGTTTGAGGTTTCTTAATTCCTGTGGGCCAGACTGACTCAGATCTCTTAAGCATGTCTTGTAACACCAGTACTGTTACAGTTACCAACTAAAATTATCGTGCCAGAGAAGACTGATGGCATGACAGGATCTGGCTTTGACAAGCCACACGTTGATGTTAATAAAAATGCAAAGCATGAGATACGAGTCAAGTTCTGTTTCAGCTCCTCTGTCATTCTGCCTGCAGCTGAAATCGGCATGCACAGGAGACTAGGTTTAAGTGACTCTCCCTCTGAGCTTTTCTCCATCTAGTAACAGCAGTGGTTTCAGTGATCTGTGGAACAGCACAGACATGCTCCTCTGATAAGAGCAGGTGTCATCCACCTCGCTGCTTTCTGTCACATAGGGTTTGGTTTACGGCTGCAGCCTCAGAGCCAGCGTGCTCAGTTGCTTGTTCTCTTCTTACTTCACTCAGTATCTTTTAGTGGTAATAAACTCAATTTTAAGGAAAAAACAAACAAACAAACCAACCCCAACATTTAAATCAAACCACATGTGTGTTCTCCCCTGCATGGGTTTGGCTGGCAGAGGCACCTGAGCAGGGGATGGCTGAAGGGTGTCACGCTGCGCTGCAGCTCTGTTTTCCTCTTGCTCCCTTCTATTTTTATGACTCTCTCCTCCTCTTTTTACAGAGCAGGCTGTCTTAATTGCTCCTACAGTAGATCATCCAAAGTACATTACTTAAAGATCAACACTTTGAATTGATTTACAAAGCTGTGCTTTAACTTGACATTTTTATGTTTCGCTGCTTGTTTTTCTAATTACAGCTGAAAGGAAATTAGAGGTAAGTATCATGTCATGAAGGAGCCAAAACCCCAAGGACAATTGGTTTGATGTTATATTCTGTGCTTGAATTAAACAATCGTCTTTTTTTCTCTAATTAATTATCAGTTTTGGAGTCAGCAAGGGGTGAGAGCTGCTCCTATCTGCAGCAGCCTGCCGGCCTGTCTTGTGCTGAACACCGTGGTGCAGATAGCAAATGAGGTGAACGCTGACTCTCAGAGCTGAAGCTCCTGGTGCAACTTGCAGCAGACAGCATCTGTAATTAAGAGCTGAGTGCACGGCAGAGACACTTCATCATGGTGACATGAGTGCAGTTCTGGGCAGCCTGTAGTCCCAGCCCTGCAAACCCACTCTGGCCAGCACGCAAAGGCCACCCCTGCTCCAGTCTTCTCGTCGGTGGGCTGACTGGGGAGGCTCCAGGGAAACAGCTGTGCAACCACCAGCTAGCTCTTAAAATGTGTTTTCCATAATATATCTGTAGAGTAGTGACCCAGCTGGGAGAGCTTTGTTAGGGGCCAGCAGGCACTGCAGGAGCCTGGCAGGGAGAAGGCAGTTCTCTTGGTTGCAGACCACTCTGGCCTGGGATGGAATAATCCCACTTGATCTTCCAAGTGCAATGTTGTTTTTCCCTGGACCATGACCATCTCCTGAGTTTATTTATTTTACATTGCTTCTCTTTTTAATGGCATGTGAGTGGTTGTATGAGTTGTGTCACCTCTTCTCTCTTTTCCCTCCATTTCTAAGTGGAGGTTAATGTAAGACCAGTCATGGCTGGGAGGGTAAATGATGCTTGTTCTTTTCCCTATAAAGTTAATGAGCAAATGGATTTCCTTGTGCTGTGTGTGCTCCCTTTTGTCCTTACCTGAGATCTCTGGTGCTGGGACACTCTTGGGGCAGCATGCACTGAAGGAGTAGCTGCTGCTGACTGTCAATTTCCCCCTCCTTGTAAACATAAGTGATGGAGCTGGGGCCCAAAAACCCTTAAGCTCTTTCTTTTTTTGTCATCTTTAAGCATCACACTAGAACGTGTTTTTTCCACAGCCCGCAAGCTGAAGAAGCTGGGTAACCTGAAGACACAAGATGACATGGAGGCAGCCAACTTGTCCAGCCCAACAGAAGAGCAAGCTCCCAAGCTGGTGATGACACACATTGATGGGTATGAGTGCCAGCCCATCTTCCTCAACGTTCTGGAGGCCATTGAGCCTGGTGTGGTGTGTGCTGGCCATGACAACAGCCAGCCAGACTCCTTCTCCAACCTCCTGACCAGCCTGAATGAGCTCGGGGAGAGGCAGCTGGTCTACGTGGTCAAATGGGCAAAGGCCTTGCCAGGTGAGGAGGAAAACTAACAGATCCCTTCCCTGACATGTTCCTGAAGCCTCCCTGCTTGCATTGCCTGAGGTGGGTTTGAAGGAGGTGGTCTGCAGCCCGTGTCACACCATGTTTCATGGGGGACATCTTCCTGGGGCACATGGGGCAGGCTGCAGCAGCATTGGGTTTGTCTCCTTTGGGTGGCTGGTTGATGGCAAAGGTGATGTGGGGCTGGCAAAGTATGTCAAACCTTGTGGGTTTGGGTCTGTCCCTGCTGATGATCCCTGGCAAACAGCTGCACATGTGGCTGTGTCCCTGCATGGGGAGGGCTGTTGCTGGTCAAGAATAGTTAGCAGGAGCTTTAAAGGAAAACCTCCTGGTGATGTGTGTGTTTCACTGAACACAGCCCTTGGTTCTGAGCACAGAGGTTACCTGCTGTAACACGCTGCCCCTTGCACGTTGTAATCCTGCCAGCTGAGTGAATGAAATGGCAGAAGGCTGAGATTGCACTGGGTGCACTGAGATCTAGTTCACTTCCAGCATCCCTGAGGCTGGGGTGTGGGGATGGTCCTGAGCTGCCTCCCTCACACTGGCTCTGTTCCTTAGGAAATGCCTCAGGACACAAGGGTCCTGCTCTTTATGTTTGAGATGGTATGAGCAAAGGAGGAGACTGGGGAAGAATCAGTTTTTTGATGTTCCCAGAACTTTGCCAGTCCCCCTGGAAATCCCAGTGGTCCAGGAGGAGTTTGTTTAAATGCAGAGGAGCTCGTTCTGTTTCTTGCATTCTTGAGTCAGAAGAGGTTCACCTGGTTCACCCTGTGACACCAGGGGCAAATCATGCTTCCTCTTCCAGCTTATCTATATCAGATATCAAGATTTCTTCAGAAAGGAACATGAAGACACCACCAAACTGAACTGGCAATCCAGGGTCTGAGCTTGTAAAATGATGACAGTGGTAATGGCAAGGGAGAGTGGTTTGAAAAACATTTCCCATCATAACCATCCCCTTGCCAGAGGCTGTAACACTCCTGTACTGTGCATGATCTCTGACCCCATGGTGCATGGCAGCCTGAGGTGCCACCTGCTGCACCAGGGCTGGTGCCCACTGTGCCAAATGATGACATCTGGCAAAATTAATGCTGATCTTCTTACATGGGAGCAGGCTCCACTCTCAGGGCAGTGGCAGTGTGACCACAGACCCAGGGATCCCTGATGGAGCCCCGCTCTCCTCTGTGGGCAGGCTGGCTGTAGGAGGATGCCCCTGGCTGCCCTCCCTATCCACTGGCCCCATAGCTGGTGCTGGCCTCACCATGGGTATCTCTGTGCCCAGAGCCAGAGGCAAAGCCAGTTTGTTTTCCCAGCTTTCTCCAGCAGTTCCCTGACATGTGCCAGCACTGGAGATCAACAGCAGTAACCACAGATTCACCACATCGTCATTCTCCTGATATGCCAGGAAAGGAATAAACAAGGGCAGCACTGTTGCTGTTCTGGTGCTTGGGGTGGTGGTTCCACTGCCCCTTTGCTCCAGCTGCTGCAGCAAGAAGGTGGATCTCACCACTGCTGAGTGCTGCCTGCGCTGGCACTGGTGCCACGCAGGAGCTGGGCATGGGACAGGCTCTGCTGGCTGTACCCAGGCACGCAGCTGTGCCCAGGCACTGCCCTTCCCTGTGTACCGTGCAGCCACCTTGCTCTTTGGGTACACTTGCAGAATCCTACCCCACAGCCAGAGGTAATTTGCTGGCTGTCATTTGGGGCGTATTTTGGTTAACAAAGGAGATGTGTTTGCAGCTCCTGGCTCTGCAGGTTGGCAGCCTGCTGCACGATGCTCAGGAGAAGCTCGATGCTGGTGAGGGCATCCAAACAGAACTCCAGCAGTGCCCAGCAACAGGATGTGGTTGTTTTTGTCAAAGCACAAGGATCTTAGCAGGGTCTGTTGGGAGGCTGGGGGCTGGTTAATGAGCACTCTTGGAAGCAGGCTGAGGGCTTGACCAGCCGCTCCGTGGCTCTGTGGTGTGATGGTGCCCAAGGCAGACAGCTGCAGCAGAGCGTCTCGGTTGGAGCTCCTGGGGTCAAGCAGGCAAGCCCTGCTCTGTGCCCTGCCCACACAGCAGCCTGGCAGCACTGTCAGCTCCCTGCTGATAGAGCTGCTAGTCCTCAGCAGGTCTGCAGTGACAGGGAAATGTTATCCTGCTTCCCTTTCCCCAATAACAGAGCACATCTGCACGAGCATTGGCTTAGCCTGTCAGTTAGGATAAATATCAGTGTGAAGGGACTGCTGCTGGTGCGAGGAGGGGAAACTGTTACCTGTAACAGAGGTAGCCTCAGCCCTAATACTGGAAATAGATTAATATTGGTTAATAGATGATTAACTTTTGACCCTGCAGAGAACATCCTCTGTACAACAAGAGTGATTAGTATGCTGCAGGCTGTTGCTGCACTTCATCCAGTGAGGTTTCAGTGATACCCAGGAAGAACAAGACTGCATCAGATCAGAGCTTTTTGAGTCCTGCATTGCCTGCATGATCAGTATCAGACTGTGTCTAGTGGAGAAAATGTAAAGTGTGGCACTTTGGTGCTTATGCAATTGAAATTATGTGTAGGAGAAGATAGAATCAAACTGTGTTTTGCCTGAAGAGGAAAGATAAATAACCACAGCTTGCCAAGAGCTGCTGAAACAGAATTGAAAAATCTGATTAAATCCATAAAACCTGTCCACTTAAGATGAGTGGTAGGAGTATGTCTTTTCCCTTTCTTGTATATATGATTCCAGTAAAGGTGTTAGAGTTAATTTAAATCACCACTCAACAGTAGCTGACGTTAGTTTAAAGACCGTTTTATCTGCCAGCAAATGAAAACTCCCCAGTTTGTTCCCAGCATTGTCAGGGAATCAGTCTGTGGAGTAACTGGCCTGTGGTGCCTGGAGCAGGGCTGCCTGGAGACACCCGAGGAAGCACGGCCAGGCTGCAGCTCTGCTCCCACCCAGGCAGAGGAACCCAGGGCTCTTTGTGGTTTGAGCTACTTGGTGCCCTGGGGTCAGGTGAGATGCTGTACCTGGTATCATGGAGAGGGACCCCTGCTCCTTCGAGCTGCTGCAGGTCTCCTTGTCCTGCCATCTGTGAAGGCTCTGGGGGGTTTCAGGCTATCAAATATTCTTCTGCTTCTAATATCCTGCCCGGCAGCGGATCTGTCTCACCCTTCAGGTGTATGGATGCAATTAATGGTGCATCTTTTTCCACTCTCTGGAATTCCCAGGTACTAAATGAGTATTTGTATTAGAAATGTTACTTCATGGTGACATGTGAGGTGTTCAGTTGCTCATCAGTATCATTCTGGCACAGCAGCACATCAGTAGAGAAGATAGAGTTTACTTCCCAGCTATGCTGCTTTAAGATTATTCACAAGTAAAAGGTCATGCATTGATCTCTTTCAAGTCATCAGCAAATCTGCTTTGACTTTTGCCTTGATTTCTTCCTGTAGAAGGTATCCTCGTTTGGATCTCTTCAGACTGTCAGTTCTACAACACTAATAGTAAGCTCAACTATTAGTACTAAAAATGAGCTGATATATTGTGGCATTAGGTTTGTATTTGTTTTCTTTTACAGGGATTTTGGCCACACATCATCCAAGGTGCCTGAAGGGGGGAGGTCACCAGGAAGTGATAGGTACCTGGGTTCTGAAAGGCAGTTTTGTTCAAGACTGGGAGCAGTGACTCCTTTAGGAGAACTTAGCCACTGTGTTTCTAGAACTTGTTTGTGGACAAGCAGAAAGCAAACTTCAGGTCCTGCAACAACAGACTAGTTGTGTTCCAGTACCTTCTCTTAAACACTGATAAAGCTGCACAAATATGTTTTTGTTAGCGACCGTATGACAAGGTAGTGACCAAGCTCCCCAGAGCCCTTCTCACAGCAAAGGTTAGGAGCAGCAAACACCTCCACAGATGGGTTTCCTCTGTGTTGTAGGACTTATGGGCCTCACTCCCAGAGTACAGGCACAAGGGAATCCAAACATCAGAGATCTCCAGTTTGCCTTCTTCCTCCCCACCTCTCCATCATGCCTTGGCTTGCAGTCCATGTTTGGCCTTACAGCACCTCTTGGGCCCAGCTTCCCATTGGGAAGGTCTTGCAGCTCTTTTGAAGACAGAGCATCTGCCCTCATAATCCATTTGTATTTACAGGATTTTCTTGCACCTTTCCTCAGGAGCTCCTTCACCAGAGCCTGCTGGGGTGGGGATCCTGGGAGTGCTCTCAGGAGGGCTGCACTGAGCCTCTCCAGAGCTTCCTTCCAGCCACGGGAGTCCTGGCCATCAGTCTTTGGTTGGATCTGCTCTCTCCTCTTTGCTCTGGTTTTTAATAGAGCATTGTCAGCTAATTCCTTTAGGACCAAGATACAGTTTTCCTTCAAAGAGCAATTTAAAAGGGGGGGAAAAGCCAACCTTTTGGATTTGAGGGGCATGAGTGTGCAGCAGACTGATGGAATGTTCATCCTCATTACTCGGTGCCAGTGTGGCAGCATCCCTTGCACTGTCTCAATGGCTACTCTCTGCAAGGTCTCAACTACAGGGGCCAGCAGCATGGCTTCTCTTCCAGTAACATGTTTTTCCAATCCTTTTGGAAAGTCTGGGCAAGGAAAGAGAACAGGGACAAGTATGGATCAGGAGGAAGTTCAAGGAAACAGTTTCTGTGAGTGGCTTAGGTTTTGCTAGGCAGTGAATTGATCTCTGACCAAATTTACTGGCTAAATAGAAAGTTCTTTTGTAGCATGCAGTACTGTAATGAAATCTGTCCTAGAGATGAGGTTGACTGATTTTATGAAGTCCTTGAGCTGTCCAAATGCTTGGTCCATACTCATGTGCTGTTAAGGAGTTTCTCTCTGGTTCATGTTCATGGTAGCCCAGAGCCCCCCAAATGGGAGTCACTTGTTCAGGTTCAGTTGGACACTCCTTGTGCACAAGCTTTGGGTTTTTAATCCAGTGATGTTCAAGCTGAGAAGAAAATGTAGAAATGTAAAGCAAGTTTAGTCAGCAATAAAACATTGTGCTTGTTTGTGGTTGACAGCTTCTCGAGCAGGAGACTGATGCCTGCCTCAAAGGATTATAATTATACACTGGAGGTGTTAGAATTGCTTTAATATTTGACTAAAATAACATGAATTTCATGAAACCAGATTACATTTGACTAACTACAAATATGTGGAGAAAAGTGCAGTGTTGGAGGTGATGTTTGTGCATGTGTTGTAAACATGCCTGAGATTTAACTGTGGGCCACCATCTGGGAATGATGAGTTAAATTTAATTGGTGTTTTTGTTTGGCTTGTGCCTGAGCAGAGGTTTGCAGTCATTTCCATAGTCATTAGATGAATGCACTGTGCATTTGACAGAGGAACCAAAGCAGGCAGTTAACTGTGATGATACCCAAGTTACTTGCTGGCTCTGAGCATTATACATTAAAATCCATTTACTTAAATTTGGTGAAGTCCTAACGGGTTGAACATTAAGGAAGGATTTCATGTTACTTCCTTGAATGCTAGAATTGTGCCAAAGGCAGTATCTGGTCAGTGAGGGCTTGTTTCTGCCTTAGTGCAATTGCTGGCTCCAGCTCCCCTTTGGCTGCTCCACCTCCATTAAGAGCACAAAGCAAACCCATCCTCCTGGGCTGCTGGGTACCTTTGTTATCCTGTCAAGTGTGGTAGTGGTGAATGTTTTGGAGCAGAGACTTCGGGGCTTCCACTGGGACTACAGGGCACAGGGAGGTTCAGAGGGAGGTTCAGCTGGGCTGGCTGTCTCCTGAGTGCCAGGAATGAGGGCTGTGGCCAGGTGAGCTGGTGCTGGGAGGGCTGGACCTGCTCAACACCCATACCTGGATGAGTGTTCTAAGGGACTTCAGGAAGTCACTGAATCCCATCCTGCTCTTATTTTTGTCCAATCTGTTGCAGAATGATGCTTGTTCTCCTCAAAACAAAGCCTTCAACTATAGTTTGTGAAGACCTTTGAGACTCTTCAAGGGGAAGGTGGCATTTGTTACCCCTTGGTGCTGCCTTCCTTTAAAAGACTGTGCTCCTTGTGTTTTTCTTTATCCCCTCCTGCAGTCTGGGGATCTCCTTTCTCCCCTCCCAGTGGAATCTTGTGCTATGGCTGTTTATGATGGCCTCTGAGGGTGTGAGCCCCTGTCTGCTGGCACCACGGTTGTGTCACCCAGCTGTGTGTGTGTCCCAGGACAAGCTGAGGCTAGGCTTGTCCTAGTAGGGGTGCTGTAGGAGACCTGGAGTCAGCACAAGAACAGTTGGTAACTGCAGGAACCCTGTGTTAATTTCTAACATCCCTCTCTCGGTTTTCCACAGGATTTCGCAACCTGCATGTGGATGACCAGATGTCAATAATCCAGTACTCTTGGATGGGCCTGATGGTTTTTGCTATGGGTTGGAGATCTTTCACCAATGTCAATTCCAGGATGCTTTACTTCGCTCCAGATCTGGTCTTCAATGAGTAAGTGCAAAACAACAACAATCTACTGTTGTGCTTTCTCTAGGTCAGACTAGGTGAGAAATGGAAACAAGAGGTGGAATTTGCTTTCCCATCTGCTTACAAAGTGCACAGCTTCAGTAACTGTCCCACAAAGCACAGGAGGGTTCTGCTTTTCTCCTCTGATCACTCTGCAGTGATCTCCAGGAGCAGTAAGGAGAGTTGCAGTGTCTCTCCTGCGCCTTCTTCCCTTTCCCTCAACTCCTCACGTTGGGTTCCACTTCCATCAGAGCAGCAGTGGGTCCTGGTGCTGAGTGTGAGGGGGATGGTCCATACAGACCTGCCCTTCTTCTGAGAGATTTCAGTTCCTGTTTTCAGCTTGGTTGGTCAGCTGGAGCCAGCAGAAACAGAGAGAGACCATTATTGTAAGTTCCTGATGGGTTCTGTCAGCTTATTGTTGGGGAGGGTTTGTTGGCACTAAGGTGGAAGAGCTTAAAACCAGTAACTAAGCACAGCAGCAAACAAACCCACACCTTCTCCACAAGAGCCCTGAGCTCAGCTGTGTATCCCTCATGTGTAGCCACATCTGGTGCATCACTGCAGTCAGTTTTCAGGCAAGCAGAGTCTCAGATGAGCCCTGCAAGTCCTAGGGATTCCTGTTTCCAGACACAGAGGATTACACATGGACATGTTGGAAAAGGCTCCTCTCCTGCATGAAGGAGTTGGTTCTTTTCAGTGGGGCTGTGCTGGGGTGGGCAGAGCCTGTCCTCCCTCTCACCTCCTGCAGAGAAGGTTTGATGTCCTCTTTCCCCACCCTGCCCTGCCAGGTACCGGATGCACAAATCCAGAATGTACAGCCAGTGTGTCAGGATGCGACACCTCTCTCAGGAGTTCGGGTGGCTTCAGATCACACCCCAGGAGTTTCTCTGTATGAAGGCTCTACTCTTCTTCAGTATTAGTAAGTACTCTCATCCCTTCCTTAGCAGATCTTCAGTTGCTATATGCTCTATCACCTAGAGGTACCTGCTGTTTTCCCTGTGCACATACTCCTACTTCCCAGGAGATAGCTGTGGGTGTCCTCCTCTCTGCTTCAATCTATGCTGCTCAGAGACAACAAGCTTCCAAGCCTGGGCCCACCCCAGCCCCTTGCAGCCAGCCCACCCACCACTTCACAGTGCAGTGTTTCTTCCATGCAGCTCCTGCTGGAGGTTGCTCCTCAGCCTAACTGCTGTCATCATGGGGAGCTCCAAGGAGGGTCTGCTGAGCAGGAAAACAGCTGTAAATAGCTGTAAACAGTAGGAAAATTTAACTGTGATTCATTAGCTATATTTCTTTAATGAGTAGTGAGCATGTCCTTGGAGTAGCAGTAGTCCAATAAGCTGATCAGCATGATGGCCCTAGCAGAACCAGATTTTTCCTCTTGGGTCTGCACTGACCACTTCCTTAGCCTTCCTCTTGCTCTTTTATTTTCTCCACTCTCTGGACAAGTCTTACTGATTCCTTCCCATGTACCACCCAGTTCCAGTGGATGGCCTGAAGAACCAGAAGCTCTTTGATGAACTTCGAATGAATTACATTAAGGAACTTGACCGCATCATCGCATGCAAGAGGAAGAACCCAACCTCCTGCTCTCGGCGGTTTTACCAGCTCACCAAGGTCCTGGACTCCGTGCATCCTGTAAGAGAGAACAAGGAAATGTGTCTCTATACATACAAGAACTGATATAAGAAAGTAACTTTTTATGTTGAGAACAGTTTTTCAGTGGAACAACCTCCCCAGGGTGATGGTAGTCCCTGTCACAGGAGGTTTGCCAGGTCTGATTGGGCAGGACACTGGGTAGCCTCACCCAGGCTCCCCTTCCCAGGGAAGGTCAGACCAGGTGACTTTGTGAGGTCCTCTCCAGGCTGGGCTGCTCAGTGGTTGGTTCTGTGACTCTTTGTGGTTTGTTTTTTAACTCCTGGCACACCTTTGCAGGGACAGTGCTACAGTGTGCTCCCAGATTAGGTGACAGAGAAAAGACAGACAGGAACTCTACTGAGGGAGTGAAAGCTTTCTGTGTCACTCCCTGCAGTAACCACTCCTGTGCCTGGTTTATGGGCTTCCTTTTTTAGCAATGAAAAGCTCCTTGTAGATGATACTTTTCCATTGTCAGCCAAGCAGAACAGCTCAAAGTCTCAGTGCTCCCAAAGAATCTCCTCTGATTACAGCAGTCAAAACAAGTTCCCTGTTTGGGACTTTAAAATCATAGTGGTGAAATGTGAGCTAGACCTTCCCTCTGTCCTGGGCTCGGCTCTGAGCCCATACAGTTACATATCTGCAACAAACAGTAATTCCTAATAAGTGGAGTCAGCAGCATCTGCACAGAGGACAAGAAGTTGCTGTAGGAGTTCAAATGTGCCAGTTTTATACATCCCTGGTTTTGTGGGATTTGGTAACGCCTGAGTGGGAAGGACCATGGCAAAACACAGTGTGTGCTCCCAGGCTGAGTGGTTCCCTCACGCACCCTCAGGATGCCTGCCTGCCATCTGAGAGCTGCCTGCCAGGCACTTGATGGCCAGAGAGCAAGGCAGGTCCCACTGCAGCAAGGTCCAGCCCTGACCTGCTGTGCCTGCTAACACCTGCTTCATGTCTTCCCAGAGAAATTGCTGACCAGGAACCTTGTGTTTAACAATTTTCTTCCTTTCCTAGATTGCCAAGGATCTGCATCAGTTTACATTTGACCTCTTAATTAAGTCACATATGGTGAGTGTGGACTACCCTGAAATGATGGCTGAGATCATCTCTGTGCAGGTTCCCAAGATCCTGTCTGGAAAAGTCAAGCCAATCTACTTCCACACACAGTGATCTTCCAGAAGGACCTCCCAGTTCTGCCACCCCCATTTCAGCCATCTCCTGCCTGTTACTTCTCGACTACTGTACTGCAGTGCCTTGGGGAATCCCCTCTAGAAGCGGCAGTGTGCCACGAGGATGGACAGCCACAAAGGACAAGCTGCTGGGATTCCTGAGATTTCTGTTTATTCTGAGGTACCTCTGAACTGAACCTGCTGCAGCTTCTGCCTTGGTTTGGCTGGCTTGCTCTGCTGGGACAGGGACTGTGGCATGGTGGCAGCGGCACCGTATCAGTGCGCTCTCGTCTATGCTTTTCCACAGTGACTTCTAGTGGCCCAGGGCCCTGGGAGATTGGGAAAAATGCCAGTGGTTGTTGGGTTTGTTTCTTCTTTTTAAAGCAGAACAAGTCAAGAAGCAGGTTGAACCTATCTCTTTGGATGTGGGCTACTTTTGTGGCCTCTTTTGGAACTTTCTATTTGTGTTATGGTGCTGGGAAGCACATGGTTTAAAACATTGCCGTAGAGAAACAGAGAAGAGTTGAGGGGATGAGACAAACTCACAGGACCTGCTGCTGATCAGAAAGCTGCTGCCATGGTGGGGTCTGCCCCAGACAGCTCGCTGACATCTGTGGCCCCACAGAGCTGATGAAGTGTTACATGGTCCTCAGCAAAAGGGCTGGAGAGGAAGATGACCTTTGGAAATCCCCAAGGGTGGCAGATGGCTGCTGTTTTCCACCTGGGATGTTTTTCCTGTGGCTGGTCAAGCTGGATCTGGGTCTGCCCCACAGACAGCCAGGCACTTGGCAGTCATTCCCATCCTCAACAGCTGCTGCTCCTCCGACACAGGTGTGCCCACCTCCACAAGTGCCTGATGCCCTCAGACCTCAACGCTCTCCCCTCCCGTGGGCTCCCAGAGCCCCTGCCGGCCCCTCACCAGCTCTGCTCCTGCTGGCTGTCCACACAGCTTGGGTTTCCAGACACACTGCTCATTTTCCTTTTGTCCCAGCTGTTCTTTCTGATGCCAGTGAACAAGCATCCCAGGAGCAAACCTCTAATGGCAGCAGTTGATTGCAGCTGAGGGGACACCACCCCACATGCACCTTCCCTTATACACCATTGCCCACACACATGGTCCCATCTGCATGGTCACACATGCACTGCCTGTCCACAGCAGTGTTCAGATTTGATTATTTGGTGGCTCTGCTTCCCCCAGAGCAGCCAAGCCTGTGCCCCTCCCAGGATGCTTCAGTTCCCCGCTTCCCACAGAGCTGTGAGCCCTCCAAACACACTTGGTCAGACCTACCCTTGAGGTCCTCGTGCCGCACAGGCTTTGTTGGTGGGTGGTGGGTTTTGCTGCTGCCATGTGGAGCTTGTGGCAGAGCTGTGCCCACCTAGGGCATGGTGGCTATTTGGAGCTCTGTGCTCACC
The DNA here is from genome assembly GCA_013399015.1 of Galbula dea. Lineage (NCBI taxonomy): Eukaryota > Metazoa > Chordata > Aves > Piciformes > Galbulidae > Galbula > Galbula dea. The sequence continues at coordinate 478,395 of VWZX01003202.1, forward strand.
CAGAACACGGTGCCCACCCAGGGCTCACTGCCCACCAGAGCTCTGTGCCACCTGGCACAGCACTGGTACCATCCTCTGGTATAGAGAGGCCACAAGTGCAAAGCAGATGCTGGTGTCTGGAGAGCTGAACCTGATGGGACGTGTACCACATGGCACTATGTTCCCCCTGTGAAGTACCTGCCACCTGTGTTTATCTTGTCTTTAGAAGTGAAGGGAATGAGCTTTAGTGTGAATGCTTCTGCTGCTTGGGCCCTTCACAAGCTGAGCATCGCTGTTAGCTCCTCAGGCAGATGCCCTCGTGGTAGGCCTGAGTTCTTTGCAAACTCTCAGTAAAACAAACTATCTTCTTTGATATTTTTCAATCACACTATTGGATATTCATTAAGGGAAGAAGTAGGGAAAAAAGCCAAAACTGTTGAAGGGGAGGCTGTTTCTTTGCAGTTGCTTGTGGTGGGTTTTCCTCCCCTGCTAGATACAGCTCTGATCATGCTCTTCTGATTCCTCTTGAACTCTCTTCATGTAGGTGGCAACAGACTCTGTACCAAGCCTTCCTGAGCACCAGCCCACAGGACTCTGCTCCGGGTAGCTTTTCCTATTTTAGAGGGCTGCAAGTGTTTTAAGTGTTGATGTGATCTACTAACAATTGCACATGAACCAGTAAAAAAATCCTGCTGGGGCATTTGTGCCTTCTTGAACACTTTCTAGCAGAAGAGTTTGATGAACAACGGGGTTGGTGGTGCCCTGATCTCTGTCGTCACCAGGAGGAGGGTTAGGAGCAATTGGAGTAGCTCCTCTGGAGGCTTTAGATTTTGCACAAGCTAAAGTGAAGTTTTCTTTAGTTAATGAAAGTGGAGGTCTCCTGCTGGGAACTCCTTTGCTGAGAGATTGGGAGGAAGGCAAAGTTAATAGAGATTTGCATGCACTGATTTGCTGGTGGAAGCACGATGTGAATAAAAACCTTAGAAGGGGATGCTGCCTGTGTGTCGGCTGCTAGGTGCGTGTGACCCACGTGTCTTCTGCAGCCTCTCCAGTTATGTGGGCCTTAGGTAGGGAACAGGAGCTGACTGAAGTCCCCCCTGGGTGATGGGGCAGAGCCCCTTGGGTGTTATGTTCTCTGTCTTTTCAGCATCCAAGTAAACTTGTACAACCTTTTTTATTCCAAAGGTTGACTTTCTGTGATGTTACCAGAGGGATGCCTGGGGGGGTGTGAGACCCAGGATCACTAGCCCCCCATGTGTGTATTTGCTGGGGGAGTTAACTCTGTTTCCTTGTTTATTTCTATGGGCTGCTGAAGGAACTGGGTTAAAAAGAGGCTTAAGAAATACCGAAGTCCAGGTCCTGCTATGTATCTTTTTACTTGTTTTCTTCGGTTTCTTGTATATTTTTGCTTTAATGAAGCAAAGAGAATTTCTCCACCGTCACAATTGTGTTGAAGCTGCCTCTTAGGCTTCCCTCAAGGTCGCTGAGCCCTGGTGAAGGGATGCCCTTGGACCTATGTCCCTTTCCCCCCTGTGGTTCCACAGGCTCTTCTCTGTTTTATCAGGGAAATGTGAGGGGGTTTGTGCTGGCTTAGTCTGACCACCAGCTCCTGCCGAGTTGAGCAGCTGGGAGCAGCTTTTTTGTGTGGAAGGGTACGAGTTCAGGAGATAAAGGGTGTGAGATGAGGTTGCCTTTAGTTAGCACAGGAGGAACTCTTCCTCAGTGCTGTGTAATGCCAGAAGTCAGCCAGATGATGTGGTGCAGTTGCATGCCAGCACAGGCAGCGTTCCTGGGCCAGCGACCACAGAGCTTTGCCCAGCAGCTCCTGCTAGCACCAGCCGCAATCAGCAGGGAGCTTTGCTTAGCACGAGTGAGAGCTAGGGGTAGTGGTTCCCTGCTGGGACAGACAGTGTGAAGGGTTCTGCAGAGCCTGGCAGCGTCTCACCACTGTTCCTGTGGAAGTCAGAAGGCGCTTTGGGCTTCGCTCAGGAGAAATGTCGTTGAGCAGAGCAATGAGCACCACACAGCACACACAGCACGGCGATGCCCAGTGAGTGTGCCCTGTGGGGTGGAGGCAGGACCCTCACCACACTGACCACCACGTCCTGCTCTCACGTGGGTCACGCCGGCCCCGGTGCCGGTGGGGTCATTGCCACAGTCTGTACAGATGCTGAGGTGGCATCTGGGGTGTCAGCTGCTGCCCAGCTAATTCTTGCATCTGTATTTCTGTGTTTTCATTAGCTAGCATCACTGGGAAGAGCCAACGCAGGCTGGCTGCAGCTCCCTGCTACCTGCAGCTGTTGTTCCACCTGCTGCTCTCTCTCCCTGGATGTTTCAATAATGTAATATATGTTAAACATAGATAACCTATCTATAAAGACATGCCCTGTTTTATACTGCTGAAGATACCTATTTATGGAATGCTCTAAGAGAGTTTCTGCTTTGATTGCACAAAGATTGCAGCTATTCTTCAGGAGATGAGTCAGTATGTGCCAATGTTAATGGAAACTTCTAGTTTAGTAACTTTTTCTAGTTAGGTACTGCCCAGTTTTTGAAGGTCCTTTCATGGTGTGAATGGAGCATACACTGGCACAAGCTGGTGTCAGTAGCTGCTCCTCCAGCTTCCTTGTAGCTGGGTCTGGTTATGGATAGTATTTGCACTTGGGGGATAATGGAGTGTCTTTTATTTCTGCCCTCTTTGACTGCACAAAGTGTCCTTGCACTTTAGGGCAGAATCCTGGAATTCTAGAGCGGTAGCTGATTTCTAACTGTTTAAAAGTAGACTTTTAGAGGCACAGAAGTCATTTCTTGTACAGTGACGACTGGCAGAGTCACACTCTGCGCCGTCACCTCCTGCTGCCCTCTATCAACTGACTTTGAAAGTGGCTACTGTGGCAGGGGAGCAGTACCGGTGGCCAGCAACACGGGGCTTGGACCGTGTGCTTGGCCCTGGGGCAGTGGGGATGGGACCTGCCACAGGCTCTGGGCACAACCAGCAGCCCAACTTCAGCTGGTAAATGGGGGTAGGGTGTAGGTCTGGAGGAGAGGGGCTCAGGCTGCACTCCCCTGTGCCCACTTAACAGCCTCTCACCTGCTCCCGGGCAGCACGGAGGAACTGCCTCATTCCCTGGCAGTGTAACCTGCTCTTGGGATTCAAAGAGTCAATACCTGCACCATGCATACAACCACAGCAAACTTATCCTAAGCTGTTCTCTGTGCCTGGTATTTTGTGTTCTGTGGCAGTCCAATGCTGTTTTTACTTGTTAACAGGTCTCTGTAATAAAAAGAGTTCTCTATATTGATATATTTTATTTTCTTTGTAATAAGCCAAAAAGCTCATTGCTGGTGCCTTTTTTGCCTGGGGAGGACTCCCAGCCCACAGCTGTATTCATGAGTAACAAAGTGTAATGTCTGCAACTGCTCATTTCACCATCGCTGAGAGAAGTCCTGGAGCCAACACCGCAGGGTCACCTGGAGAGGAGAACAAGTCTTCTCCTGCAGACTGGGACTGGGCAGAAAGACTCACAGGTACCATAACTTGTGTTTCCCTGGACCTGGTGCCAAGGCAAGGGCAAAGCTTTCAGCTTCCTATGCCTGACATGGGCAAGCCTCTGCCCTGCCTCAGTGGGACATCACTGCTGCTGCCTTGTGAACCTGTGTCCTCTGCAAGGTGTGCAGGGAGGGCAAGGTGTACACCTGCTGTTTTATGGGTGCAGTTGTGCTATGGTTGGACCACTGAGGGTTTTTACAGTCACCTTTCAGAAGTGGCAGTTTTGCCCAAATTAATTGCATCTGAGGCCAAATTCTGCTTCTGGAGAAGGACCTTGGATTGTTGCCACTGCTCTTGTTTGTTGCTGTTGTTAAATTGGAACTGAGTACCTTGAATAAAGACCTGCAACCTTACAATGTCAGCAAGAGCGGAGAACAGTGCCATCAGCTGCCTTGGCCAGTGAGATGCAGTGGAGAGTGCCCAGGAGATGACTTGGACCTCACCATTTGAGACAGAAGGTCATTTATTCTCCTCATCAAAAAGAGGAGCCTGCCTTGTGTCCAGGATACAGACAAAACCAATCCCACTGCACCAGGGGAGATGAAAATACTCTTTTCTTTTTGCCTGGTTTGGTCTATGCTGGGGTCCCTGGGCAGGCTCTCATGTGTGGTGTTCAGCTCTTTTTGTAACCTTAAAACCTGTTGTTGTTCTAAGTACAATAAAGGCAGAATCTCCTTTGTTGAACACTGCTGTCTGTGTGTATTTGGCTTTCCTTTCAGTTATGTGCATGACAGGTGCTACCCAGTGTGATGAATATCAGCCCTTGAAGATGCCAGGAGTGAGTGAGTGGGTCATTTTTCAGTGGCCAAGGCTCTCTGTTGGGTCATTCACCTGCTATTTTTCAGAGTCAGCTTTTGCTATTAATCACATGTCAGAACTGTTAAATCATTTACCCATCAACTGACTAATCTTTTCATATATGCCTCTTGGGGGTCTTTCAAATTGAATTTCATTTGATTAATGTATTTCTCAAAGCAAGGAGCTAATAAAGGCCAGTGTCCTCCTCCTGTTGGTGTTCTCAGTATCTTTATGAGCAGTTGTAAATCCATTCTGCTGGAACTTCTTTCTGAACCTGATCTGTGCTCTCCAAGCCATAAAAAAACCTCTCTTTATCAGCTTTTCATTCAGGGCACAGATGTGAATACTGTACAAGGTCAAGATTTTATTCACTCTGAGACAAACCAAAGAGCTTGGGAACAAAAAACCAAAAAACCCCCTCCTCAGCCCACAGCTAGCTGGCACTGCCTAGTGTGTAACTGCCCAGCAGCAGTACGTGTGCCAGTGCCCTGCCAGCTGAAAGCACAGCGCCCTTTGCAGTACAAAAAGCCTTGCCCAAGAAGAGCAGTGTCATGGTTAGTCATCTGCAGAGAACCTGTTCCCATCCCTGAGGCACAGTTCATGCGGAATTTGCAAAGTTCACTCTTAAATCCACCACCAGTCCTGGGCTGTGGAGGTGTCACAGGTAGCTGTCAACATGTCAGCCCTAGTGTCCCCTTGTCAGACTTCTACTTGGCCACTAACATCTCCTAGAACATTGAGGAGCTGCTGCTCCAACATGTCATGGGGTGTTGGATCCAGTTGGCTAGGTACGTGCAGGTCTTTGTTCTCTTACCAGGGTCACACAGTATTTGCCTGTATGAGAACAGTGAGGAAACCAGTCTGAGTGTCCACAGAGGATCCCTGGGGACATTCCAGGCCAGGTTGGTTGGGGCTTTGAGCAGCCTGACTTAGCTGAAGCTGTCCCTGCTCACTGCAGGTGGGTGGGGTGGACTAGATGACCTTCAGCTGGTCCCACCCAAATCATTCTGTGATTCTGCAGCTGGGTGTGGCCCAAAGAGCAAATCCTCTTCACCTACACTGGTTTGCTGGGTCACACTCCAGTCGTTTCTGCTGCACCTTGTGCATCCATCCACCACGATGTGACCTGCACACATCCCAGCTGCTTCTAACCACGTGTGAGCTGCAGGCTGGCAGAGCTGGTGAGTGCTAGGGTGCTGAGCCTGAAAGGATTATAGCAGCCCTTGGAGAAGCCTCCAGCTGAATGGCACCAACTCTCTCAACACAGCCCAGTTACTGTGAGAGGTGTCTGAGACCACAGGGCCTGCTAATGAGAAATTAATTTATGATGAGAGTCCTTTAAATGTAGTTTAGTTTCTCCACAATAAGCATTCAATTTAGAAGCAGCAGCACTTTTCAGCAGGGAGGAGGACTTGCTGGGAGGTCTAAGAGGGCTGCAGAGCTGCCAGGTACATTTTTTTCTGTAGGTCTCTGCTGGGTGCCCTTCCTGGACTTCTGTGATAACCAATGCAGCAGCACCTTCCCTGGCAGCCTCCAGCAGCAGAGCTGGTCGGGGATGTGGCAGCATCTGAGGACAGTGGCTGTGCCTGGATGCTGCAGGACAGGCTACAACAGCAGAAACCAATCTGGGGTTTTGTTGTAGTCTTTCTTTTTCCTGAAAACAATTCACATCAAGCAGCCCAAAAATAGCTCTGTGCTCTGAAGCAGTGTGTTTCCTTTGCCTTAGAACAGCCAGTGGGAAGGTTTTAAAACGAGAAGAATTGTTCCATGTCCTAAAGCAATAATGAGCTGCTTTATACACAGCCTGGGGCAGTGGTTTGCCTCTCCTGGGGCCCTGGGATTGCTGCACAGACACAGCTGCCCTGGCAGCCATTTCCCTGTGTGCAGCCAGTTGTGTCAGAGTTCAGGCTCTATCAACCCCCAGAGGATGCAGAGAGGAGGGAGATGATGGTCTACAGGCTGGATTAGCTCAGCAGATATGGAGAGACCACAGTCAGCAGCATAGCCCAAAGCTGCTCTGGCTGCAGGGACACCCCCAGGATGCCACCGGTCCAGTGCAGGGCTAGGAGGGTGCTGAGCTGTGCTGGCACACACAGCCTGGGCCACACACACATCATCCTTCTGCACTGCACCAAGGGTTCAGCACCTGTCAAACTGTCCTGTGACTGATGATATTTTACAGCACTGACTTACCCCAGTCAAAGAACAGCAACAGCCCCAGAACACTGTCCATGGATCTAATGCCTAAGGACTACTTCAACAAGGCCATAGCAGACAATGGTTGTGCCCTTTGCACAACCCCAGTGGTGAAGGACTCCCAGCTGTGACAAGATGAGTGGGATGAATTGCCTGAAGCCACAGGGCCTGGTAATGAACAAATTGTTCATTCACAGAACCATTAAGGTTGAAAGAGATGAAGTCCAGCTGTTAACCTATCACCACCATGCCACTAAACCATGTCCCTAAGTACCACATCTACATGTTTTTCCAACCCCTCCAGGGATGGTGACTCCACCACTGCCCTGGGCAGCCCGAGACAACGCCTAACAACTCAGTCAGGGAAGAAATTGTTCCTAACATCCAATCTGAACCTTCCCTGGTGCAACTTGAGGCCATTTTCTCTTGTCCTATCACTTGTCACCTGGGAGAGGAGATCAACACCCCACGTGGCTCCAACCTCCTTTCAGGTCGCTGTAGAGAGAGATGATGTCGCCCCTGTGCCTCCTCTTCATCAAACTAAACCACCCCAGTTCCCTCAGCCACATTATGAAAGGCCTTCAAATATAGTTAAGTTTCTCCACTTTGCACAAGATAAAAGTGTTTGCAGCAACCTCCAGCACAGACTGATTTACATTCCAGACCTCACCTGGGGCCAGCAGAGCTGAGGGCAAGGAGCATCCAGCACAGAGGTGGCACTGCAGCCTCACTGGAGGGATGCTAGAGCTGCCAGAAGCTCAGTTGTTCATTGATGGGGGTTGCCTGTTCCTCGCTCCTGTTGAAGTTCTCAGCACACTCGGCGCCTCCTGCGTCCCTCCTGCCTTGAGCAAACAGCAGCAAGCACAGTGTGGAGCTGCTCTGCCCTCGGCGTGTGCTGGGCTCCAGCTCACCGGCAGCCACAGCCCTCAGCGGGGGTCACGCTGACTCGCGTGCTCTTGACACAGGAACAGCAGCCAACGCCGGGCTTTGCTCCTTACCCAAAACTGCTGACACCTCCCAGACGCCAGCAGGGCCCTGGCCTGCCCCGTGTCCTGTCCCCACCAGAGCAGGGAGACCGCAGGGGCAGGGTGCTGGGATGACCCCGTGGGGCTGGAGCACCAGGGAGGGACAAGTGAGGCTGGAGCTGCGGGAGGATGCAGGTCCTGGGAGGAACAATGTGCTGGGGGGGAAGAGATAAGTTTCTGTTAGCCTCCAAAGGAATTGGCAGGGTTTGATTCCAGGAACCTCCAGACATTCTGCCTCTCACAGGCTCTGACGGAGGCTGTGAAAGCAGTTCTCCATGAACTCCTGAAAATATAAGGACAATAAATAGCATCACAGCTTTTACTGCTTCAAAACCTCCTCATCTTTTAAGCCAATCACAGGGTATTTTTGGTGGCCCCACTCTTGATTTATGGATGTATAGACCAAGTAATGCTCCTGACAGTTGCCAAGAAAACGTCTGGTGTAGAAACCTGGTCCTAAATCAGAGCACTTAGCTGGCTAATTGTGCAACGAGTTGGGCCAGAGAGAACTGTGGAGCTTAGAACTCAGACTCTGATCTTGCAAGGATCCTGCGTGGGTGGATTCCAGTGCCTTGATGGGCTCTGTGCAGCACAGCAACTGAGGATGTCAGTGCTCACTAAGTACATTTCACTTCTAAATTTATCATATAGATGTGTCTACTGAAGTGTGCCTTTAACCTCTCCAAATTCTTTCTCTGGGAAGTCCCTGCTTGCTGAGGCCCAGCCTCAAGCTCTGAAATGTCTTGCTTTGATGTCTTTTCTCTGTATAAAAACCTACAAGATTTTACTTACACTGGAAAATATTTTTCTGGCTCAAATTAAATCAAAGTTTTCTGTAAGAAAGCAAATCATGCACATGTGGGTTGGAACACCAGAACTGCTGGGACACCAGAACTGTTGGGACAGTGCCTCAGTGCTTCTTCCAATCTGTAATCATTTAATAGGAGGGCTAATGGCAAGGGAAGCCAGTGTTTTTCCCTGAAACACTCTTCTTTTGAAGGCATCCAGCCCTAGGCAAGTGACAGCCTCTAAAAGGAAAATGAAACAAGGAGCCAGGAAAAAGGGCAAAAGAAAACAAACCTCAAGCTGCTGCTTCAGCTGATACCACCCAGGCACAGGGAGCCTGTGTGGGTCTGGGCAGGGGATGCTCCCGGCACAGGAGTGGGGTGGGACCAGCCCCTGGCAGGTGCTGTTAGGGGATGCTGCATGTGGAGCTGTACAAAAACACAAACCAGGTGGCAAGGTCCTGTTTAAGATGAGGCTGTTCTGTGAGAGCTCTTCATGTTCAATACCAAGGAAGAAGCCTGAAAAGGAAATGCTCTTGAACAGCATCCCAACTGCAGAGCTGAGAGGGGTGGCAAAATGGACGTGGGGAGGGAAAAGATGTGGACAGAGCCAGAGCTGCATCTGCAGTGTCCATAACTAAGCCAAAAGGTGTTCACAGAGACAGCAGGAGCTGAGCAACAACCAGGCAGCTGAAGTTAAACATGAGAAAACATCTAAAAAGCACAGGCTATAATCACACCTCTGAGACAGGCAGAACAAGGAGGGGTGTGCTCAACCCCTTCTGCAGCCCCGCTGCCCCCAGCCACCCTGCAGGAGGGCTGGATGCATCCCAGGAATCTGGGACATAGCTGGGGCTGCCCAGGCCAGGATGGGATGGGGTGGGGTGGGATGAGAGGGGATGGGATGGCTGCAGCATGTACAGCACTGCTTAAAGAAATAAAAAAACACACTTGGATTCTTGGGGTTTTTTTCACCTCATGAAAACTTTATAAGCACTGAAGTAACCTATGCTTTCACAGGACAGAGAAGCTCCCAGGGCTGATGGCAGAAGGTCCTAAGACGCTGCACAAGGGAGAACCCTGTGCTCCAGTCCTGGCTGTGTCACTCCTGTAACTCTGGCAGCAGGGACTGCATCGACAGCCCTCCACCAGCACAATCCCACACCTACCACCGTTCCAAGGCTGGTCCCAGCATCCAGCTGCACACAGGGAGAAGGAAAAACCAGCATGGACACAGAGGTGACAAATGGCTTCAGAAGGACACAGTGAAATACATTTCTAGTAAGCTGCTTCCTCCCATTGTTCACAGTGTCAGACACAAACCACAACCCAGACTCCTATCTTCCCCCAGATCCCAGCTCTGTCCCACAGGCTCTCTGCTGGGCTGTGTGGGGGATGTAGCAGCCACTATGTCCAACAGGATGGGGACTGTGGGTGCCAGCACTGGGCAGTGTCCACGTCAGCATGAGAGGTGCCGCCACCACCACAGCAATCCGTGTCCACATCAGTGTGGGAGGTGTCACCACAGCCACCCATGTCCCCAGAACGCCAGGTGCTTCCCAAACCAGCAGCCTTAAGGGGTCCTCAAACCACAGCCCCCAGAGGGGAATTCATTTCAGGAAAGTAATTTCAGGTTTTTCTCTGAAGAACCACTGGTCTGACACCTCTGGGACATCCATCCCAAGGGATGAGGAAGCCACCAAAGGGCAGGCTGAGGCTGACTGTGCACTGCAGGCAGGTGGGCCCACTGCTGGGCTGTTGGGGAGGCTTCCCAGCAACCACAACTATTCCAGGCTGGCCAGGACACCTCTCTCCTGCCTTCAGCCTCGCTGGCTTGCAGTCCAACCTCTCTTAGACAGAACAGCAAACCATGACGTGCTCTGTTTGGGTGCTGCTCACACCTCCTGGCTGCTGACAGAGGGTGCAGCAGAAAGGGCTCCTGTGGCCCTGAGGTGCTGCTGTGTGTGACACAGTCCAGGTGTGGATGCAGATCACTGGTTCATGCTGGTTTATTTGAAGCCACTTTGCCGTGCTGCTGTTTGAAGCAGGAGTACAGGAGTGAGCAGCAGGGACACTGCCAAAGCCCAAGGGCATGGAAGCACCATTGACACTACACGAGTGTGTCTGGAGGCCAGAAGTACATTCAACAATAAAGCAGAGAGGTGCTGGATGCACACACAGGGCAAGGGCAGGAGCTGGCACCATGGCAGCATCCTGCCAGGAAACCTGCACCGGGCAGGACACAGGGCAGCTCAAGAGGATGGAGTGCCCGGGAAGCAGCTAACAGGGATGCTTGGCTAGTGCTTTGGGAGTGCTCCCAGCACCCAAGGAAAATCATTCTGAAGAGGGAAGCTGCCTTCAGGCTGGTGGGAGGAAGCAGGAAGCTGCTGGTTGCCTATTGAGAGGTAAAGGCTACAGCTCAGGAACAGAGCCTGGCGTCAGCTGGAACTACAGACGAGCCTCTACTGTTAGGGTATGAGGGGTGGCCCTGGCTAGGAGAAACCTTCCAGACCCATCACCTACCCAGCCACTGCTGAGGAAAAGAGACTGGACATCTCTTGGATTGGAAATTAATGTAACAGGCAAACAAGAAACTGTGTCCCTCTAAAATAATGGTGAGCTTTGGCCCATATGCAGTGAGTTTCAGCTCCCCCCCACCACCTCTCTGCTACCCCACCAGGAAAATCCCAGGACTGGGGCTTCTAATGGGCCCATGGGAATCTGATGGAAGAGCAGCTCATGCAGGAGCAGGAAAAAAAGAAGCACCTGCCACCTCCTTCTCACAGCCATGCTCTCAGAGTCTGCTGACCTGACTGGCACTGCCTGGAAGGCTGAGCCATGGGCAGGGGCTGCAGCCCCATGCAGGCAAAGCCCCCGGCACAGCCCCCTGGTTACCCAGGACAGAGGCACACTGACACAGGGAGAAGATGAAGATAGGTCCTGCAGAGCTGAGTGCAATGGTCCCCCAACCCCTGTCCTCCTGCTGTAGCACAAGCAGTGTTTCCAGTTACAATCACTGTGCTCCTACACACTGACACACACACACTATAGCTTACTGAGTGAGGAAAACCTAACGCAAAGGAAGGAGCTTCTCAGGGCAAGGAGGGGCCAACCCAAACTCCAGTCATTCCACCCTGCATTCAAGCACAGGGAGTCAGCCTTTTGCCATTCTGACTCCAATGTCTGCCCAGGGTCACCCTTGCCAAGGTGTGCTTCCCAACAAGCGAGCAGAGGAACGGCTGCTCCTGTCCCCCGTGGTCCCTTCACAGCCCCTGGGTGCTCACCCAGCCCTGCACACGCTGCCGGTCCCTGCTAGGGCACACATGAGCATCCCTCAGAGCCCGCGTGGAGAGGAGTGCCACTGGCTGGGAACAGTTCAGCACACGTCTGGGGAGGGGCTGCTCTCCATCCTTAACTCCTCTTCTAATTTCTTGAGCCACTCGTGGCAGCTTGCTCTGAAATTATTGTCCAGTAAGAGCTGCTTTCCAGGGCCACTGGAACTGGGAAAGTCTTAGCTGTGACACATCTGTCCCACAGGCACAGAAGATCTCCTGGGTCTAGCTGGGCTGAGGTGGTCACACCGTCTGCAAGAAGAAAACAATCATGCTCTAGGCAACGCTGGAAACCCATCAGCAACGGCAAAACCACAACCAGAGCCAGCCCAGACCTCACCACGGTGCTGAGGTTTACCCTGAGCACTGCAGTGAGGAGGCTCAGCACAGGTGACAAAGGCTGATTTACTCCACCCTGCCATCCTGCCTCCCAACAGAGAGCACGGCCCACCCCCAGGCACCATCTTCCCTTCTGCAAGGGACTCCTACAGGAAGGGCATTTCTTCTCTTCTTTTAAGATTCCCAATGCTTCCACTGGACTTCCACCACCCCATACATGCTGAACTAGTGTTCCATGTGCGGTTTTGGTTTCTTATTTGATTTGCTGTCATAAACACATACCTCAGCTCTCATCACCTGGGATCCTGCCTTGCGGTGATGAAGAACTGTGTATAAGAAAGGAGAACAGAAAAAAAACCCCAGTTAATGCAATAAGCAAGTTGAAACTCAGATCCACAAACCTAAAGAGAGGGCTGTGCAACAGTCAGGTCAGGGGCATACTGAAAATGTAAGTGAACTTGCTGCCAGTAATAGCAGACAACATTTATCACTTACATGCAAACTTGGTCACATTCTTGGCACCATTCGGTGATCTTTAGAAGTGGGAAGCTGAAGATTATTTGAGCAGATAGGATTAAAATGGAAATCTGCTGCCACAAAGCAGTAGGCTTGGAGCTCCAAGCCCTGCCATTCCAGCTAGTCCAAAGGTTTTGGAGCCTGAGCTGCCACTCCATCACCCTGTGCCTCTCTGTGGAGGAGTTACACCTGCACATACACTCTGTGTAGGACCATCCACCCTCTGATCAGCTGCTGTGATCCAGCCTGCCCCTCCTCCTCCTTGTCTCTCCCATGAGTTATCTCAGCTCCTCACACCAGCTGAGCAGAGTGCAATGTGCACTTCACTGGCTCAGAGCCAGACAGATGAGAGAAGGAATCTGTAGAAATGTTTATTACTTAGCAGATTCACATTTAACTTACCAAGACTGTTATCTGTTATCTGCTTCACATTTTACACTTTGTGCTCTTTGTTTAGTGTCAGCATTTTATCATAGAATCACAGAATACTCTGAGCTGGCAGGGACCCACAAGGATCATCTAGTCCAGCTCCTAACCCTGCACAGGACACCCCAAGAATCACACCATGTGCCTGAGAGCAATGTCCAAGTGCCTCTTGAACTCCATCAGGCTTGGTGCTGTGACCACCTCCCTGGGGAGGCTGTTCCAGAGCCTGACCACACCCTGGGTGAAAAAGCTTTTTCTGGTAGGTAACCTAAATCTCCCCTGACTCAACATCATACCTCTGGTCCTATCACTATCCACAAGAGTAAAGAGGTTGGTGCCTGCCCCTCTGCAACCCCTCGTCAGGATGTTGAAGACAGCAATGAGGTCTCCCCTAAGTCTCCTCCAGGCTGAACAGACCAAGTGACCTCAGCTGCTCTTCATAAGGCTTCTCCTCCAGGCCCTTCACCATCTTTGTAGCCCTCCTCTGGATGCTTAGTAATAGCTTAAGCTCTTTTCTATACTGTGGCACCCAAAACTGCACCCAGTAGTGTTGCTGAGACCCATCTTCTGCCCCCAGGTCTGACAGGCAAGGCAAGCTGGGGTTGGGGCTTCCTGAGGGGGCTGGCTCTGCCCCACAGGAACACCCTGTGCTGCTCTCTTTACATCAGAACCTCCCAGGACCAGGCTTACTTGCTCGTTCTTCGGGAAGCTGTCTCAAAGAACTTTGTCCTAGAAGCCACCCTGCAAAGAGAACAAGAGAGGTCACTCCAGTGAGCCCATAAGGCAATTTGCTAATTAGATCTCATCTGTGCCAGGGAAAAGAGCAGCAGCATTAGCAGAACCAAGGACAATCATCTTCTAATGATGTCTTTTCTGCTAAGGCAGCAGCAGCCGTGCTCCTTGTGCTGCCAGCTCTGTCCTCCCTGCCCACACAGCCCTGGATCCCTTGTAGCCACACTGCCTATTTCCATGCTCTCACTTCATAATCCTACATGCTGGTTTGTAAACCTGCATCCACCACCTTCTATAGCCTCTCCTTCGGCTTTCATGTGCTTCATATTCAGCTTTCTCACAGAAAGACAAGTTCTAACAAGGGATGCAGGAGAGCAAAGGCAATAGCTATTGGAGATCATCACTCCAGGGCTGTGTGGCTTCCAGGGTGCAGAGGCACTTCAGGTCACCACACAGGGTTCTGCAGCTCATGTCACTAGGGGCAGGTGAGGCCGTGGGGGTGTCCCTGCACAGCCCTGGGCTGTGGCACAGGGTGAGGGGTGCTGGGGCAGACTCAATGGCTGCCCTGTGGGGATGGAAGGGATGAGAACATGCAGCTTTGCTAGGTGTGAAGCACCACGGGGGATACAGTCTCCTCACCAGCAGGTCTGGGCTGCTGGGCTGACACCCTCCTGCATTTAGTCACCTTTTTTCTTTCTTTTAATTCCCACTGACGCCAGCAGGATTTGTCTCTGAAATCTGAAAGGGCTCTGACGATGGTGAAGCTGAACACCACCCAGTCTCCTTAAGAGAACCAAGCTGAATCTTGTTCTTCCCTGGGAAACATCCCATTTGAGAGGCTTGCTCAGGACCAGGCAGGGAGGGGTTCTCCTGCTTCATTGACACCAGAAACTGCAGAGAAGGGGATGGGGCAAAGCTCAGCCCCAGAGCTTTGTTTTTCCTGCCTATGTTTGCCTTTGCTATGGCCACACTGCCCTCCCAGGCCATGCCTGCTGCCCAGCTTTCCAAAGCCCTGTGTGCATTTGTGTCAGAGGGCACGTGCATGGGCTCCAGTCATTGTACACCACCAGCACTGGAAACCAATGTGTTATTTTCCCTCCTCCTCCTTCTCTTCCAAAACTCCCCACAGGTGACCCCAGCTCCTGCCACCTGGGCTGACCCTGTTCTCCCACTCCCTCAGGCCGCACTGCCCACCCCCCCATACCACGTGCCCATCGAGGGCTGTTGGCTTACACAGATGAAGGCATCTCCTCTGCTGTTCCTGCTATCAGATCTGGCCTCTGCTCCAGCCTCGCAGGGACAGGAGTCCTGCATGGTGGGTCCGGAGGCCTCACAGGGGGACGCATTATCAGAGGCTTGTCACCGTGGGACCGTGGCTTAGGGACACCATCGCACTCACCTGCAAGGTTTAAGATTACAAACATTGAGCACAGAGTCCTTGCCTCAGCTGGGACCTGGCATCAGCCATGGCCACAGGCATGTGCTCACCCTCTCTGCCATAGATGCCCGGCCGGGGAGCTGGTCTCCTGGCCTGCAGCGTGGAGGTCCTCAGGGCAGGGCTGGCCACCACCCCATTGGCAGCTTTGCTGGCTGGCTTCGTCCCTCCGTCCTGCAGCCTGGCCACCAGCTTCCCCACCTCTACCTCAGGCCGGCCGTCATCAGGAGGGCGTCCCAGGTCATCCCCCCCTGGCCGGGGTGCAGGCATACGGCTGCGGAGCAGAGGCTTGGGGACCTCTACACCAGCGCTGCTGCTGCTGCCATTAGGGGTCTGGCTGTGTTGGTCTGCAGTGGAGCAAGGGGACAGAGACATCAGGTTAGAACCACAGAAGCACAGACTTTTACTCTGGACATGAAATGGCAGTGGCTGGGCTAGCCCTGCAGACCCTCTTGGGACTGATGCTCTGGAGGGACAGCACTCCAGCAGCACGCAGCCAGCCCCAGCCTGGGCACATTCCCACTGCCCCACAAACTCTGCTCCTCAGCTGCATTTCCATCACTTCACATCTAAAGCTGCAAAACCTCCCCACCAGGCTTCTCCTACACAAGAAGCAGGCTAGTTTAGCAAACAGAGAACACTGACAGTTACAGAAGAAAGAAATTCATGGAGTCAGAGCTGTGAGGTGATGCAACCTAGCTGTGAGTTTTTCTGCTTTCCTTTCTCAATGACCAACAGACCTCACTGCCTGCCCTGGGAAGTGCAGTCCTGCTTTTGTTACCTCCATTGCTCCTAGAAAGCTGTTAAAAGAAACAGCAGGGGCGAGATGCAAGCAAAGCATCAGGAACAGCTGGACCAACCTCCACTTTCTTCCACAGAAGCACCAAAGAAGACAGGTCTTTCCCTCAGAGGCCGTTTGGAAATGGTGATGGGTTTGTGCCGACGGGCAGTCACCCTGGGAGGGGGCACCGGGGGTGCACTGGTGTCTTCTGGGGGCCCAGAGTAGATCTGTAAAGGCAGACACGTTCAGATCAGCCTCCTGTGCCACCGAGTTACACCACATCCTCAGAGGCTCACCTCATTAACCAGGTGTCCCTAAGAGGCACCTCGCAGCAGAGGATGGAGTCAGGAAGTGCAGACGCAGCTCCTGCCCCCTGCTGCCTTGGCCAAGGGCTGCCCTGCTCCCCTCTGCTCTCCAGCGTGCACAGAAACTGTCTGTGGTCCAAGTCACCCAGCAGGTCTGGAAAAGCTGAGGCAGCTCCAAAGCACCCTAACAGGATGTGCTCCAGCCCTGCCATCCCCCAGCTCCTCCAGCCTCTCTGGAGAGGTGAGTGCTGGCTGCTCTCAAGGAAAGCAGCAGGGCTAGAGAGGGGCTGGAGCAGGGCTGATGCTGCAGTGGTGTCTACAGGCGCGAGCGTTCTGCTCTGCACCTCGCACGCCCACCGCAGCAGCTGCAGCACTGAACTAATTAAGGCAGCAAAACCACCAATACAGACACAATGTATGGAAGCAAATGATCCTGGAGCAGATGAAGGAAGCTTTGAAGCTGACAGTGTCTGAGAAACATCCAGTTTTCCACACCAGTGAGGCGATACAATCTGTGGAAAGCACCCACACTAAGCACTGCATTGTTCGAGATCTAATGCTAAGAATCCCTTCAGCTCCTGGCTTACAGTGAAGTGTGTGGCACTAGGAAGTTATCTTGGATGAAATACTGGCATAAGAACAATGCTGCTAAGGAGTGTTATCTCCTTTTCTCACTGGTCATATGGCACCTGTGTGTTTGGGTTTAATTTAGAGGTTCTTATTTATGTCAGTGCTTGGGTTTTTTTAAGAGCTGAAAAAGAACTAAGCTCCCTGGAAGTCTCCTGACACCACATGAAGGACCCAAACCTACTGCTCTTCTGTCTTCCCCATCCATATTACTTGAATATATATCAGGCTTTAAAGAGTGGGTTACCCTGGACGGGGTGGCACAGGCTGCTGAGACCCGAGGCTGTGCTGCCTGTCCCAGGAGAAGGCAGAGCAGATCCTTTCCTGGCTGTTGGCAGGAATCAGCTCCAGCCCAAAGGACAAGAGCTGGTGCCAGACCCCCTAATGAGCAAAGTCACTGCTCCCCTGGGACATGCTTTGTTAGGGAAGAACAATATTATTCTATCACACAGAAAAAAATTGTTTTAAATGATGTAATTAAACCAAAAAGCACATCCTTCTTCTGCCAGCCAAAGAGCAGCTCTAGGAAACCAAAGTGGGGGCTGAGAGGATTAAAAAACACATCCCTACTTTAACCTTCTTGACCCCAAAGAGCAGGCAGCATGGGCCAAGATGAGGGAGGCATGGCAGGCAGCTGCCCCACACCTCCCTTACCTGGGCACTGCAGTCAGACCTGAACTGACCCAGCCTCATCTGCTCAGGCTTTGGCACAAATACCCTGTGCTGGAGCTCAGGCTTTGCTCCTGACTTGGTCTGCCCTGCTCTGCACAAAGAAAGGAGGACCAGCACAACCAGGGCAGGACCAGGTGAGCTCCAAACCCCAACCTGGTCACTTCAGCTGCTGTTCTCTCCCAGTTTGGTGGCATGAAGTGGCTGCTGATGTCTAATGCCAGCAGAGGCTTTGCAGGGGCAGAATGTTTTCTCCACTCCAGAATACAAGATCTGGTGCCTTCCCCGTGCCTGGAGTCAGAGGAATTTGCTGTGACACTAGCAGCCTGTGATTTAAAAGCAGCAGCTCATGTATTATTACAATAGCAGAGGACTACCTGCAGCAGGGAAAAGTTTTGGAAACATCAACCTCATTCCTATTGACAAGAACCCAGTATGACAAGGACCAAGCTGGATGTGGCCCTGGGCAACCTGGTCTAGTGGGTGGCATCCCTGCCCATGGAACAGGGGCTGGAACTAGATGATCTTTAAGGCCCCTTCCAACCCAAACCATTCCACGAGTCTCTTCCAACCCTGATAATCCTGTGATTATGTGACTCTATGACTCTTTTAAAGAACAAGAAGTGTTAAGCTCCCCATGGGTGCTTATAGAAGTACCACAGAATGCTGTTTTCATGAGAAGCTTTTAACACCTGAAAACCATGCTAAACCCTACTGCAAACTACTCTTGCCAAGATGGGGCTGCAGCCTCTGCTTTGCTTCTGCCTTCTACATGAACACCCAAGTTAAACAACCTGCAGGTACAAAGATATTGACAGAGCCTCATATTCAGAAGGTTTATACAGTGAAAAAGGTGTTTCCAGAGCCATCCACCTATTTAATTTAACCATGGCACTGAAATATAAGCTGTGGAAACAGTAATTACCCACCAAGACTTCAGGAATAGTTCCTTCCTATTGCACCATACAAACCACATCCTTCTCCTCCTGCAGACTCATCTGAAGTGTTTACTCATCTGTGAGCTGAAGACACTTCCAGCACCAATGCTGAACTCACCAGCTCAATCCAATAAATGTTACTAACTTAACCTTATTGTTGAAGAAATTAAAAGCAAGCAAAGAGATGTCAGGCTTAATTAAAGATTTAATTCCAGCTCTGGGAGGTGGCAGTGTGTTAACAGCCTGCAGCATGGGCTGTGCCAGAGGGAAAGAGGGGGCTCACTTCAGGACAGAGTTGTTTGAGGATCCCAGCACACAAACAATTCTCTCTTTTGCTGCAGGAACTTATGAAGAGCATTTGCAGAGAACTAGAAGGAAACTGGCTGGTGATTTTAACGAGCTGCTTGTGTGGGTACCCAAAGGTTTCTGAGCTCTTTCATCCCATTTCTCTGGTTGCAGACCTTGGCACTACATCTGACTCCCACATCACCCATCTGCTCCCTAGTTGGCTGCTCCAACTCCACATCCATGTTTGCAAGAACCCTGCTCTTCTAGCTTCATCCTCCTCTTCCCATCCAAAAAGAGAGCAGCACCTCTGCTCATGTGCTGTCCTGTCTGCTGGGAGTGCCACCCCATCCTCCCAACAGCAAGCAATGACCTTCAGACCTTCCCCTCCTCTAAGACATGAGAAATTGTTTGGGCACTCTGTAATGTGAAGTATTAGGAAGAGCTGAAGAACCAAACTGGCTCCTTTGAACCTAGTGCTGTTATTAGGAGAGCAACCTGGTCACTCTGTGCTGACCTGAATGCAAATGCTGCTTGAGTCTTCCAACGTTAACAGACAACTTGATCATCCTCCAGACACCCTGAAACCCTTAGCCACTGTTACCAGATACAGCAAGGAGAAAGCACCAACACAGAAGCCAGTGGAATATTCTGCTTTCCACCAGGAGACAAAAGGCCACATGACAAAAAGCAGTTGTCTAATGTGACTCTTCAGCACCTTCCACAGCAGACTCAGCCAGGCTGTGCCCTTGGGCAATGCTCTCAGACAAAAACATTCAGCAAAGGTCCCACGAGAGGCAAATGCTGCTGGAGCCCTGCAGAGAGCCTTACCCAGCACTGCTGCCTGCTCCCATCTGCCCTGAGAGCTCCACCCAGGCAGCAGCTCCTCTCCCCAGCCCTGCCCACACCAGCCCTGCACCTGCACCTGCACATATCGTATGCTCAGCTGAATTATTGCCATCAGCCTTTCTATACTGGGAAAAAACCTGCATCAGTGGTTCTCATAGTGTCTCATCTTGGACTGTGTCCACTGAAACCAGTTATGCTCTGCTCTAACTCCTGCCTTCAGGAAAGGGAAGCATAAAGCATACAGTCCTGTGATGTCCAGAATCACCTAGGATAGAATGTCCAGAGTTACCTGGGATAGGGTTGGTTTGTTTTTTTTCAATAAAGACTCCTAATAATAATAATAATAATAATAATGCCTAAAAATCCCTAGCCTCAGGGCTTCCTTCAGAACTAGAATCACAGAAGCAGAAAATGGTTCCATGATTCTTCATCATTTTATGTTTCTTAATTTCTGCCTACAGGCAGCAGTGAGAAACACACTTGTTACCCTTTTTCCTTCCTTCTGAAGGAACGGTGCATCACACAGAAAAAACCCAGCCCCTAAGGAAACTCCAGAAGAAGCCAGAGCTCTACAGCGTTGCCACAGCAACAGTTGGCATGAAGATGATGGAGCAGCCAGGAGCTGCATGGAGGCTCCCAGGGGTGCCTCTCCCTTCCATCCATACCTTCCCAAAGTGCTCGATGAGGATCTCAACTACTATGTTTTGGAACTTGATGTTCATCATCGCTGCCACGGTGTCCTCCTGGGCTCGCATCAGGGTAGGCCCGAAGATCACCCCCATGTTAGATGGGGACATCAGGTTCTCCCGGCTGTGCTCACAGACACTGTGGAGAGGAGGCAAAGAAGGAACAGGGTTTGGTTGGGGTTTTTTTCCCCCCACAGATCTTACCCCAAGCAATAAAAAAGGACACACTAAGAACCAGTCATTCCATTTTCTTCGTTTTGTTTCAGCAGAATTTGTTTCCCAACCCTAGCCAGGATAAAACATGTCTCTGGCTAGGACATGCATGCTTGGCTAGGACAACTGTTTGGGGGGTGCAGCATGCTGACAGCACTTTTATTTCAGCCCTTCCCACTCCCAGTTCCTCTTTTAGCTGTGGAATCAGAAGTCATCTGCACAACACACAAACAAAAGGAATCATTTAAATCAGAATATCCTATTTATGCAGAACTGACTCCTGGCTTTAATTTGTCCTCTCTCTGAAGGGGGATGACTGAATGAAGGAAGCATACTTTGAAGTTTTGCAGTAAATCTCCACACAGCATTTTCCTTCTGAGAGGATGGCTGTTTCCAGAGCACAGAGCTCTCTGCCCAGCAGCCTTTAGGCTCTGGAGGAAGGTGCAAGCCCCCGGAGCAGCCCTGACTGCCGAGTGAAGTCCTAACCACCTAGGTGGGTACTGCCTGCTTCCAGAAGTGCCCAAGGGAGAGACTCTGATGCTGGCATGTAATGAATCCTGGGTTTGCCTTGCAGCTCTGGTGTCAAAGGGGTTGCTGTCAGCATGAAGGGGAGAGGTAACAGAACATACATTTGAAGGAGTAAGCACAGAGACCACAAGAGCAGTGTTAGCTTCCCCAGGCTACACACCAGACACACTCTGCTTTGTCACTTAGGCAGGAAGGTTTCTAAACACCACACAAGCATGGGCATAGAAGGCTGGAACTAGACTGCAGGCAAGATGCCGCAGTCAGTGCTCCTCACCCCACAGAGGGGCCATGGCACCGAGGGCTGAGCACTCGCCCTCGAGCCTCAGGGCATGGCAATCCCACACCAGCCCTGCTTACTCCTGAAACAGTCCAGTTTTGAAAACAGCTTCTCCAAAGGTCCAAAGCAAGCTCTGTCATATGAAAGCCATTGCTTCTGCAAGCCCTGGTCCTTCCTGACCTGCACACAGATCACTCCCCTGCTTCTGAGCTTCAGCAGGCTTGTCCCAAGGCTTTGCATCCCTGCCCCTCCCAGGGGTGGAGAGGGCAAAGCTTCCACACGGAGACTTCATGCTCTGTGACAAGGAGGCAGGAGAACAGCCATTTCCTAGTGCACTGCTGGTGCCATTATGATCAAGTAACAGAGTTTGTCGGTGTCTCACTGGCAGAAGCACGTGGAAACAGCACTGCTTGGTGCCACCAAGCATCCAGCACACCTAGACCGACATGCTCATGCCTTTGTGCTGCTCTAAGGGCTCAGGACATTGAAACCATAGAGCCGGAGATAAACCTAAAGCATGCTTCACATTCAGCCCATGGGCACAGGTCCTACAGCTGTTCCCAAACCCTAGACCTAATTTTCTTGTTAGCTGGAGTGAGAGGCGACAGTTTATAGCTGTGCATTTTCATATTAAGATTAGTTTCATATTAAGATTAATTTTCATATTAAGATTAAGAGGGCATTTTCATATTAAGATTAGTTCCTGCTTGGTGCTTGTCAGAAAGGGGATGAAGGTGGCAACTAAAAGAGAAGCATCACAATGCAGCAGGTAGCAAGGGTAAATCACACCATTTGTGCAGGCCAAGCATAAATTCCAAGGGGAACTGTGGTGGATACAGTTTTGCAAACCTGCCATAAAACAGATTCCATTATTCCCCTTACATAGGCTTTAGAGATAAAAAGTCTGCTTACTTGACAAGGTGCTGGATGAGGAGCTCCAGCATCTCCCTGTTCTTGTCAGGCAGTTTATAGACCAGGGCATGAATGGCTCCCAGTCTGTAATCCAGGTTCTCAGATTCTGGAAAGAAGCAACACAAAGAAAAGTTTGTGCCCACCACTTACAAAGTAAATACTTAAGAGAAAGATAAAGCCAAAGAAAACTTGTGGGAGCTGCTCCTTCTGCAGGGCTGGCTGCTGGAAGCCACAGTGGGAAGCAGAACGGAAGGGAGATTACATAGCAACAGAGTAATCATTGGGAGAAACAAAATGAAGTGGAAAGGGAGAAGTGAAGCTTGAAAGGGAACTCAGGATTGCATTCTGCCCCTGAGACCATCTGGGGAACAGGCTGGGCACAGCTGGGTACTGCCCAACACACACCAGCACCCCCGGGCAACACTTGGTCTCTCTGCTGGGTGCCTGATCAGCCCCAGAGCTGCACCACTGAACACAGGAACATGTCCCATAGGGGGAAAAAAAAAAAAAAAGGAGTCCCTGACCCAAACAGGTCACCCTTGGAGGCATAAATAATCAAGAAACAATAAAATAAACAATAAAATACTCGTTGTGAAAAGAATAGGGTGAGATGTTGGGAGCTGGGCAGCTCTATAGTGCAAGCTTCCAAGGGAGGGCAGGGAATGGATAATGGTTTTGCTTGTACCCAGCCATTATGGGTTTAACCACTTCAGAGATTAACAGATCTTGGGCTTAAGCACAACCAGTAGGTGGTGGAAAATTTTCCTTTTCAAGACAGAACAATTGTGATTAATTCCCTAGAGGCCCAAACTGAGGGGAGGTGGGTGCCCTCCTGCCCTCCCATTGACTCAGAGAGGCATGGGGGTGTGAAGGATGCTTTCATCCCAAGTGTTTTGGAGTGTGCCATACATTTCCAAATGCCAGTGCTCTCACTGAGCAGCTCTCTCTATCCCTCTAGACCCCACCTCAGCATGCTGGCTGTCAGCACACTCTGAGGAGAGAAGAGAGTCAGAAGAGAGGGTCACTCCTCTCTCTCTGCAGGGAGAAGTGACTGGATACCCCTTGTCAGGCTGGCAGAGCTCTGCCAAGTGATTCAGCTGAACACTGGCTGGGGAGGGCAGGGCAGCTGCAGGACTTACTGGCAGCCTGGACCAACTCTTTGTGGAGCTTGTAGGTCATGACGGGTTCAGACAGGTTCCTGCAATAACCAGAAAGAAAACTGAGCTCTCCCAGGACAGCACAGCCCACTTGCAGCTGCCTTCACAGCCTGCCCTCCAGCACCACTGGCTCCCAAGGGCATCTCCCCCCCTCTGCCCTTCCCAACAGCCAGATGTTGACCTCTGGCACTTCCCTCTGCTTTTTGCCTGGACCAGCCCCCAGCTCCCTTGCCCCCTTGAGGCAGCTGTGGCCTTGCAGTGCTACCTGAGATAAAACTTCAGGGAGCTGGTGATCGTCTTGATGTCCCAGTCGCCGCTCTGGAGATCAACATCCCCTGGGCACTTTGGATCTGCAGGAGGAACAAAGGGGCTCTGTAACAAGGTCCATTTTTAAGGCTGCCAATAAATATGGTCTCAAGGCAAACACCACTACAGCAGCACATGAAGAAGCTGCTGATCCTTGTGGCTGGGAAAAGCAGAACAACAGTTCCAGTGTCAGTACTCTGGAAAGGCTGAGGAGCAGTGCACTAGGGACAGAGGAAGAAGCAGAAGGTAACACTCAAGCAGTGGTGAAAAGCCACTGAGAACACATTCTCTGTAGTTTGTTTCTTCTCCAGCACAGCCAAGACTGGCAGAAACGACACATTACAACAGATTCAAGACAAGTTTTCAAAATCCAAAGTAATCCAGAGCCCAAATCCAATCTCTGCTCTGCAACTACTCCCCTGACGGCTCTTCTGGAAACATTCCCTCTCTCTGCATGGAGAGGAGGGAGCTCAGAGGAGGAGGCACAGCAGCATGGAAGTAAACTTTGTGCCTGCCTACCCTCACTGAACCACCACATCACCTCTGTGGTACAGTGAGGGCATGGCTGGAGGATGGGGGCAGCTGGGCTAAAGAAATAAGCTGCATAATTTATTTTTGCAAAAGAAATAGGACTAGAGAAAAAAAAATAAAAACTGTCTCTCCTTGCTGAAGTTGAGGATGAAACCCTTCTGCAGCAGTCACTTCTGTGCTGTTGGGCTTTCCACTGGGAGCTGGCACTCAGTGGGGTGGCAAGTGGTCAGCCAGACAAATGCATATAAATAAAAGGAGAAGCCACTCACTGAGGGGGTGCAGAGGAGAAAACCACAGAGCTGCTCACAGGGAGGGTGAGAACCAAGCAATAAAAACTGGACCTAAGTTATTAGTCATCAGGGAAGTGTAACCAGCCAGCTATCTGGAGCAGTGGCTCTATGGCAACTGGGCACAGTCACATGTCAGTACAAACCAGCAGCTTAAATAAACAACAACAATAGTAAAAGCAATAGTAAACAATAGTAACAACCAAGAATAAAGCCCTTTGGAAGCTACATTAACATCAGATGCCTGTGCATCCCTTCATCATGCTGCTGCTCACTTAACTTACAATGCAGGTTAGACCACCAACACATAAATGCAGTTTGAAGGGAGATGCACTAGAGCAGGATGAGAAAATAGCCTGGAAAAGGAAGGGAAGATGTCCCAAAACCCACACTGGGCATTTCTCCCTGTGAAACTCCATCCTCTGTGCCACTTAAACACCACAAACCCAGGGCAATCTAGCTACATGGAATAATTAATTCTTACCAAAAAAGGCATTCAGCAACTTCTGCACCTGAATGTTGCTGCCAACAGTCCGATAGACACCCTCTGTCGTAATCCCTAAGAAGGAGAAAACCAGAGAGCATCAGCCGAGGTCTCCTCCAGCCTGGGAAGGCCACAAGCCCCATCTAGTGGAAATCCCCTCCCGGCTGCCAGGGTGCTGGCTGCACAGACACACTTCTGCCCCAGGAACCTCCCCCTGGCTCTGTCCCCCCACACCCTGGGCTGCTATAGCAACATTCCGGATTGTAAAGGATTTCTGCACCTCTGACATCCATTTTTCAGTAATGCTAAGTCTCATTTCATTGGCTAACAGCAGAAAACACAACAGAGCTGAAGGCCCCGGGAAGCAATGCCAGGACAGTAGCACCCCCTGATACCAGGGCTGGCCTCTTACCTCTCGTTTCCACTGCATTGATGCACTTCCTCACAAACTTGAAGCCCACCTCGTTCAGCTCCACTGTCCACAGGAGAGAAGCAGGGTTAGCTTCCTAAGCACAGCACACAGCTCCCCATGGAAAGCCCCTGGGAAAGCCCAGCCCCAGCCCCTGCTCCACACACAAAGCTGCAGTGCCCCAGCACACAGCTGGCTTCACATCTGCATCGGTACAGCCCCTGTGGAAACACAGGCATTCCTCACCTCCTGACCAGGAATTATCTGTTCCATATGTTCTTTGTTCTCCTTGAATTCATTCTGAGTTCCAGCACTGCTCTCTGCCCCCTTACTGTCTTTAATCATAAAAGCATAAATCAGAGTCCTGCCACATGTGAACTTGTGTCTGATAAGGAGTTGATTAATCATTTCCAGAGCCCTGTGAAATGGGCAGTTAAAGCTCTTCCACATCACAGGATCATGTAATTTCTGCTTATCTACTTCACTGGATTTAAAAGCAAAAACAATTCAGTTTGATATGCTGAGTAAAGCAGAACACAGGGTTTGGTTCCAGCCAATTACCCCCAGACTATCTCTGTGCCTGTCTTACAGGCATCACAGAATTGCTTTGGTTGGAAGAGACCTTTTAAGATCATCAAAAGTCCAACCATTAGGCAGGTCAGGATTTTTTCTTCTCTACACATATTTCACCTTCTGTAAATCACACTACTCCTTCTGCTGTTTTTTCCAGGCTATCTGGAAGGACTGTCCAAGTTAGAATGTGAAAGATCTTTCTGTTCAGTGCAAACCTTTTCAGGGAGCTTCTTCCCAGGGACCATGCTGTTGTTGGTTTGGACTTTGAGGGTTTGGGTTATCTGNTTTGGGGTTTTGTTTATCTTTTTCATGTAAACCAACATTTTACTGAAGAAAAACCCAGCCACAGGACAGCTCTGGATCAAGCCCAGGCACAGCACAGGCTGTGCTGCCACATCCCATAAGATCACAAGTTTGTTTCTATGATTCTCTCTTCTCTGAGCAACAGCAAGAGAGAGCTCAGACATCCCTCAGACCTAAGACAGGAATGGGCCCTAAGCACAGAGGCAGGAAGCACTTGGTCCTGAGTGCTGTGATATGGTTCAAGTCCTCCCAGCTCTAATCTCTCCAAAAGAGTCTATTTACTTTAGTGGAACACTGAGTCATGTTCCTCCCAGGCCTGGAGTGCAAACACAGTCAAACAACAGGTTTCATGTTATGCCTCTGACAATGCTGCCTCTACAACTCAGAGTCAGCTAATTAAACTGCTAATAAAAGGAAGCTCTAAGGTACAGAATGCAAGTCTTCACCCAGCTAGTGAAGCTACAGAGCTTTCCAGGGCCCTGGGGCTGCAGGGAGGGTCCACCCTGCTTGTGGAAGGAGAGAGATGGACAAGGTGGTGGATGGGAGCTCCAGGGGACTAACTGCCACCTCTGTTTGCCTATTCTAACCTTTGCTAAGGGAAATGTCCCCAGAGTCTCTCACTGATCTCTGCCCCTCTCAGTTATTCTGGGGTTCAGAGGTGCAAATTGAACTCTGCATCCCACTAGTTCTGGCTGACTAAAAGCTATACATTGCAAATAACTTTTACCATCTGCCAACTCATTCTTATCTGCTGGCCTCACTATCAGACGCTGGTGGAAAGGGAAGGAGTTACAGTACAGCCATGGAGGGAAAACAGCCTGCTCAGCAGAAACAAGGAAGAGTGTATCTGCAAGGAAGCACACTGCCCAACCTCAGGACAGCTTTGGCAGCTCAGATGAGCAGCAACAGAAATGACTCACTTTCTTCCTGTTTTGTGATGGGACTGTGGTAGATCTGGAAAAGAGGAGGGGATGGAGAAGGAAGAAACAAAACCATAATGCAACATGATTCAGGGGTGATTTTCCCAAGGAAATGCAGCAGCCCATAGCTCACCCCCAGCCAGTGCCCCCAAGAAATGGCATTTTATAATTAAGCAAGATACCACAATCTACATAATAAAGGAAGTTTTGCTGACTTCCTGCATTTCACTGGAGCACCTACTCCTAGGAAACAGGTGCCCCAAAAACAGCACAGGAAACTTTGTCCTTCAGGGCCCTCTGCAAACAGTGTCAGGACAAGTCTGGCATGCAGGGGTTCCGGGATTTTTGTCGGTGTGCTTGCATTTAAAAATGCAAGTGTCAAGACATTCCTTCATCCCAGACAAAAACACATTTTGTTGTTTTTTTTTATCAATAACAAACAGCAGATACCCTTTGGATGGAAAATCCAAAATCCAGTGAGTAATAACCCTAAACCAAGTGACCCCAGGCACCCCCAAGTGACTGGCTGCCCAGCACAGCACCCTGACCCTGCACACTGACCCATGGCCTTTCCTCTCTACATGAGCAGGAGAAAAGTGCTGTGCAGGCTCCTCATGTCCCACCTCCCTGCTCCCATGTCCCACCTCCCCACCAGCAGCCACACAGCCCCGAGCTCCCCCTCTTTCCAGAGCCCACCAAGGGAAAGCAGCTCCCCAAAGGCTTGGGGAGCTGCCAGAAAGGCTCTTCCCACACTGCACATCATGTCCTCCATTTAGAGGAAACTGGGTGAAGTGCAGGAGCCTGTGCTTTGCTTGGGCTGAAGGAAGGAAACACCAGCAGGTACAGGAAGGTGAGTGAACACTGCTGTAGGGTGGCTGCTCCCCTGGGCCAGACCTTCCCAGTGCTGCTCAGAGTTGGGGCAGGCAAAAAACCCAAGCACCTCGGGCAGACTGGAGAGCAAGCTGTGAGCAACATAACATATATGAAGCACTCCAGAGCCAGTCCTTGGCACAGCTTGGGAACATACCAGAGCTTTAGAGGGGGAAAAGCCAAATCCCCACGAGGCACAAAGCCCCACTTCAGCCGTGCAGTGGCTGAATCGATGCCCGCATTGCTGTGAAGGGGTCGGGCTGTGTCCCTGCTGCTGCCCAAGACCTGCCGGCAGAGGACACTGCTCGGCAGCACATCCAGGCTGGGCAGCAGCTCTCTGAGCGCTTACCGGCTCCTTCCCGTCCATGGCTTCCATCCACAGCCTTCGATTGGCTTCCGAGAGCGCCTGCAGCGTGATGGTCCCAGACCTGTGCAGAGTTCACCCAGGGACAGGCAGGAAAACGAAGCAAAAGTTGTTTTTAATGAAGAGCAAAGAGGGATCTCGCCCAGGTCTGCAGGCTTTGGAGGCCACCTGAACACAGAGCACCTCACCTTTCATTTGTTTCAATGTCAAAACAAAACCTTTTGTCTATAGAGTCTGTCTTCCTTCTCACACAGGATTTCAGTGTCAGGTCTAAGGTGCCCTGAGCGAGAAAATGAAAGCCAAGGTTAGAGTTAAAAAACACAGGAGAAGATTTTGGGTTCCTCAGCACCCTTCTTCTGTAACCCAGCCCAGCACTGCCCACAGAGCACCAGGCTCCCAGTGGGTGCCCTACCAATCCAATGTCATTGGTACCAGGACCACAGATGGTCCTTCCCACCATCAACAAAGACAGAGACCAGGGGTTTTGTGAGCAAGGTTCCCTCTCCTCAGCCACAAAATGTTCTAGGGCTCAAACTCCACAAACAAGTGCTAAGTGTCTCAGTGACGAGTAACGTGCCTCTGCAAAGCAGGAAGACTACTGTGAACAACCTCAAGAGGCAATTGCTTGGTCTTGAAGGTCAGGACCATGCTTGTCTGTTATCTGACACAGCTGGGACCTAATTTTTATCAGGGCTGATCACCTCTACCCATAATCCATAGCATTCATGGTCCAAACAGCTCTACACAAAATACCTTGTCAAAAAGGAATGCTACCTGACCAAACCTAGAGCTGATGCCCCCCGATACACCCCAGCACTCCAGGGCTGAGTGTTTGTGCCCCTTAACAGTGAGGCACTAACTGACTCTGCAGCACAGTCAACTTGTAATGTGACCATGAGATCTCCATGACTGTGCAGGAACTCTGAAGAGACATCCAGGAGACCTCACAACCAACAGCCAGACCCCAGGGCCAAGTCTGCAAAACTGGAACATGTTCATCACCCTGACCATCACCATCACCTGAAAGACCCCTGGCAGAGGTGGATCAAGCAGATCCAGGACATCCTGGTGGCAAAACCAGCCTCCTCCAAGGTTACAACCTGCTTACATGCCATGATGATCATCTCCTGGCTGTGCTTCATGCATGTGCTGGCTTTCTGAGGTTTTTCAGAGCCCAGCTTGCAACTGTGGCATCTGGAGCTGCATGGCCAGCTGTGACCCGAAGCTGCAGATCACCAGACTGCAAGAGTCTGGGAAAGGCAGTAATTTACATCTTTACAAGGCCTTACCCTGCATTAATTGCCCTTACTGGACATGTTTACAGCAGAGATGACAGACAATGTTTTGGACATTTCTTTGCCAAGGTTCCTGCCAAGGGCTTCCAAAAAACACATTTATTTTATTGCTGCAGCATGCAGAGTGCTGCCAGAGAGCAGACCATGAGATCATGAACTGGAGAACAGCAGGCCTGATTGGGAAGTCCCCAGGGGGTGTCACTCCATGGCAGAGGAGGATGGGTGGACTCAGCTGGACGCACTTGCTGTGCTCCATCATCCACTCCTGCATCCTACCCTCCTCTGTCACACTGAGGAACTGCAGAGAACTTCCTGACACACAGGGGAAAACCAAAGCATTTAGTGAAAGGAGCAGTTCCCCACATCTTAGAATCACAGCATGCTTTGGGTTGGAAGGGACCTTAAAGGTCATCCAGATCCAACCCCTCTGCCAGGGGCAGGAATGCCACCCACTAGACCAGGTGCCTTATGGCAGTTCAGAGCTGCAACCACTGCCCTCTCCTCTCCCAACACCAGTCCCACTCACAAGTAACCAGTCCTGAGAAGAGAAACCATAATGACAAACCAGTGACTGTGTGAACATGCACAGGCAGAGAAATACTGCTTTGGGAAGCACTCATCTACTGACTTGAGTAATCCAAGGACTCGCAATCCCTGCCAGAGGCCAATGTGCAAACCAGGCTGCAAGTTCACTGCCTGTTTGCAGGGATAAATGTAAAATCAGCTTGTCTGGAGAGGTAGAAATTTACACTAGGCCAAACCTGCAAGCCACCACTGCCCAAATATGCTCAAAGTTACAGGAACTTGCCTCTCTGTTGCCAAACCCTGCACGGTTCAGGTCGTTTGGGAGAGAGAGATGAAATTTCTCTTCACAGAGGTGCTTCCTTCAGGTCACAGCAAAGCACCCACCTGTGCAGGCAGGCAAGGAGGGGACATAAAGCCCACCCCTCTGATTCCATGGCCAGGAGCCCTTCCAGAGCCATAGCACTGGGACCAGCCCACCACCTCAGCATGTCTTGAGGACTGGTGCTGCCAGACAACTGCTCCTGACAGCAGGGCTGGCCTCTGCTGCCCTGGCCAGGGCACCTCTATGTCTGTTTGCTTATAGGAAGAGATGATCTGGGTGGACTGAAGGTTGAGACCTGACTGCTGGGTCAATGTTTGCAGATACCCCTCCAAGAAACCAACTCACTTGCTTAGCTCCAGGCTTCTGGTCCATGGGGGTCATGCGTAAGGTTTTGGCCTCTTTTTCGTACTGGCAGTAATATTTCACCCAGGAGATGCCCAGTGCCCCTGCAGAAACACACAGAACGCTGGAGTCAGAGCAGGGGGAGAGAAGCAGGAGGAGGGGGAGAGAAGCAGGAGGAAGAGAGAAGCGTGGGATGGCAGCTACCTCCAGCACCCTCCCAAAATGCTGCTGGTGAAAGGGCGTTTGTGGGGCTGTGAGCCAGGCTGGTTTGGCCAAGTCCAGCCAAGACCCACACTGGCAAGGTCCTGCATGGCTCAAATGCTTGTTCTACACAGACACCACTATATTTTCCTGTTATGAAAACTAGTGCAGACAACAGCATCTTGAAAGCACACTAAACGTCCTACTTACATCACACTAGATTTATCCTCACCTCTGCTGCCTTACCTGAATCCCTTCACATTAAATACTTCAAATGCTATTTTGCTGTATTTCACTTGTGGCTGCTGGGAAGAACAACTCCCTTCACACTCCATTTACAGGGGAAACATAAACAGAGGCAGCAAACAGTCACTGGCATGCAGGAACACACAATGCTTGTTTGTGGTCCAAGATTACTGTCTGTTTTTCCCTTTACAAGCAGGGTAAACATGCACAGAAATACATGTATCAAAGCAGTTGTGTATAGAATCCAAAGCCTAACTACTGGCAGAGCAAGCTCTGCACACAGGCTGTTGTGCCCTGAGTGTTCATGCTTGCATAGCCACAGAAGGCCACAGTGAGTATTGGTAAAAGACTGAATTTGGTTTGATTTGATTCTGCACAGAATCTGAACAAGTTTTGCTCTCAGCAGCTTAGCCCTCAGCGCTGCTGAACGCCTCAGCTGTGCTCGGGTGCCCTCAGAGACGCTGAGAGAGGGAAGCTGGGCAGGACACCAGATCTGTCCTGACAAAATCCAGCCAAGGCACAATCTGCCAGAGCTCTGGTCTCTCCAGCTCTGCAGCAGAGCCATAAATCTCATCTAATTTGAGCCCAGGGCAATTAGCTCCTTGCTCACACAGCTCATGTAACCCGGAGAGAGCTCTGTGCCGCTGCTGAGAAAGCTGGCAGCTGAAGCTGCTGGTGATCCCCAGGCAGTGGCAGGAGGTGACACCCTGAGCAGCACAGCCCACGGTGCCACCATGCCCAAAGCTGGCCTGGGCACAGGAGCCACGTGAGGCTATGAGCAGGGTGGCCTGGGCTCATGAGTTCTCTAATGCTTTCAGGTGCACACAGAAGCCATTACATTTCTCTTGGGTGTAGAGATAGCCCTCGATGGTTGGCTGCCCAGGTAGCTTGCAGGTCAGGGGGGCTTCCTTCATCCTCTTCTTCAGGTCTTCCAGCTCCTCCCGTGTGCTAGAAAAATGATTCCTTGTCTGTTAAGAGACAACAGAAAGAGGCACATTTGAATATGAGCCAAGAGCGAGCTTCAGGTAGCCCTGGTCAAATTTTAGATGTTCTGGCAGAAGTAAATCAGCTCCCAATGTACAAAGTGCAGAAGCCAGCCCACAAATTCCCATGAGAACGTTGAGCTGTAAGAACAAAGGGCTCTTAAAGATGATTGAAGAGACAAGGTTTAACACAGCGTGCATGGAAACGGTGCTGAGGAGTCATGACTGGGAGGGACACTTGTTCTTTCCAATTAGAGAGACCTGGCACATTTTAAGGCTAGGTGGAGCAGGAGGATGCACCTGAACTCCTCTTTGAACCATTGTTCAGGTAACAGCTGTATCCTCCTGCAGAACTAGGGCAGTGAGTCCCCAGGAGATCAGGCAGCATTGCTTGGCATGAAATCATTTTTAGAGAGTCACATCAACATGGGCTACAAAAGCAAAGCATTTTAGAGAGCAACACTTAGAGCAGCAGCAAACTCAGCCTAGCACAGATTAAGGGCTTTTGTTCTGCTGAAATGAGGGTGAGTCATGAAAGAGTGAGGATAAAAGAGAGAGGACAGGGATATTTCACCCCATGAGTACACTGAGGCAGGGGAGGAGCCTACCAGAGGATGTAGTAAGCCCACACCATTAAGAACGAGACTGGATGCCTTTTTGGAAGGTGTGTACAATTTTGACCTCATAAAATGGGAAGAAATTTTCTGGTTTGTTTATGCACCAGGTGAAATGTCAGCATTGCAACAGAACCTTCTAGACAGCATCTGTTCCTTTAAAACACTAACAGCACCTGCAGACCCTATGCAGGAGAGGAGAGAATATGTGTGAACTGAGAAGGAAATAACTTCATCTGCACCTCCCCTAACACAAACAGGGACAGTCTGTTTTGCATGGAAAAGCTCTGCCACGTTTCAGTAAAATGAGAATAGAAGTCACATGCAAAAAACACTTCATCTGGGCAGGAACTCACATTCTGCAGGCTGAGCTGGAGCTGCTGCTTGTAAGGGAGGAAATCCTGCGTGAGCTCCACTGTCAGGTTGTTGTAAGTGAAGAGGCTGTGGAGAAAAGCCAGCACCTGCAAAGGAGAGAAAGGACAGAGGTGAAACTCCTACCTTTCTAATCAGAGGAAAGAGAGACAGCAAAGCTTCAGAAATGACATATTCAAATGCTGGGGGTTTTTTCTTACAATTTTGGAGTGATGCAAGTCTTAGTATGACTTAGCCACCACAGTGTCCCTAAAGCCCTGGTCTACCACCCACACATGTGCCTTCATAAAACACACCCGAGGTGACAGACCCTGCTGGAGGACAAGAGCAGATCTGCAGACTCCACGAGACCTACAGGACCACATGCTTGACCACATCTGGTGCCAGGACAGAGGCAGCCACCCACCCAGGGCAGGGCCCTCACACACAGCCAGGAGCTGGGGTCACTGCAGCCTGTGCTGTGACAGGCAAGTGGACCAGACAGCAACTCTCTTCCTCTGAAGACAGCTAACATTTACCAAACACAAGGCAACCAAGATAACTCATAACACAACCTCCAGCTACCTACAGTGTCCAGTCTGTTCCCTCAGGACCAACTTACAGACAGGAGAAACGAATCTGTAGCTTCAGAGTGCTTCAGCAAACACCACTGAGGCTGCTAAGCTGCAGCAGTCCACGTGTGCAAGGTTACCTCCTGCTCTATCACACAACTCCCCAGCACCAAATCCAGCCTGGTAATTCATCCCTTCCTGTGACTGCCAGCACATCTGAGCATCAAACAAAAAGGCACGAAGGAAAAGGAAGCTCCTTACTGGTTCAACAATACTGAATTTCTTGCTTTCTTGTACTTCCTGGATCTGGTACACATACTCAAGGGAGGACTCAAAGAAGTTGTGTCTCTCTTTGTCAACCTGAAGGTCAGCCTGGAAGAAAGAGGGAGAGGTGAAAACAGAAAATGAATCACATCTAGCTTGACAAGATTTGACTAGCATTTGTCTGTCAGCCCACAAACAGCCCTGTCCCCACTTCAGAAACAGCCTGGCCAAAGGTGTCCAGCCTGGGCTCAGAACACTGCACAGAACCAGAGGACTGAACGTTGGCCATTCTCCCCAGGCCTGCCCTTTTTGGGCTCCCTCTCATGTATGGACCCAGAACCTCACTCCTTTCTCCAAGGACACGGCTTTCCTGAAGTGAGTTTCTTGTTTTAGCATCAGCTCATTCTCCACCTGCAGCCCTGCACCGGTCAGGATGAGGCCACTGCCACGATCTTCTTGCCTGACTCCAGCTGTGACCTGAAACCAGTTCCACAGCTGCAGCACCAGGCAGAACATGGCATGCTGTGATCCCACAGCTGCCACAAACTCTGCCCTGCCTGTAGGTTGATCTGACAGCTGGTTTGGAAGATCTGATTTGATCCAGCTACTCTGATGTGGGCTGGAACAGTTGGGGCTCTCCCTTCTTGCTGCAATGTTTGGCAGCAGCATCATCTGGAAGGGGCATCCCCTCCTCTGCTGCGGCTCACCACCACCATGGGCTGGCTCCCAAAAGACTCCTGCAGACACTGGTGCTGGGCAGAAAACCAGGCTGGCCAAAATAACAATAACCTGTTAATTATCAGCCAGATGAGCTCCCCAAGCCAGTTCAAAGGGTGGCCAGCCCCCAGCAGGCCCAGTATAACTGGTCACTGCCCTGTACTGTAAGGGTGAGAACAAGCAACAACACAAAGCCACTACTACTCTTCCATACACTAAGGAGAACTACAGTCTCCTCTTCCCTGGCCTCATCCGGAGGCTTTAGGTAGATCTAATTGCTTATCAGTTTCAACTAGTTATTAAGAGGGATGATCTCCTCCCTTTTGTAAGCTGGAACAGCTGGTGGTGTTGCTTCTGGACCCAACTCTGAACAAAACTCCATACTCACCTCCTGTAGCTGGGACTCCTTCTTCTTGGAAGACAAATGCAAGTGGCGATCCAGCAGAGAATAAAACTTCTCACCATCCTTCTCAAACTTCTTCCTTCTTTCCTGGAGATGCAAGAGTTGAGGCAGAACCAGTTACTGGCATTTCCTGGATAAGAACTTGCAACAATGCCAAGGTCTTTTGCACAAGTCAGTAATCCCTGGGAAAAACTGTGTTTGACCCAACCAGAACAGGAGGCCACTGCCCATTTGCTCTGCTTTCATCATCTGCTGCCTACACTGGACTTGGTTATGCCTCTTGGAGGTCCCCTGCAGATGGTCTGGTTCCTGCTGGCCTGCTGTCCATCTCAACCATGCCCATCACAAGCATGTAAACATGGGTGTGGACAGCTTTGTTAAGGCACCACTCTACAGCCAGTGCTGTTTGCACTGGCAAACCTGAAAGGGTAAATGAACAGGAGAGCAAAAAGAGACACTTCAGAACAAAATCCAGAGGGAAGGTAGGGAGGAGCTAAGCTGAGGACTAGAGTGTTTGCAATCAAGAAACAACCATGAGAATCCAGGTGACAAAAACCCACAACAGATGGTAACTGAGCCACCACAGAAGAGAGCTGATGCACTCTGCCAGACTGGTGGAGATTAGTTATTTTCCTCACAGATTCAGTTGCGACCACAATGCCTGAAGCTGCACTTCCTAAACAAACTCTTTTCTCTTTCTGTAGTCAGTTCTCCTGACATGAAGTTTTGCTTCCCCATTCCTTCTGCACAGACTACCTGCTCTGTCTAACAGGATGTTCTACCCAGCAGGATGCCTGGGGGTTCCCAAGCCCAGCACTTCAGCTCAGCATGGTCAGCCCATGCCTAGCCATCTGCTTTCTTCTCGGTCCCTTGCTCCCAGCAGCTGCTGTCATACTGCCTCTGGAAGATGAAAGGCTCTTTTCTGGGAGGCAGACACAGGGAGATGCTCGTAGGTTGTTTACTGAAGCACGTGAAGCTTGCCCAGCTCCCAGTTACCTATTGTGGGGAATGTGCCAGAGAAGGGCAAAGGCACTCGCATCCCTGGCAGCTGCCATCTCAGCCTCTGGCTGAGGCTCAGGCTCATGTTGGTGGGCACCAGCTCCTTAGAGGCACTGCAAAGGGTGGCCCAGGATTGCTGCCAGCTGCCTTCCTGCGAGGATTTCTCACCCACAAGAGACTCTAACCTTTGCACACTACTATTGTGAAAGCACAAGCACTATGGAAAAATGCAGAGGCACCAACTGGAATATCCCTGCTTACACTGAACTGTCTGGAGCAGGACAGGCTTAGACCAGCATTTTTACCCCAGTAATTACACCCACTGCCCTGCAGAGACCCTGTAATTAGACCCCTGAGGGGAAGTTATCTTCTGGCATCATCTCCTACCATATCAGGAATACTGTACCTCCACATTACCAAATCCATGCCTCAGAATGAAAAGAGATCCACATCAAATCCAGAAGAGCAGAGAGTCCTCCAAGAGTGAAACCTAATTCAAGCAGCACCGCAGCTGTGGAGCTGGTGCCAGGAAGGACTGTCCAAACAAACCACCACCCTTGTGACTGGTAAGTCAATCCAAACCGAGAGAAGCAGAAGCATTTGTAAAGGGCTGTAAGGTCACACTTCTGGGCTGGCTGTGCTGAGAGATGCCGTGTCTAGCAAAGCCAGGAACCTGGGCTTCTTTCATTTCTCTACGGAGGAGCCACCAGAGCCCAAGGCCACAGAGGTGCAGTGGAGTAGTGGAACAGCTGTGCCAAGAGCATGGGTTGCTGACGCAGTGCTGGGGCTTCAGGCTACCACCAGCCCCACCATTCTGCTTCATATTCCTATTTGCATCCCTCTAATTACCCCTCCTAAGCCACAACTCCACCACCCACATGCTGCTCTGCTTGTTTTCAAGCCTGATGGTCAGGTATGGCTGCTGCAGGCACATCTGGAGCTCAGGAAGCTTCTGCCCAACAGAGATGGCAGATGGCACAAAACCCACTGAGGTTCCAGCCTACACAGACCAAGGACACAGTCCAGCCTCCAGGAATATGATCTAACTTCAAATGAAAAAGCAACTTTGCACCTCCCTGACACCATCAGGGAGGTATATACATCATAAACACCATCCCCTGCCCCGTGCTCACAGAAGCCTCGATTACGCTGGTCCTTTCACACACTCACCAAAGCAGTGCTGCACTCCTAGCCATGAACCCTCCCTGGACCTGTAGCTTCTGAGCAGATAAAGTGCCAGAGCTGAGAAACAGGTCAGCTCAGAGGATCCCAGATTCTTTGCTTTTATTCTTGATGTCTCCACATACAAACATTTACCAAAAAGTCACAGGAAGAGTGAGGATCCCATGGGTGTCCAGCTAGCAGGGGAAGGTGGCTGGAGGGGGTGGCTGCAGCGGGTCCTAGTGACACCTCGTGGGCTGCCCTGTGTGGGAGCTCACTCCCAGGCTGAGGAGACTCCTTTCATCCCCGGGAAAATGGGTTAATGCAGACTCAGATGTCACAGTCAGACTGACTGGCTCCTCTCCAGCCAGAGTCATCACAAAGACCCAATTCTAAGGCTCTTCCTATCTGGCTTCAGCATCTCGCAGAGAGAACAGAAAACATCTCACAGAAGGCAGCTCTGCCAAAATATGGCAAACGAAGCAGAAGGCATAAATCCTCTGTGTCACGTCTCTGCTCTGCTCCACAGCCTGGCCCTGGACTCTCTCCCCCCCAGTGTAAGTCAGGAAGGATCCACTCGGGTGATGGCAGTCGGCAGAGGCAGAGCAGAAACGGAGAGGGACCCCTTGCTGACAGAGCACCATTGTCAGGAGCCCTCATTTGTATTTCACGCCTTCTGCTGAGGGATGCGAGTGACCCAGAGCAGCTCTGCAGGCTGGCCACTGAAGGAAGGCTTTGTGCCCAGTCGATACCCAGAGGATGCAGCCCAGCAGGACATGAGCCAGCACAGGCTCCTCTCAGGAAGGCATTGGAGGTGAGCTGTGCTGAGACATGTGCCTGCCAGCCAGGCTCTGGCCA
Organism: Galbula dea; assembly: GCA_013399015.1. NCBI lineage: Eukaryota > Metazoa > Chordata > Aves > Piciformes > Galbulidae > Galbula > Galbula dea. The sequence goes on from VWZX01003202.1 coordinate 516,635, forward strand.
GCTCTGGAGCAGGAGGCAGGGGAAGCGACCTGCGGGGAGGAGGTGGCATGGCTCTCAGAGCTGAGAGTGCTCTCAGCTGTAGGCAAAGTAATCCTTGAACGCCTTACAGGCTTCCCAGGAAGAAAACAGCCTGAAGGACACTTTCATACTGTCATCTTAATGTCTGCAGACCATTGCCCCCTTGACTCAAGTGTTCATAAACACAGAGGGGAAAATAAGCTTGACCTTTACTCCACAACTCCTTCCCCACAACTCTTCAGAACACAGAGTGAGGAGGTGAGGAGGCTTTCTCCCTGCTTCCTGTGCAGGCAAGCTTTGCCAGCATGAGACTGACAGCCACAGCCACAGCCTTGTCCATGGCCACACTGCTGTGGCTTCTCAGAGAGATGCCTGCACACACAGCAGCACAGGGGGATTCTGCAGGGCAGGATGGTGACCAAGTACCGCTTCTCAAATCCTGTATTTATTAAAGGTCAAAGGCTCCAGATGGGCTGGGCTGAATCCAAGCCCCAAGTGTTCTCCAAAACATCTCCATTTCTGCACTGGTTCAGAGCCAGCCCCGTTTCAAGCTGCTGCCGAGTAACGTGGAACCTGGGCTTCCTGAAAGCAGACAAGGGAAAAAGAATCTTCTCTGCTCCACACGTGCAGGATTTGCCTTTCATAGGCTGAGTCTTTACAGGTTGTTTCTGTAACAGTGTGGCCCATCTGAAAGACTCATTAGATGCTCTACTGAAATAGTTCATAACAAAGGCCCTATGACTATCACCAAGTTCTGACTGCTGGCCTCTGCTGTGCTCTCTCCTCCTGCTCTAACACACAGACTCATCCAAAGAAAGGCATTTTAGTCTCAATAACACTGAAAGAACAAAGGGGAGAAGAGAGAAAGAAGCAAGGAATGTCTCCTGATCACTGGTCACAACAAGCACTCCCTGCTCAGGATGGAAAGGGTGCTGGAAGTAGACCAGAAGAGAACCCAAGGAATTCAGGAAAAGGTTTTGGAGCCTCCTATGATTGAAAAATCAGACTAAAAGTCACAGCACAGCCTCTCTCCTGCCAGCAGCTGAAAGCCAGCACTAAGCAGGGAAGTATGGAGCTGAAATGGAGTACAACAATTGTCTACTTTTTAAAAACAATTAAAAACCAGGAGAAGAACCCTAAATTCAACCACAGAAAACAAATCAGTTTAAATTTAAAACAAACAACTCAGCCTTACTTTGGTGAATCCTATTTGCTCCTTCCGAAAGTTTTCCAAGGGTTTAATCAGCAAATCACTAGCATTCTGTACCTGCAGCACAAAGAAAGAAACAGCTTAATTACAGGACCCAGATTAATTTTCTTCTGAGGCTGAACAGGGCTATAAGCCAAGAACTCTGACTTTTGATGTCTCTGACTTGCAAGCTTGTTCTTTATAAGTGAAGTCAATGAATCCACTCGTACCCACGTTTCCCCATCTGTAACGCACAGAAATCCTCCATCTCAGCACACCAGGCTTTGGGGACATCCTGCAGATGAGAGCTGGGTTTCCCCTGCCTGCCACCAGCCCTGTGCCACAGGCTGTGCCCAGGAAGGACAATACTATCAGGGACAGCACCTGGCACCCTTGTCTGTAATGCAAAGCTGTGATGGGTAAGATCCCAGAGGCAGGGACATGTTGAGCTGCTGGCAGATGCTCATCCTGGCTAGAAGTGGCTGCCACAGCCCTGAAATGAGCTGCTTTCCAAAGCAAAACAACCTGAAAGAGCTCAGCAATGCCCTATGGGCAGGAGCTGCTCCTCAGAGAAGGTGTGATGAGGTCCTGAGCCCACGTGAGCAGAAGGCAGTGCTGGGGCAGGCTGGGGCTGGCTCTCAGATGTGGTTTTCTCATGATCTGGTGTTTCTCATCACACACAGCACTTGCCTTGACAGCTCTCAAATGATGGACTTTCCTTCTCCTGAGATCCAGCCAGAAGAGGAATGAGAGCAGGTTAGCTGCCACAGCAAGAGAATAACAATAACAGCAACAGCTTAAGGGAAAAGCAAAGCCTGCCTGTGTCTCTTCCAGTCCTGTCAGATGTCTGGAAGCCACTTTCCTGGGACATGCTCTGTGCTCCCTCTCCATGAATCCACAGGCAAACACTCCAGTTTGTATCACTGGCTCCAGCTCAAGCCTGGCACTGGGACCTGACCTGCTGTCTCTTCCCACCCCCACTTCTCCTGGGACAGGCTCTCTCCGAGCTCCAGAGAAGGGAGAGGGGAGAAGAATATACCACCAGACTGGCACAGCCTGCTCATGTAATTTAAAGATGGTCAGCATGGAGAGTGTGAAACCCCCTGGGTGAGCTGCTGTGAAGGACTGGGCCTACAGACAAGGAGCAAAAAGATTTAGACAAGTCAGGCAGCATCCCTAAACACATCCATGATCCTGAAATGATCCCTTACCCCCTACCAAAGGAGCCACTGTACCTGGAATGTAATAAGAAAAATAAATAATAATTTCTTGATAAAGAAATGTCCTCCTGCTCTCCTCCAGCCTCTGACTGCTCTCCTCCCATTCCCTGCCTGCCTGCAGAGCCGCAGTGTGGACGGTGACATCCCTGTGGCGTGGCCCAGCCAGCAGCCTGGCACGAGCTCTCGCTGCTGCACGAGGCAGAGGACAGCAGAGCCAAGCAGCACATTCCTGGCATGCTGTAAAAGCTCTCCTCTGAGCTTAACCTCCGTGTTTTTCCTGGAATTAGGAGTGAAACGGGAAGCCAGCACTTCATCTGGAGGAGCTCTGCAGAGGCAGAGGGCACAGCGCAGCAGAAGACCCAAGGCAGTACATCACCTGCAGAGCTGTGCCAGCCCGGGCAGGGCCACAGGGGCACCCATGTGCTCCCCCTTGGCAAAATCAAAGCTAAAAAACACATTTTGCTTCTTACTCTTTCAGCACAAAACCAGCTTGTTACCAGCCCTCTGGCTCTGCAGAGCAAACCTGCTGCAGATGGCAGGGTCCTGGGGCTCCTGCCTGGCAGAAGAGGTTTCAGACACTGCGTGGGACAACCTCTCCCCCTCCCTGCCCAGCACCTCCCCTCTGCTGCTCAGGGTCCGTGGAGGTGGCACTGTGGACCAGATGTGGTACAAAGCACAATGCTCCTAGTGGTCCCAGCATCCCTCTGATGGGAAGCTTTGCATCAAGGTACATAGTGCCATTTGGCCATGATCTGGCATTTAAACATCCTGACAAGGCAGTAATTACCAGGGCACAGCTCAGATCATCTTACCATCATGGACCTCTCCAGCTCTACTTCCTGGAGCAGCTCTGCGAACTCCTTAAAGGACTCAGCTGTCAAGAAAAGAAGAGACTGGTCAGTGGAGCTGGGATGTGGCACTGAAGCATGGGATACATGCTGGGAGGATACCCAGCTCTGGCTGCACCCCCAGCAAAGGCTTGCCAAAACCCAGAGGAGAGGTGGCTCCTTTTGGCAGGAATGCAGTGAGGCAAGGCCATTGGTGAAGGCTGCCCACAAGGGAAATAACACCCTGTGCAGGGAGGATGATGTTAATTAGCTTTCATTAGCAAAGCCAGTAAGGCAGGCAGCAGGAAAGGAGCAAACAAGGGTGTCCTGATTTGGGTTAGAACAGAACTGATTCTGTTCAGTGATTTTACCTTTCTCCCTCTTACTCCCTTTCCCTTCCCATGGTGGGGGGAGAGGGAGCATATGTCACAGAATTGGTCGTTGGCCCAGCCCTGACCCTCGACAGATGGGAAAGGGCAGCCACTGGCACCAGGGACCACAGTGGGACAGGCTCTGCCATGGTGGGCAGGACAGGGCTTGCACCTCTGCCTGAGCTGGGAAGAGCTGCAGGTGTTTTCCAGGGCCAAGACTAGTCTGGGAGATGAAACCAGCCCAGAGTGACAAAGATTAGGTTCAGTACAAAGCCCATGTAGCTACAAAGGAGGTGTAGAAACTGTCACAGACCCTGACACCACTCCCCAAAATGTTAAAAATTAAACAAAAAGATCTCAAGGATCAGCACTTTTCTGGGAGTCCACCTGCAACAAAAATATGAAACTTTTCCCTTAACAAGCTGAAACAACAAGGTTTATTTGGCCTGGGGAAAAAAGAGGCTATGCAGGAGTGGTTGGCTCTCCTCACACCAACAGGGTTATCAGCAAGAGGGAACACTCAGCCTTTCTCCCTGCCCACCGAAGGAGAACACAGGAAGGGGCTGAATTTGTAGAGGGAGAGAAAACCTCTTGCACCAGAAGAGCACTGACAGCACTGAAACAGGGCGCTCTGCAAAAGCCTTGGTTCTCCAGCAGGCTGTAAGACAAGGCTGGGCAAACATCTGCCCACACATATGGCACACACTGGCTGTGTGCTGAATGCCTGCAGAGAACAATCTGATTGCCCCAGTGTTCCTGGGAACTATCTGGGAAAGGTTCCCACAGTGCCACTCACCACCTTGCAGCTGCTGGAGCAGCACCCTGTTGGGAACAGAGCTGGGGACAGGTCTGGCAGGCCTTGAGCTCACCCTCCCATTGCCGTGTGGAAAGCACAGAATGGCTTTGGAAAACCTACAGGAGCTCTTCTGCTTGCAGCTCAGACCCTGCCCTCCCTGCAAAGCACACTGAACAATTTAAAGACTGTCTGAGAATGAACCAAAGAGCCCCAGAGGCACCTGGCTGACACCAGAGCTCCTGAGGCATCCCAAGCTCCAGCACGCCTGACTTGGCAGGGTAATACATCAGGGAACACATCAGGCACATAGCGAGGACATACAGCAACAGCTCATCCCACGGACAAGGGGAAGGGATGCATTCGTGCTCCATCTGCAAGCTGAGGGCCCTCTCCCCTCATCCACAGGCAGTACCTTAGGAGCAGTACCTGTCCTTGTGCTCCACACCAGCTCTAATGCTGCTGCACAGCCAGCGAGTTCGAGCTCCCAGCGTTAGGGGATTCACGCTGCAGCTGCTGAGGCAGACACAAAGGGAAAACCACAGCCTCGTGACAGTCCCTCAGCTGGCATCATCAAAACACAACCTTCTTGATGAGTCAGTAACTTCTGAGTTCTCCAGAGTGAGGGCTTCAGAGACCAGCACATGCACATCCTAATGGTCTATCACACTCTCTGACAGGACTGACATGCTGACTTTCACTGGGGTTACTCAGGATGATGTGAAACCTGAAGCATACACAGACACCAGGAGCCCCAAGCCAGGAAAGGAATTACCTTGAGGAGAAAGAGAATCCAGACCTGACCTCACAGGGAAAATGTCAATGCCTAAAATTTTGACTAGATTTTTTTTTCCTTGTTCTACAAGAAGAGTCCAGGCACACATTTCCTGGCTGCAGCTACAGAGCCACTCACTGACTTTGTCCTTCACCACAAAAGTGTGGCTCAGGCTACATCCTGCTGCCAGAGCAGCAGTGTCAGGGATCACCAGTGGGGAACATGTGGGGGGACTGTGTTGATGCTTGCAAACCCTTCCAGAGCAGGGCAGATCTGAGCAGGGAGGCTACCTGTCATGCCACATGTGGGGACGACCTGGCAGTGACCCAGCTGGCCATGGCCAGCAGCATGCCAGGAACATCAGCTTCTTCAAAACAGGATTGCAGGTTCCTGTGCCTGGGAGGGAAGGACGAAGCATCTGATTTCATTGCTCTGATCATCTCTGAAGGAGCTGCTAAAGCAGGGTGCATCCACAACTATTAATGTCCCTGGGGAAAAAGCTGCTCAGGACAGACATCACCAACCCAGCACCTGTGTCCTGACTCACACTCGCCACCTTCCAAGCCCCTGCCTGACGAGCAGTGCTGTCAGCCTACTGTCTGCCTACACCGAGGGAGAACTGCACCATCAGTCAGCCACACAGATCAAAGGCCTTCCCTGAAGGACGCTAAGAAGTGCTTGTGAATGTTTTGCTTCATTTCCATATCCTGCACATCAAGTGAGCTCCCACGCAGATCTCTGGCACCCTCGCAAGAGATGGAAGCTGCTGCAGAGATGTCAACGCCCTGCTGCTGTTTTGGGAATAAGGCAGCCTTGCAAAGTGACCCAGCCCCAGCAGGCACTGCAGGGCTTGGTGGAGAAGGAGGAACAGCACAGGCTTTTTCGTGGGAGAAACCAGGGACCTCTCCTTGAAAAAGCAAAACAAACATTCCCCTAACAAAACAGAAGTAGGGAAACGTGCTGGTTTCACTGCAGTGTTTTACATTTGCTGTGATATCTCCTTGCTCTCCTCCACCCACAACTCCCCCATTCAACCTCTGCCACTTCCAGCAGTCTTCCTCGCCTGCCAAGCACCACAGCACCAGCTCACTTGCTGGCAGGCTCTGACCCTCCTCCCAGCACAGAGGCATGCCCACAGAGCTCTGTCCCCTCCACCCAAGAGAAGGGATGTTCCTTTCCTTGGGTGGCTGTTTGCTTCAGATCCCTCTGCTCACAGGAGGGACATTTGTAAGTCAATGCTTTCCCCTCCCTCATCCAGACCCATTTGGGAATTCAGCACCTCTACTGCCATTAGACTGGGAGGCTGACTCATTTCCAGTGGCTTTCACCTAGAGACTTCCCATAAAGGAAATCAGACTTCAAAAGGCAAACTGTAATCTGCTTTAAATTGCTTTAAATAAACTAACCCAAAAAACAGGCTTTGCTTCCTTCCCCTTCCAGCGATGGCCAGGAGACCTGACATCAATGTCACACTTCAACAACAGCCTGAAAAAAGCTTTTTTTTTTGGTTGTTCTTTTTTTCTCCCCTGCCACAAAGACAGAGACTAGTGATTATCTTCCACACATCCAGCAACTCACTGCTCCCAGCACTCTGCAGCCTAGGCCCTTTTCCAGGGCAGCTTTGGTTTTGTAAGATGTCTTCTGTGGAGCAAAGGAAGCTTTAGGAGCAGTGCTCACCTGGATGCGGAGATGTGGCCGATGCTCAGTGCCATGCATGCTCCCACACCACCTGCAGCACTGGGAAATGGGACCTGCTGGAAGGCCAGTGCCTGGCAGCACTGAGCAGGGCTGGAGCCATGGAAACCCTCTGCAAATTACCTGGTGAATTGGGAATGTGAAACTCTCCCTGTGAAAGATCAGCTTTGTGAAATGCTGGATCTGCAGAAACCAGCTCCTGATGCTGTTTGACAGCCAGAGAAATTGCTAGGGAAGAAGAAATGTTCTCAGTGACTGAAAATCTGCAGCAGCAAGAAGAAAACTTACCAATGTTGATCTCATCATCTGTCAGTGTGTCACCAATAAAGTCGAACTGAAAGGACTGCAACGTCTGGGAGAATTTCTGTACTGCTGAGGAGTAACCTGGGAAAGGAGAGAGCAGTAAGGCTGTGGATTAAGGCTGTGTGTTCTTGCAGTTGTTATACAGAAGCAAATTTAGCCTGAATGGAACAAAACTACAGAAAAACCCACAGGCATCCTGAGTTTAAGCACTTCAGATAACATTGCAATGTCAATAACCATGAGAGGCTGCAGAGAGAATTCCTTTGCTTTTTTTTTCTCAGTGTTGCTGAAAATGCTTCTGCAACACTAATGGATGCCCTGGATTGTGGAAACAGCTGATCAATAGCCTGGTGTCCTGCAGGGACACATTCCCTGCAGGAAAACACACAGCCACAAATGTAGCATCACCACCAGCACTGCAGCAGCAGATATCCCTGGTGCCACATAGGCATTGGCACTGCTCCTCAGAGCATGGAGGCTGTCAGACAGGCTCATCACTGCTCAAAGCATTGTCTCCACTAGAAAGGAGAAAATCTGTAGAGTCAGAAAATAAATGGGGGGGTGGAAAGACAGGACTTAAAATAACTGCCCCTCTGCAGGAGGTCATGGACATAAACAGGCCCTAAGAGAAGCTCAGCAGTGCCACAGCTGAGCACAGGGAGCTGGAGAGGTCACGCTGGGCTCCTCACAGCGTCTGCAGATGGCTCCAGGACCTGCTTGCAACTCACTGCTGAAGAAACTTTCAGTCTTGGAGCAAAGACACTTCCTGATGGTGGTTGGTAGCTCAGCCCAAATTATTTTTGGACTTTGCAGAGAAGTTTCTAGCCAAAAGATCCTTTGTGCCTTTGCATCTTGTGTGGCTGCCTCACAGCTTTGTCAGTGGCTCCGTTGTTGTGAAGGCATCTGCTGACAGTGGCAGAGGAGCTGCTGCCAGGATGGGGCAGCAGATCCCCAAATCACCCATGCAGCAAGGGCTGTGACAGCCACAGGTGACACTACATCACAAGAGAAACCACCTCCTCCTCCTGCAGAGCACAGGGAGATGTGCTGGATTGTACAGCCCCACATCAACCTCTGCTTCCTGCACAGTCACAGGCTTTTGGGAGGGTTGGTCTTTCTCCAGCAGCAAATACCTGAGAGACACACAGAAGGAGGCTGAACTTGCCTGACCTTAGCAAATAGGATGCAGACAATAAAGCAAAATCAAAGGAATAACTATGTAGGTTGATTTACATTGCTGTTTCCCCCAGTTTTGGACTCCAGTGACAGGCACAGTCCCAGGCTGGATTCCTTTGTGGGGGTGCACCAGAAGCAGAGGTCTCCGAAATTCAGGAAGCTGCAAGCGTGGAAGATGTGACAGCACAGAGGTTAACATGTAAACAGCTCACATAGCCCTGCTGTGCCAAACCAGAGCAACTCTGTGCACATGGCTGCTTTTTAATGGGTCTGCTTGTTTAAAACACTAAGGCATCCACAGTCACTTCTGGCATCAGCCATTAAAATGTGGGGGAAAATAACAGCCAAAAATGAGGTGTGAATTAGTGAGGAATGGTGTCTGCAGAGCACAGGCAACCCCCTGCATTTCCAGCCTGAGGAAAACAGCGATCCGAGTGTAATTTTGTTTGCTCTTTTCCACTGCAGACTCAGCAAAAAAAGAACTTATCACCACAGCAGCAAACACGGGGATTTCTGAAACACTGCTATGAAGGGGAGAGAAAAATTGGACAGCACTGAATTGGACATTGGGAGGGGGGTGGGAAAAATCAGGTGGCCCACGTGGTATCCCAGCAGGTCCCCACACTGCTGTGCTTCCCCAACCCTAGGTCAGGAGCACCCCGAGGACCCCGGAGCAGCTGCAGCACATGGGGACAGCCAGGTCCCTAGCCCAGGGAAGAGTGTGGCCTCCAAGCGCACACAGTCCTTGCTTTCCCCTCAAAAGCCTCTTCAGCAGTTTCCTCTGATGGGTCAAACCTTTGCTCCTGAATGGGCAGATTCAGGATGTAGCCTGAATGTGGCTATTTAAGCACAGCTGCGGGGGGAGCTGAGAGCACGTAAATGGGTGAACTCCAGCACAGAATGATGTCATTGATTTGATGCAAAACCTCAGCAAATAATTCACTCTCAGTCCCTGCATCCTTCGCTTCAGGCCAGGGTTGGGGGCTCTCATTCAGTTGTCTTTCAGGGGAATCTTTGTTCAATCCACTGCAAACCCTCATCATCCTCCCTGGATGCTGCTGGTGCTCCTCACCCAGCCCCTCCTCACTCCACAACTACGTTTGTTAGTGGGTGAGCTTCAACCACTCCAGCGAGGCCACATCTGGAGTAGTGTGTCCAAAACTGGGCTCTCAGTTCAAGAGAGACAAGGAACCACTGCAGAGAGTCCATTGGAGGCTAGGGAGATGCTGAGGGCACTGCAGCATCTCTGGAAGGAGGAAAGGCTGAGAGCCCTGGGGCTCTCAGTTATATTTACCTTTCAAAACATTGTCTATCCTTAAAGTTAATTTGCCAGTTGTCTAGCTGAAGGGAACCCAGGAGGATGTGCTACAAAACCACCCCTGACACTACCTTAACAGCAGAAATAAAAAGAAATGAGGACCCCTTAATCAGTGCAGTGCTGTTTGGTCTCACCTGTGACAAGGGATACTTTTCATTTTGGGGAGCCATCCTCATCCTCACTGTCAGCAAAGTCAGGGGTAGAAAGCCCTGGCTGTGAGGAGTGATGGTGTTGATTCACCCCACCATGCCATCCTGCTGGTAAAGGTGGAAGCCATCCCTGCTGTCCAACACCAAGGACATCCCTGGGAAGGTCAGACAGCTGCTTGGCACCAGGTGGAAACCCCACCACAGACAAACAAGTGTGGAGGATGTAGGGTTAGGAAAGGAGACAAGAAGTCAGAGGGAGCCAGTGCTGCAAACGCTTGGCGTGGCTCCTGAGGAGCCCTTAATGGAAACCAGACTCCCAGGACCAACGTGACTCCTCTGTACATGTACTGAGCCTTGGCTGAACACCAGCTTCTGAGAAGTCCTGCAGGAACAGGCAGGACAGACAGCACCAGGTACCGTGATGGTATCACCACTGCTGTTACAGCCACGGGGTGTCTGCTGGGGTGACTGTGGCTGCTGACCCTGCCATGCAGTGCCTGCTGGCACTGGCCACCCAGGAAACTGGAGATGCTCACACCCTGCAGGCTGTGTCCCTTGAAGGTCCAGCAGCCAGGACAGCACCAGAGCCCGATGCAGAGCATCATAACATGCTGCCGAGACACTTTCCTTGGTGGCACTTGAATGGTAGCATGGTGACACCCAGGGATGGGGCAGGGAAGCAGGGTTGAGAGAAAGGGATGAGCCGCAGCCACAGGAAAGCAGCTCAACAGCAGGAAGGGGCCACCACAGTCATGGAGCTGGGCAGGAAGAGGTCAGCCACATCTCTGTGCTGGGAGAGATAAACCCATATTCTCCCTCCTTTTAACAGACACTTGGCAACCTCTTATCTCCTGACTGATACAAACACCCCAGTTCTGCACACCCAAAGCCTGGCAGGAGGGAGAGGGTAGGGGCTAGGGAGATGTGGCTGCAGGCTCCGCCCTGCTTACACAGCACCAGGATTGTGTGTGAAGAGCTGGATTGCTCCTGAAGGGATAACACCCTGCTCCCAAGCCAGGGATGTCCCTGCAAACAGCATGGGAAGGCTCACCACCACCCCAAAGGACCTCGCCCGCTCCTGGTACAGCTCAGCTTGTTTCCATGGAAACACTCCGAAATGAATTCCACCAGAATCCTCTAGGACTCTCCTTCCTTCCAGCCTTCAGCAAGTGATGCCAACTTTCACAATTTGCAGTCACAATAATGTCCTCTTCTAGGAAAAACAGGGTCCCACCCCCCTGCACAGAGTAACCCCAGCCAGGCTGGGGCTGCTGGAGGGGGAAGGAGTCTCAGCTACAGCCACACCAGCTGCAGGAGGCACACAAAGGACCTTCTGCTCGTATTTATCTACCTAGGAACACACCTCCAGAACTGCAGCTATTGAAGGCTGTGACCCTCAGCCTGTCCACCAAAGACCTGGTGAAGATTCTCATTTCAGCCTTTCACAGCAACCACAGGGAATAGAAGACCACAAACCAGAAGTGTTGCTGTCTTTGCAGAAGCCATGGGCCTCTGAAAAAGCACTGGTTACCACCAGAAGCCCTGAAACAGGTTGTGGTTCTGCTTTTTGGGTGTAAAATAGAAGGAAATCATGGCCACAGGACAGACCCCATGGGAGGACATCACAGGGATGAGTGGACATGGCTGGAGATGGGGCACACAGGTGCCTCTCCTTGGTGTGTCACTGAAGCACATCTTTAATCAGCTTTGCACTCCTCAGAGGATGGTGCCACTTCCCCAAGTGTCCATCTGTGAGATTGCAATGGTTCTGTCATGCCAAGAGAGGAAACCACATCCCTGAGCATGTGGAAACAGAACTGCCACTGACAACAGCTACAAGGACCACCAGGACGTCTGTGCACCAAGGAAGGAGTGCAGTGCTTGGACTACCCCACCTACCACCACAGGGACATAACACAACATCAAGTGTCTCAGATATGCAGACAGAAATCATATAATATTTATATTAGATATAAACCCTCTGAAGAATAACAAAACACTCCTACTACAGAGAAGAGCAGCCACAGAGCATACACATCCCATCTGGCCGGACCAGACTGCCAGGACCCTCACGCAGGTTACTCATACCTAAATATCCCAATTTTATGACATGTGTGAGCTGTGCAGCCATTGGCAATGCCAGCACCACCTCTGCTTCTCCCTAGGATACAGCCAGGTGAGAACTGCTTAGATGTAAGGAGAAATTTCTTGACTGAAAGGGTTGTAAAGTCTTGGCACAGGCTGCCCAGGGCAGTGGTGGAGTCACTGCCCCTGGAGGTGTCTAAGAAACATTTAGCTGTGGTACTCAGGGGCATGGTTTAGTGGTATGGTGGTGACAGGTATGGTTGGACTTGATGATCTTAGAGGTCTCTGTCCAACTTGGACAGTTGAACCAAGATGAGGCTTCAGCATCCCTGTTCCATCTCCAGGAAGGTGCCAGGATGCCCCTGACCACAGTGGAAGCAGTTAGGGGATGAGCAGCTAGCAAAGATGACCCTGGAGGAACAAGCCACTCCTAAACTTCTGCATCTGACTGACTGACCACAGCACCAAGCCACTTAGCAACAGCTTCAACATTCCATAAGGAAAACCTCAGAAGATTCTGAGCTATGACAATGCAAATAAACAGAGCAAACCCAAGGAGCAGCTCCATGATTGTATTTTGCCGCCTTCTCCTCCAGCTTGAAAACAAAAATATCAAAACCACATTTCTCTCTTTCAAATAAGCAAAGAAAAAAAAAAAAAGACAATAAAAGTTCACTCTGTACTTCTATAAGAGCATTTGAAGCCAAGAACACATTTTAGGGTTAGGATCTGAACTCTGGAAATCCATCTTTCTCAGGGACATGTTGCAAGACCCTGATGCACAACAGCTGAGGATGCACCTACATTTCCTCCCAGCACTTGGTCACTGCAGAATGCTCTCTGCTTCCTCATGGAGAGCTGTGCCACGGGACATGCAGAACGTGAGAAACACTGTCCTCCTCCAGTGTGCAAAAGAGAAGGCTGTGATCCCTGAGGGGTAAAGAATGTGCCCATTGTTACCAGCTCCCACTGAAGAATCTCTCAGGGAATTGCATCACGAAGAAGATGGGAGTTCATCCACACTGCCAGCCTGGAGAGGAGGTTCTGGACCCAACCCACTGCTGCCAGGGGATCCTCTGCACTCGGAACAATCCTTTATGAGCCAACACACAAAGCATTTGGCCATGGGGCTGGATTCTGCTCTGAGCTGTTGCATTTGATTTACACAGCATGTACTAACTGCATGAAGCCCTCAAACATTGTCCCACCAAAATACCTCAGCTCTGGAATCAATGAAGCTACCTCAACTGAGCCCAGATGTGCCATGAGGAACAAGTCCTGACTCACAGAACTCTCCTAAATACTCCACAGCTGCTCAAACACAAAAAATATACTGGGCTTTTTTCAGATGAGGGGAAAAAACAATCTTCCTGTCAGCCTTCTAGGTAGTCCCAAATGTACCCAAGCCTCCTGGGAGGAAGACAGGACTCCTGTTACTGCACAAACAAGGGATGCTCACCATCAGGCAATTAAAAACAGCCCCAGCACAACGCAGTGCTTTGCATTAACCCATGGCATGCTGTCTGTGAGTGCCCTGAGGCTTTCTGGATGCTGTGAGCATTCAGAAATACTGCCACACTTCACAAAGGTCATTCTTCACACCCTGACATGAGTTTTCCACTTGCCAGAAGTAAATGGCTAGCAGAAACTTCTAAAAATAGCGACTATCTTTAGCTGTACTTTACAAACCTCTTGCACAGGAATTTACTGGATGTCTAATACTTCTGTTCTATCTTTATCTTTTCTAATCAGTCCTTTATTGACTGAATCTTTCACAAACTGCCCCTTCCCTACTACAGTCAATCTAGCACAGGCTCCAAGGAGAAGAGCAGGGCTGTGCTTCAAGTACCAACACAATTCTCAGTAACCCTCCCTACCTGGTGGCCTGCTGCTTTGCAAGCTGCTTATCTGTCCTCTGTACCATCACCTAAACTTACACATCACCCTCCCCTTTTCCCCTGCCTAGTTTCCATTTCCTGTCCTACACCTGATTTTTTTAGCCTCATTAATTCTCCTCCTTGCCCAGGCAACCTTGTGGTAAGAGCACAAACTTGCTCAGCAGGCTTATTTCCTTTAGTTATTGTTTAATTATAAAAACCAAGAGACCAACACAGCAACTCTTGACCTTTCTCTTATGCTCCTTATGTTTGTCTTCTCTCCCTGCTGACTGATGGAAACCTGTTATACCACACAGTAACACTTCAGAAGACCTGTCAGACCTTGTCATGCTGGATCCAAGATCAAGGAAGTCAAACACACAGAGAGGCTTTTCTGGCTGCCATGAGCAGGAGGAGACCATGGGTCTTCTTGCCAACCACTCAGAAGTTGGGCAATGCAACATATCAGCTCAAGAAAAAGACCCAACCAAAAATGAGAGAAAGCAAGCAAGGCTGAAAGGACAACAAAGTTTGGAGGCATATTGGTCTGCTGGGGAGAAAACTGGAAGTGAGTGATGGAAGTTACAGCTTCTGGGGAGAATGGTGAACTCTTCCCCAACCTGTAGCTGAGTGAACACCAAGTATCTTCTCCAGACCTTCACAGTAACAGGCACCACTGATGAAGACAAGCACACAGCCCAGCCTGGCAGGGACAGCACACATTAACCCCTGTGCTCTCCCCACAAACTGCAGCATGACAACACCAGCTCTGGCACCAGCTCTTCAGTGAGTGCTCCTCATGTGAGTAAGAGGTAAAACTACATTTTGCATGCCTGAATTCTTCAAAGTACAATTTTTCACCTCTGGCATTTTTCTGGCCTTTCAAGCCAATGTGGCAGCCCTGGAAAGCTGGAGGAGTTCCTCCAGCAAAACTGGGAAAAGACACAAGGCAGAGAGCCCAGAACACATGGTTAGCTGAAATGGATGTTATGGAAAGCTTAGCAGCCTTAGAAATCAGCAAAAATACTGAAATGTGCATTAAGACATATTACAGCTACAATTTATCTCAATCATACATATGATGACATCCATCCAGTATGTCAGAGGGGAAACCACCAAGTTTCCTCCATTACTTTGAACCCCAGGTTTACAGACAAGTTGCCTTCAAGTGCTCCCACTGCCCCAGAGGGCCAAAGGGGCTGGCAAACACCTGCAGTGTTATTCCACCCCAAACTCTCACAACAGGAACTCCTTCATTTGTGATTGAGCTCCAACAGGAATAACTATTTTTCCAGCAAATACTCAAAAGGTCACAGATGCAGAGAAGATTCACTGAGGAGGAAACACTGCCTTTGGTACCACAGACCAAAACCCAACTGTGCTGCTACACCTGCATGAATTTCAGACCAACTGATGTCCAAATCCAATAGCCACTACAATGGTGAACTGCTCAGCACCACTCTGGAGTGTTCTGAACTTGAGGGAAGGACGGAGAGCCTGCCAACAACTGTAGAGCAATGGGAACGCTGCCCAACTCCACAGGCACCCCTGCCACAGAGGAAGGTGGTGCCAGTGCTCCTGTGCTGGAGCAGTCAGCAGCCCCCAAACCCCTTTCAGGAGGGCTCTAAGGGCAGTGCATGGTAATGGTTCCCTTCCAAACATCAAATACCAAGGCTGCCAGGTGCCTGCCCCAGCAGCAGAGCACACCGAGGCTGCCGACGGGTGCAGGGATGGCAGTGCCAGGTGAGCTGTGGCTGCAGCAGTTGGATGTCACGGGGAGGACCCAGGCTGGGATTCAAGCAGGCAGAATTCAGACAGCAGAAGGGTGAGGCTTGCATGTGGCTCTGTCTGCTGCACCTATTTATGTAACTATTTATTTCACCATCCCATGGAGGCCAACTGCCTTTTCCAACAGCCCTTCCCAATCCTGGAGAAAGGGCTTAAGAGATGGTGAGCAAAGGACAGACCCTATGAAAAATAAGTAAAAAGCCCCAAAAGCTGAGCCATGGAAAACAATTCTCTCCTCCCTCAGGAGGGGTGAGCTGTAGAGGAGAGGCCAGGCAGCCCACTTCCCAGGGTCACCAGGAGAAACTTGTGTGAAGCAGCTGGTCAGTAAGGACAGAGTAGAGCTGCCCAAATCCTTGAAGCGCTTCAGGCCACCCAGAGCTCCTCAGCTCTGAGAGCAGCTGAGCAGGCTTCTGGCATGGCTGCTTTGGCGCAAGCGGCAGGAGAGGGTGTGCTCCAAGAGCCACGGCTCCCTGCTGCACAAGCAGTACGAACATGGGGAAACAAACACGAAAACAACAGACTTTTATCCGGGGCAGAGCATTAGCAATCCCCACAGAGAGATCTTATGATCTGCAGGGCCATCAGACCCATCTCGTTCCAGCTTTCCAGGAGCCACCCTTCCCAGGCAGGGGCAGGGCGAAGGCGGCTGCGGGGAGCGAGAGAAGCCAGCAGCAAGCTCCTCCGGCACGCGATGAGTTCAGAGTTTCCTTCGGTAAGGGTGCAGGGGGGACCGGGCAGGAGGCCAGATGAGTCACACACGGGGCAAGGGCGGGACTTGGGAGCAGCTTACGAGCGACCCAAAGCACTTCAGTGTGGGGAGGAAGGTGCATCCCCCCTGCACCAGGGCTGGGAGATGCTACCAGCACCAACAGGGCACACCCCGTGACAGCCAGCACCTCCTGGGAGACCCCTGGGCACCTTCTACCTGTCCAGCACCAGGATGGCCTGGACCCACCTGCTCTGTGCAGCACCTGCTGAGAGCTACCCCACCTCTGGGCACCTCTGCGAGCTTCACGTCCCATGAGGACTAGGGGGTTTGGCTCTGTGCCCCCATCAGAGAGGTCCCCAGTTCATAGGAATACATCATATCCCTTCTTCTCCATTTTCACAGCTATTAAGTTTAGTAAGATTAATGAAAACACTCATTTAAAAATATCTAGCCTCAGCACTTCATAATCAGTCCTGGCTGGAGGAACAGGATAAAAAAAGGAGACTAGACTGCAGAGAGCACCCTGAATTCTGGGCTTATGTTTATCAACCTGCTCAGCTGCTCTTATCATCATCCAAAAACTCCTAGCTGCACATTCACCTGAACAGAAGATTCAGTGACAAAAAAGGGCACCAGCCACAAAGGCAGAGTTTGGAGATGCCCCAGAAAGGAAAAGCCAGCAGGACCTGAGGATGGCTGCTCCTGATGGAGCAGCTCAGCTGACAGCTGTGAGCAGTCTGCAAGGCAAAACAAAGGCCAACATGGAGGAGTTCACCATCACTAAAACAAAAATGAGAAGTTTCCAAAAGCTTTTTTCTTCACACATATCAGAAACTCCACCAGAAGTTCTACATGTTTGAAATGTTCATTTAACGCTCAGTAAGAAAAATGCTGCTGCCTGCTGAACGTCACCAGCAGCATCAAAGGAGCTTTCATTTTGGTGTGTTCAGCACCTGTAAAGTGACACTGCTCATTCACAGAAAGAAGGTTCTATAAAGCTCACAGTTCTGCACACTGTGCAGAAGCTCTGACTTCTGACAGCTCTCAGCAGCAAAGCTCCTGCTCTGTCAGGGGAGATCCTGCTCTGGCAACATGCTGTGCCACAGCCTGACACCCACGGCACACTCTTGCCCCCTTTCCCATCAGGGAATGGATCATCTTGGCACTTTCAGCTCCTCCTTTCTGATGGGATCCTCAGCCAGCAGCCACAGATGGGTGCTAGAGCCATGTTCTCCATGCAGGTACAGTGTGGCACAGGGCTGAGGAGCCACATGGCCACCCCTGTGCCACGGTGAGGTTGCCACCTTCACAGGCAGCACAAACGAGTGGTGCCACCTTTGCCATCCCGTGAAGCCAGGCTACCACACAGCAGGACAGAAGCTACCTAGAAGCACACCAGTAGTTCCAGTGCAGTTACCAGCATGCTACAAACAGAATTAATTCAAATATTCCAAAAATTTCTCTAGAAAAGAGGCAGAAAAGCTGAGTCTTCACATGGTGACTCAGGAGGAAACTCTTTGGTCAGCAGCAGCGCTGCTGTGAGCCTGTAGGCTGTCAGACACGTTACAAAACATGGATAACACCCACATCCTCCCAGGGAAGGAGCCAGGAAAGGCAACAGAAGATGGATCAAAAACTCTGCATGCCTCATGTGTGGCAGAAAAAAATATACTTAAGCACAGGAAAACAACTTAGCCTCTTGCCCTCGCCCTTTGTGCTGAGGTATGCAGGTGAGATCTAGGGAAGCATATCAGGAACCTGATCAGGCGAAAAAAGCCACCACCAAATACTGTGTGTTGGTTTGTTTTAAGGTGGCCCAGAGCTGGTCCCTAGCCTGTTCCCCAGCCCCTGAGCTGGCAGGGAGAGGGCTGGAGCACGGTGCTACCAGAGCAGGGGCTGCCAGTGGCCCCAGCTGATATTCCTGCCCTGGGCTTCCTATCAGCAAACCCAGCCCTGGGCACCCCTTGTGCTGGAGACAAGGATATGGATGGAGTAGCTGTAATCCACACAGAGCAAACACAACAGTGCCAACATGCAGGGTGAGCATGCTGCCCCAGCCTGGAGCGAAATCTAACACACACACTTCAACGAGCCCCCAAACATGGGGTAAGATAGGCTTTGCAACTGGAGCTGGCAGATACTGTGCATGCTCCACGTCCCTCCTGCCTGCATCTGACAACAGGGCTTTGGCAGCTGGGGGAAGGTTGGCTCTTGGAAGGGATTTTTGTCCATTTTTTCTGCTATTGTGTTTTAGTTACTGGTTAAAGCATGTCTGGTTTAGATTTGCATCAACTTAAGGCCCTAGATGCTGTTCACAGTGCCTACAGCCCAGGAGAATGAGCTGCTTCATCACCAGCCGGCTGCAGAGAGGCTCTCCTCCTCCCACCCATCCCCAGGATGCCTGCAGAGCACAGATGCTCACCAGGGAGAGCTCAAGTCCCCTGTGTCAACACACAGACACAAACTCCTTCTGCAACCTGAGCATCACTTCAGAGCTACTACAGGGGACAGGGAATTTGAACTCCCCCTCTGCTCAGAGGCAAAGACACAAGCCCACAGATAAAAAAAGCGATTCCTTTCCAGGGGAAGGACTCCCATTTGGTGGCTATCACTGTGGACAGGCTATGGGGTCAGTGATGGCAGAGCACTTCAGTATCACTACTGTAAATGGCATTGCTTGTCACCAGCCCGGCAGAACACTGTGTTATCTACCCAAGGTCTCCGTGTGCACAGCTTCCAGGTGCTCCTGCTATCAGCTTTGTCACACGATGGTGCTAGCCACCGCCTGCTGCACTGCAGCACAGTGATACTCAGGAGCACATAGGTCTCTAAATCCTCAAGTAGACATTGTAATTCTGTTATTGCATGCTTTGGGGTTTCCCTGTGCAGAGACAGATGATCCTTGTGGGTCCCTTCCAACTCAGGAGATTCTATGATTCTTCTATTTTGCAGAGGATCCTGCTTCCTTGCTAAATGTCCTTAGCTTACTGAGTGCAACTGGTTTAGGTCTAGGAGATGTCTAGGTTCACACAACATTGCCCTAAAGCAACGGACTGTAAGCTGGATATAGATCTGATGTCTCTTCAGACAACTAGAGCTAAGAAGTTAGGAGAAAACTAAAGTTAGCAGCAGTAGCTGCAGCCCTTACTGGATGAAACCCCTGGTGAGGATGGAGAAGACTAGCAAGAGGCAGACAAGTACAAGGAGAACACATTATTGCTAGAAGGCAGTGATGTATTTTCCAGCAAGTCATTTTTCCCCTGCTGAAGTCCAGAAAGAGCTTAACACTAGCTGCTACAGTGTAATGTGCTCCAGGAGAGAGGGGGAAGGTGTCCCTGCAGCAGTGAACCATCCCTGTCTGGAGAGTCAGCCCAAGGCAGCTCTTCCCAGTGCCACCAGCACGGGTGGAAAACCAGGTCCACAGTGAAGCAAAAGACTTCAGAGGAAAAACATCAGAGCATGACTAACAGACCTGTATCTGTGTTCCTCCTCTGTGATGCTTTTCCCAAGGTCCTCCCTTCGGAAGGTGACTGAAGAGGCAGGAGGGCTGATACCCACCTGGACTCAGCCCCCCTCCAGGCAGGAGCCTTCATCCGCTCGCTCTGCCTGCAGCTCCAGGCTGAGGGTCCCCTAGGCTGAGGTAATACATCTCCAAATGCAGGGACAGCAGATTGGCCAAGCTAACGAGGCCACTGAGACTCTGTTCAGCTGACTAGAGCCAGCCGGGGCAAATTCTTTGTTCTGAAAGCCATGCCTGCTGGTACAGGGTGTGATCCGGCACCGTTCAAGTCAAAGCTTGGGCACCGACTGTTGCTGGGGCACAGCACTGGGAGAGTGCAAGGATACAACTGGAGGAGAAAGACGACAACAGACCAATTTTCAAGCAGTCAGATCCATTCAGCAGCAGCTGCATTAGCAACCTGTGCACATGAGCAGCTCTCCTCTCTCATGTCTAGCCAGTGGCATCAGAGAAACTGCTTATACAAGTCTTGTTTGGGCTCCAGATCCCCCTGGTTATACTGGGCAGTTTAACGAGCAGCTTTCTGTGAGACAGAAGGCCTCTGTGCACCCACATGGATGATTTCTAGGCACATCTTCATTAATGTGCCATATGCTGGCTCCCAACTAAGCTGTCTTTGTGGGACAGGGTATTTTTAACACAGCCACGGCAATGCCAAGCCCTGCCGGGAGCACTGAGCAGAGCTAATGTTTGCCTGGAGAGCCACAGCCTTTGCTGTGCCAGCAGAAGGGCACGCGTGGGACGCACTCCTTCCTCTTCCCCCTTCTCCAGAGGAGCTTTAGGTTTGTTCAGACATGGGCAAAAACCAGCATCCGGCTGTAACACACTGTAGCAACAGACCCAAGCCTTTGTCTCTGCAGGCAGCACATGGGCTTTCTGCAGGAACCTGGCAGGCAGGCAGGCCACTGGAGGTGGCTTTAACCTCACTAAGATACTGCATTCAGTTGACACTCTGCTCTCTACACTCCAAAGCATTAAAGCCCCAACCACAACCTCCAACAGCACAGAAACTTGAGAAGAACAGGTGTGTTATGCTGAGGACCACAGAGCACCCTGGGCCAGCAAGCAAGCCCCAACACTGCAGTGCTGTAGGAAGAGGGTGACAGCAGCAACCTTCCCTGGGTCCCCTATTCACTCCCATCCTCAGGGAAAAGCTCACCTAGTCCCTTCTGTCACAGACTGTCCTGTGCTTTGCAGGCACAGACACCTCTATACATTGCTTTATCATGTTACCCTTCCAGGATAAACCTCTTTCACTGCCTGAGGAGCCTGGCTAACTGACATCCACAGTCAGAGGCAATCTGCAAATCTTTATGCAGTGCAGAAATCAAGTTCAAAACCAAGCAGGCAACGTTTGCTTGAGAACTCAAAGCTCTCCCAGCTTCAAAGGACAGTTTACACCATTGCAGCACTCATACCTTAATAAAAAGAGCCTCAACCTGACATTTCTCAAACTCCATTTGATATATAATTGTGGGAGAAGAACAAAGACCAGGGGGAAATGGATGATTTTGCATTACCACACACAGCAGAGCGGATCAAGGAGACTTCAAAAAACCCAACAGATTAAGCCACAGACAGAAAATGCCATAACGAAGCCTTTCTCACAACAACTATGACGCTACACAGTCACCTACTTCTGACATCCTTGCCTGTGGCCTTCAGCATGCAGCAAGTTTTGTCTGCAACATCAGCACTGGCACCACGGCACAGGGCTCTGAGCTCCAGGACACAAAGAAGCTGCTTCCAGGACTGAATCCTCAGTGCCCATGCCGGACCCTGGCCAGCCTGAGGGGACAGATGAATGCCAGCCTGGCCTGACCAGTGCAAGGCAGACCTTGCAGTTTCCATGGGAGCCACTGAGCAGAGCAGAGCTTGGCTAACCCCCCAGCCCCAGGGAGGAAGGCTAGAGCCCCCAGGCCCTCTCCCTCCCTAGCTGGGGTCAGGCCATGGGCGAGCTTCATCACTGTCAACACAACATATAGGACCAGCCCCATCACTTGGCACTGCCAGGGACTCTGCATACTCCTGGCATGAAGAAGAAAGGATGCAGCCAACTTTTCAACAAAAATAACTCCTATTTCTGCCTCAAAGTAGGTTATTTGCTGTCAGTGAATTTCACGCCCAGTATTATTACAAACGAACAATATTTTTCCCTGCTTTAGTCAGTTTAATTTCTCATCTGGCACAACCTCATACTCAGGCAACTGAGTAGTCAACTGTTGGGAGTTTTTCAGCCACTGAAAGAGGCAGTGAAATGGCTGTTAAGTGCCCGAGGATCCATGGCAGGGCGTGGGGAGCTGCATGGCACTTGGCAGGGCTGTACCCATGCTATTGTATTTATTTCAGCTGCTAACATGTCAGAGTTGGGTGGGTGGGGTGGAACCAATTTCTCTTAATTCCTTGAAAGGCAAGAGGAGTTTAAAGCACTGAAGGGCACCCCTTTTTTGAGTACAGCCTCCACTTCAGACAAAGACCTGAAGCACCACCTGCTCTGCAGAAGGGAAACTGAGGCACAGAGCAGACCAAAGGAAGCTGAAGTTTCCCCTTGCTCTGTGGAGCAGGACAGCATGACTACAACCACGAGAAGACACCTTCCCGTTTGTGTGGGCTGTGGCAGCTGGGGAGGGCTTTTCTGCAGCCCCTCAACATGTATCCACGTGCTTTGGAGCAGCACGAGCCATGGCTGCTGCTGGAAGCCTTCCTCCAGCCTTCTTTCCATCCCAGCTAACCTGTGTGGGAGCTGCTCCTGGCTCTGCCTCACCACAAACCCCACAGAGGCTGCAGGCAGGGCTCTCCAAGGATGGCTTCCAGTGCTGGCCCCTGGATAATGGTGCAGGGCAGAGCACTCCCTCCTGCTTCTCCCTGCTGAGGCGCAAGAGGTAGGGAAGCCCTGCTGCCTGGGAAAGCACTTACCCACGGCCTGGCTGCACTTCCAGCCTCTCCTGGCTTGGGGAAGGGAAGGAAAGTTCAGCTTTCCACTAGAAATGTGAAGGGAAGCTGAGATCAGCAGACTCCTGCAGAGGGGCAGCAGCTTGCACGCAGATGAATTTCTTCACCAAGGCCCATGTCCCGCAGCCATGGATTCCCACTGCCCTTGCCTCCCCATCTGGGAGCTCAGGAGCAGCATTTCTGGCTTGGCAGCTGGCAGGAGCAATGCTCCAGAGGTATGTCAACAGATAGGCTCCCTGGCAGATCTCCACACCATGGCATCTCCCATGGGAAGGAGAGACTCGCCTCTCCTCTCCAGGATAGCAGGCAGGCCACCCATGAGCACAGCCCCATGGAGACTTCACTCGTCTCCTAGAGAAAGCACTGACTGCCACTTGTGGGGATCCCTTAGGGGACCACTTCACCCAGACAATTCCACCCAGATTAACAGGAGCTCTCCTCTGGGTCACTGTGAGCCTCGAGACCATGGGGTATTAACACCAGTACATGAGTGTGGAGTCCAGACATGGCTGTCTTAAGCCTGCTACCCATGGCATGTCACAGCCAGGTCAGACTCCTGGTGATCCACCACGTGCCATCCTTGACCATCACCCAGATGGGTTTAAACTGGGAAATGGGAGGAGTGTGTGCATTTGTAAAACAAGCAATCCATGTAATTAAAACAGCACACCTACAGCTACACACACACCACTGGAAGCACCGGATATTCTGCAGCTTGAACAACGTGTTTCAACAATTGGCACTCCAGTTCCCACTTTAATTTGCTACAAATATGAATATGGTGGAACTAATCTACCAGTGAAAGGGCTACAAAAAAAGTCAAAAGACATCCAAAAATCTCCAATGGAAGCCAGTGAAATAGCACTTACTAGCTGTTGGATGCCTCACTTGTGCTGCTGACATAATACCAATTGGGATTTGTTCTTTTGTAGCCTCTAAAGACTCCACTGGAACACTCCTAATATTTTACTACCCAGCAGGTAGGCTGAGACAACCTTAACTGGCCAGACACTTTCCATGAGAGCACTGTCAGCAGCCAAGAACAGAACAACGCACGCGCTCCTCGTATCAGCGACGACTCAGAACCACCCAGCTCACCCAGCACGTGAGCTGAAGGTCCTGCAGAGCTCCATGTAAAGTCATGCTCACTGTTTTCCCCTATTACTTGGCAAATGGAAAATAAAAGACAACTTTGAGCAGCCTCAGATTAAGCCTATGCAGACTGTGTGTAACAGCAGCCGACGTAAAACCCAGCAGACCCCATAATGCCCAGCAGACCCTACTTCCCTGCCGTGCAGGAACTGCTCTTCTCTTCTCTGGAGCCTGTGGGAGCACTGCTGTGCTCACACAGTTCACAGGGACACGTGTTTGTTCCCAGCCCGCGCTGCTCTGAGCCTTTTGTTGGGTGGCTTCCATCACCGTGTGGGCTGCAGAGCTCTCCAGCTGGAGACAGCAGGTGTGGGCTGGCTCTGCAAGCCTGAGCAATATGGGGGATTGATTTGCTTTAAATCTGATGTTGGAGTTTATTCATTAATTAATCAGCAGACACACAGACAGCATCTACACCTTTAACATCACCAAGGGCTGGTACCCAGCACAGTGAGTCAATACCTTATCACAGAATCATTCAGGCTGGAAAAGACCTCTAGGATCATCAAGTCCAACCATCCACCCAACACCCTCATGCCACTAAACCATGTCCCTAAGTGCCATGTCTACATGTTTTTTGAACCCCTGCAAGGATGGTGACTCCACCACTGCCCTGGGCAGCCTGGGCCAATGCCTAACCACTCCTTCAGGGAAGAAATCTGGTACAGTTTAGCCAAAGCTTTAACCAAGAAGGTGTCTCACCCACTGAGAGAGTAAAGTGGAAGACAGGACCTCTGCATTGAACACAGGTCTAGCCACAACAATCATCATTATTAACCCTCTACCTTGATGAAGAAATCTCTCTCTCCCTTCTGTTGAGACCTTTGCTGGCAGTTGCTGAGGGACAGATCCATCCCACAGCACTGCCATCGTTAGCCACTGCTGTTACCAACTGGGAAGAAGGATTTACCAACCACCAGCCTGAGGGCATCAGGCAGTTGGTAGCCCCAAATTCCCATCTACAGCCCCACACCTGCAGGATTCAGAGACAAAGGCCAAGAAGCTATTTAAAGTTATCTGAAAAGTAAAGGGCAGGGGGTGAATCTGCAGGGGCCTGAGGGAAGCCCAAGAGGGTATCAGCAACAGCACTCTCCCCAGCCGTGCTCAGCAGCCTGCTCTGCCTGGCCACTCCCTGCCTCACTCCTAAAACAGAAAACAGCATAAAAACACCCCCCCAGCACTTCAGGGAAGAAATGTAGGGTTTCCACAATCCTGTGCTGTCTGGGTGTACTCAGTTTCCTTCTACTTCTCCCTTCCCTCCCTGCTCAGTCTCACTGGGACACATCTGCTGACCCAGCAAAACCTCCTCACATCCCAGCTCTGAGCACAGCACTGGGGTTTAGGAACACTGAAAATGGAGAGGGCTTTGAGCAAAGTGATGAAGAAAAGCAAAGCATCTACATTAACAAGCAGGCTTGTTCAAATCCCTCTGGTTTCCATTTTGTTGTTTGGTGCATTTTTTTCCCCTGGACTAAGCAGAGATTTGGGGACTTTCAGTAGCACATTTCAGGGTCTGACAGCCCTGTGACGTCTGCTGTTCCAGTCATACCAGCTTTTGTCTCCCCTGTTTTCCAGCTGGGCAAACACAGGCTATTCCAGCCATGGCCTTGATAACAAGGAAGCTCTGAATTATTCCTAACAAAAGGGCAGCAGCTAAACCGATTAATACCAACTGAAAACCAACCAGCTGGCAAGAAAAGCAGCGTACCACCAGAGCCTGCCCTGCTGAGGTTTTCAATTGCCTTCACTTGGCCCGGTGCAAGCACAGCACTCGCAGCTGCTGTGCTGTCATACTCCTTGGGCCATATTCTAATGAACACAAGAGCAGAGAAGATGTGAGAGATGACACAGGGTAAGATAACCTCTAGATCAGCTCTTGGAGGAGAAAAAGAAATCTAAGCAGACAGACTGCTCAAGTAAAGCATTAAACACAGAGGACTGTGTGGTTTCAGATGACACAACCTGGCCCAGGTCCCTTGGATAGTCTCAAACAGTACTTCTGAACAAGTGACTCCCTTAAAGTCAACACTGAAATTGACACTTAATTGGAAAACATTCTCATCATTGTTAAAAAGAGAATAAACACCTACAACAAAAGAAGGACTAAAAGCTATCTCTGGATGCAGACCTCTCACTCTCACAAAGGGCCATCCTGAGGAAGCAGGGCTAGGTGACGAGGTGACCTGTGCAAAATAATAAAGCACCTTCCTCAAGCAGGAGATTAGTCTCCCTGAACGAAGGCAGTGCCTGGAAGAGCTCAACCAGCTCAGCAGCTGATGCCCTGTGATGCAGCAGGGTCAACCCAGCTTCACCTGGATGATGCCAGGGGGATCAGTCCAACTGGCCCAGACAATGGAGTGCGACGTCCCCACGCAGGGCCACCTCTGGATGGACACCCAGGAGTGCCCAGCTGGCCGTTAGGTGCTCGTGGCCTGCCAGCCCACCCCAAAGCGATGCCAGCACTGAAGGCAGCTAGCTGCCAAGCACCAGGGTCCGGGGACACGAAGCTCCGTGGGAGCCAAGCCGAAAGTGGGCTTCCAGAAAGACGTCTGCAGGGTGATGCTCGAGCAGGAAAAATCCCCTTCAGCCCAGGGCAGAGTGGCACCGGCTGCTCCCGGGGCAGCCCCGACAGGTTCCACCCGAGAACCATCCCCGGCCCATGGCCAGCACGGTTGCTGAGTGGCAGGACACGGCCCCCGGTCCTTCTTCTCTTGCCAGGGCCGGAGGCCGACGGTTCCCCGGTCCCTCCCCGCCGCCGCTCTCCACCCCGCTCACCCCGTATGGCGGCGATCAGCGCGTTCCCGTCCTTGATCACCTCCTTGATGAACTTGTTGGTCCTCTCCAGCTCCTGCTCGTAGCACTTGAGCCGCTCTCGGAAGTCAGGGCTGTCCAGGTAGCAGTCGCTGAATTCCAGCGGCGGGTGCCCCATGGCTCCGCCGCCGCTGCCGCTCCTCCCGCCGCGATGCTGCGGGGCGGACACGGCTACCGCGCCCGGCCCCTACCCCCGCCCCAGGACCGGCCCCGGGAGCCCCGCGCCGAGGCCATGCCAACCGGCACCGCCCCAACGGCACCGCCCGACCGCCTGCACGGGGCCAACCCCGGGAGCACCGAGCTGCGAGAATGAAATGGGATCGGCTGGGATGGGATGGGCTGGGGCGACCCCCGCCCGCCCCCGCTTCCGGCCGCCCCGCCGCTGCCGGGAGCTGTAGTTCGTGGAATAGTAGAATCATGGAATTACGGAATGGTTTTGGGTGGGAGCTTTCAAGGTCATCTAGTCCAACCCTCCTACAATCAGCAAGGACATCTGCAACTAGATCAAGTTTGGTCAGAGCCCCAAACAACCTGACCTGGATTGGTTCTAGGGATGGGACATCTCCCACCTCTCTGGGCAACCTGGGACAGGCTCTCACCACCCTCAGCATCAAAAGTTTCTTGCTTCTCTCTAGTCTAAATCTCCTTCTTTTTTCAAACCATGGTTTCAAACCATCAGCCCTTGTCCTGTCTCAACAGATCCTGCTAAAAAGTCCCTATCTTTTTTATCAGCCCCTTTAAGTACTGGAAGGCTGCAAGAAGACTGGAGCCTTCCCTTCTCCAGGCTGAACAACCCCAACGCTCTCAGCCTGGCCTCACAGCAGAGGGGTTCCAGCCCTCAGATCGTTTCTGTGGCCTCCTCTGGACCCACTACACCAGGTCCATGTCTCTGCTGTGCTGAGGACTCCAGAGCTGGCCCCAGCACTGCAGGTGAGGTCTCCCCAGAGCAGAGCAGAGGCAGAATCCCCTCTCTGCCCTGCTGGCAACACTACTAGGGATGCAGCCCAGGACACAGTTGGCTTCTGGGCTGGGAGCAGATATTTCTGGGTCACATGCAGCTTTTCACCCACCAGTATCCCCAAGTCTTTCTCCACAGAGCTGCTCTTCAGCCTTTCATCCCCAGCCTGGCTTGGTACCTGGGGTTGCCTTGAGCCAGGTGCAGGA
Organism: Galbula dea; assembly: GCA_013399015.1. Taxonomy (NCBI): domain Eukaryota; kingdom Metazoa; phylum Chordata; class Aves; order Piciformes; family Galbulidae; genus Galbula; species Galbula dea. The sequence goes on from VWZX01003202.1 coordinate 544,524, forward strand.
CCTAGCACTTGGTCTTGTTGAACCTCATGAGATTCATGCGTTTCCGCTTCTTTAGCTTGCCCAGATTCTTCTGGAAGTATCCTGTCCCTCAGGTGCGTCAACAGTGCTGCTGAGCACAGTGTCATCTGCAGACTTGCTGGGGGTCACTCGATTCCACTGTGCTATTGACAAAGATATTATATCAACAGTGGTCCCAGTACAGACCACAGAGGGACACTGCTCATCACCAATTTCCCTCTGAACACTGAGCTTTTGACCTCTCCCTTCTAGATGCGACCACCCACGCAACCCCTCAGCCACCCAACAGCCTGCCCATCAAATCCACACGCGTTTGGAGGGCGCCCCCTGCCGGCGGGGCGGACTTGGCTCAGCCCGTCGCAGTCACCGCGTTGCCATGGACGCCCCGGAGCGCCACGTGACACGCAGAGGGGGCCGCGCACGGTGATGACGGAGGAGAGGCCTCCACGTCGCCTGGGCAGCCAAGATGGCGGCGGCGGAGGGTAGCGGTGCTGGGGGACCGTTGGTGAGCGGCGCGGACGGGCGGCCTCGGGTCTTCTCGGTGGACCGCAGGCGCTCAGCTGCGGGGTTGGGGCTGCGGTCCGCCCGGTGCCTGCTTTAGGCGGGTGGGAGTGGGTCCGGTTGCGCCGCGGGGCTCCGGGAGGCTGCGGCCGTGCTGGCGGGGCAGGGCGGCCCGGGGGCGCTCGGCGCTTCTCCGCCGAAGCAGGAGCGGGGAAACCGGCGGGAGCAGGGGTGTTGGAGGCTGCGGCAGCTATCGCCTAACGCGGAGGGCAGGGATGGGGACAGGGAGCAGTCTGTCTCCCGCCGCTCCTTCCAGCCTGCCCTCTCTGCCTGGAGAGTTTACGCTCGTGGGGCTGTGCTCTATCTGCTCCCGTCTGTGGGAGCTCGGGTGCTCCAACCTTCCCCTTGGGCGGAGGAATTCGTTTTGTTAACGGTCGGCACTTAACAGACCTGGCGTTGTGCTGAGGCTGTAGATGTCTGCAGTCTCTCGGGAGTTGTTTCCCATGGGCTCCGTGAAAGATAGCGTACCTGGGTGCCTTGGTGTCGAGGGTCAGGGCTGGGCCAGCCACTAATGCAGTGATAGCTTTTCCTTTAGAGTTATTGCTGTCTAAATAAGGGACAGAAAGCAGGTTACTGGAAGCTACTGAAAGCAGAAATGCTCACTTTAGACTGTGAGCTGTTTAAATGGGGCAGACAAGGGCTGGGCTCTCTTGCTGGCTGTGATATTTAAGTGTTGTCTCTGAATTCTGAGTGGTTGTTTCCATCCTAAACCCAGCTGGACAGTGTCTGAAGGGAACATGAGCTGGTTTGTATTTCCTTCTCTCTAAAGGTTTTAAAACCCATTTAGTTTGCAGGTCTGGCAGATGTGTCCATATCTGAAGATATTCCAGTGGAGGGGGAGATTACTGTTCCTGTTGGATCCCACTCTCCTGATGAAGACTTCTCCACGCTGGATGAGCCTGTTCGGGACACTATTGTGAGTCTGTGCCTCTCCTGATGGTAAACCACATGTTCTGCTGATAGCTTTAGGTGACTGTTGGGCAAAAGCTGTGTTTTTGCATAGCTCTGCTTGACTTGTTCTTCATAGGAAGTTTGAGGAGTTTTGCTTTAGAGCTACCTGTGCCAAATACATTTCCTGGGTCAAAAAAATATCTGAATTATGGCCCCAAAGCTTCTCTGGGATCTCAAAATCGTTGCAGAGGCCTCAGGTGAAGCTTGGAAGAGGCCTGTCCTGACTGATGGGATTTGTTGTTAGTATTCTTTTCCTAGAGGAGCAAACAAATAATTGCTATGGATTAGGTGTTATTAAAGGATGAAATATCCTGGTTGTTAATGAATGTACGAGGAGTAGGTGCAGCAAACAGAAGTTGTTTGTTGCATAAGATGCAGGCATTTTTGGGTTGGATCCTGTCTCAGTTTTATTGCCAACACTCCTTTACTTTTGTCTTGCTCCTTTTGTTGTGAACTGTAACTTTTATGAAGGGCTAAGTTCAAGTGTTGCTTCCTTATTTCAGATGAGAGATCTGAAGGCTGTTGGGAAGAAGTTTGTCCATGTCATGTATCCAAAGAAGAGCAGTACCCTCCTCAGAGACTGTGAGTACAAGGAGAGCTTCAGCATCCTGTTCTGCCAATGGAAGGTCTGCACAGGAGGAGTTCAGTGGAACAGGGACTGTGAAGTGTCTGTTCCATGTTCTTCCAGTTGTGGTGAAGTCAGAGTGTTACTGAAGCTCCTTGAAAGTAGAGCATGCACCAGAGTCTGCAGAACACCTGTGGAGTCTTCCCCAGTTGGCAGATTGAACAGTTTCTGTTCTAGGATGTGGTGCGAGATCCTAAATAAAAAAAATAAGGAAATAAAATGTACAGAAGATGCATTGGGAGCTGGGAAAAGTGCTTTATGACTCCTAGGGAAGTGAACCTGAGCATTCTTCCGTGATATTTATGGTTTTCTGTTTTCCTTCACCTGCAGGGGATCTTTGGGGCCCTTTGGTGCTTTGTGTCTCGCTTGCACTGTGAGTACTTACAGTAGAGGGGTTTGGGGGGTTATGGTCTTGTACATTGGAGAAATGAGAAGTGGAAAATGTCTGGCTACCTGTGTTGAGATCGAGTTCCTCTGATCCTTCACTGGCCTTCTGCAGACACTCCCCACTTGAGATTTTCCTAAGAAACCTGTTTGTGGCTCAAGCCCATTAGGAAAACCCTTCTTTAGTCTCAGGTTTGAGGGTGAACTCTTCCTAGTCCTCTGCCTTAATGATTTTGAGAGGTGTCCTGAATCACACTGTCCATGATCCCAGTACCTTTGGCCAGCTCTGACCCTCAGCTGCAGGCCAAAACCTTTGTCCCAGGGTTGAAGTCTGCATGCTACATACCCTGGAGAAGCAATGGAAAAGCAGAGGCTGCTGTAGGAGACCACAGATAGGAGATGACAGTGTGGAGCTCCTGGTGCTCTGCTGGAGCATACATGTGCAGATCTTCCTGGAGTGGGAGAGAAGTGGTGGTGAGATCTGCCAGGCAGCTGAGGCTCACCTGTGTACTTACTGTGCAGAAACCATTCAGTCAGAGGTTGGTAAAGCTTTAGCAGAAGTCCACAGTGTAGTTCAGATGCTCACATCAGCACATGCTCACTTTTCCTGCTGTAGTGTTGCTTGTGTCCTGTAGTTCTGTTGAGCTTTCCTTGAGGCTTATGTGTTTTATCATGCACTACACTGCCTGCTTGGAGAGCTTACCAAACTTGGTACTTTAACTGTCATTTTCTAGCCTGCCCTTGGTTTTGTTCTCCTCTGTGTACTTCAGCAGTCCTCAAAAACAAGTAAACAGACTGAAATGCCCTCAGTTGAGCCACAACCCTCTACCTTTCCCATACAAAACTGAGGACATACATAAAACCAGGAAACCAGATAACAGATGGTCAGTCTGCAGCCTAAGTGGGATCAGGGGTTTGGGCTCCTATGCTGTCATCTACTCCAAGTCTGAAAACCCAGCAATTGCAGATGGCTCCTTTTCTGTGTTACCTCCAACAGGATGCTTCAGGGTGGATCAGCAGACAGCAAAGATGATGGAGGACCCCAGTTTGCTGAGGTCTTTGTCATCATCTGGTTCGGTGCCGTCGTCATCACGCTGAACTCAAAGCTTCTTGGAGGAACTATGTGAGTGCTGGGGCATTGGGCAGCAGCTGACGTGCTCCACACCTGGAGTTCCTGCAGTACTTGCTTTGACTCCTTTTTCCCCCATTTCTCTCACTCTTTCTCCAGATCCTTTTTCCAGAGCCTGTGTGTCCTGGGTTACTGTGTCCTGCCCCTGACAGTGGCGATGTTGGTGTGCAGGCTGGTGCTGCTGGCCGGCTCTGGGACCGTCAGCTTTGTCATCCGCCTGGTTGTGGTGCTGGCTATGTTTGCCTGGTCAACGCTGGGTGAGTACCTGCTGGGTGCACCCAGCTTAAGGGGAGGGGATCTGTACATGGCCTGTTGGGTAAAGCCAGTGGAGATTGGAGCTTGGGGGGCTTCCTAGGCTGCTGGAGGATTGTAGAGTTCTTCCAGTCCTTCTGTTGGCAGAGGTTCTACCTCAGCTCCTGTTCCTTGTCCAGTTGCCTTCAACAGGAGGATGATAACTTAATACTGAATCCCATGTGAGACCTGTGGGTATTTTAGTCTGAGATGTTTGCTATAAACCCTAGCAGAAAATGCTCATTTAATACAGGTGCATTTGCTGTTTTTCTTCTTACTCTGCCAGTCTGGCTCCTGTTACAGAACCTTTCTATGTGCTGAAGTTCTAACTGGTGTTTGTAGACCATTGGTACTGAGCCATGGATGATGCTTCTCCCCGTTTCAGCACTATCATTATGCAGCTCCTAATTCAAACTGTTAACAGCTGCAGTGGATCTTAGGCTTTAGTGTTGTGCTGCTCCCATTTCAAGCCTTTCTCTTTCTGACCAGCATCCACTGCCTTCCTGGCCGACAGTCAGCCGCCGAGCCGCAAAGCCCTGGTGGTGTACCCCATCTTCCTCTTCTACTTTGTCATCAGCTGGATGATTCTCACCTTCACACCTCAGTGATCTCCCATCAGAAGAGACTCTCTAGTATGGACTGGAGTTTTTCTCATGGATGCTGCTGCAGTGAATCATTGGCTTTATCTCCTTCTAATTTATATGTATATAGATGTTGTAAAAAGGCAGGCGGTGGGATAAAGCCAGAGCACTGCACAAACCAGCCCTTTGTGTGTCCCTCCTTCTGAAAGGTACAAAGGTCCACCTGCTGGGAGGTCTTTGTTTAGACCTGCTCTTTAGTTGTGCTAAGATCACAATGCCCCCTGTGACAGGGATCATCCACCTGAGGAGCAGGAGACCCTGGGAATTCAAGGTGAGGTCATAGGATCGCAGGACTTGGCAGAGCTCTTGCCTGTGCTTGGACTCTCCCTGAAGATGAAGATGCCTTATGAAATCCTAGAACTGCTTTGCTGTTAGGTGTTGGGCAGGGGAGAATGTGACTCCTTTTTCCTTAATGCTGGAGAGGTGAAATGTATCTGAAGTGCATCATAGGGTGTGAGCTTTCACCTTGAAACTAGATTTCAGCAAGAAATAAGTTGGGTCCATGTTACAGGGAGTTAGAGCTGGGCAGAAGGGAACTGCCTTTGCTCCTAGTCATGTGTTGTGTCTTTGTTTTGTCCCTTCACTTGTCAAGGAAGAGTTTCAGCCGAATGCCTGGGACACCACAGTTACCCTGACTGCTCCACCTGTCTCGTGAGAGGGAGTGTTTGCACTGGAGAGTCACACATCTTTTCATGTGACCACAGATGAGAAGAGTTAAAAGTCCTGGAGAAACAGAACTGCTGTGCAGCAGGAACTTAGCTGTCACTGCTGAAAACTCTGGAGAGTACCTAGTAAAGTGAACATATATGTTAAAAACCCCAAAAGTTTGTGTGAAGTAAGTTGAGGTTTTGATAAGTAAGATGTCTGGGTGCTAACATACCACACCAGGACTTACACCCAAAAGCTTTACATCAGATTGGAGGCAGGAAACTGCATCCTGAGGGAGGTGGTGACTGTTAGGAAGCAGGATGTGAATTCCAGCCTGAACTCCTTGTGTGTAACACTGGATTTGGTGATTTACTTGGGCAGCCTTGAGACATAAATGTGTACAAATTTCACGTTGTTTCTCTGTACTTGAGTGAGCTGGGAGAACCTCCTTGGTAGGACTAGGGCTTTGTTAATGCTTTGTGGAGAAGGGGAGGAGGTTTTCTTCTCCAGTTCCCTGCAGGTGCACTGGGGACCTGTCTGGAGGACCATGTACAGGGGTCCAAGGGTCTCAGTTCTATTTCAGCACTGGGTTTGAGACCTGGAGAGTTGCCTTCTGAAAACTACAGAAAAGATGGATATTATCCATTAGTGTGAGTGAGCAACCCAAGGGGAGAGCTCTGAAACAGCTAGGGGTGAAAAATCTACTGTTAAAATGTCACTTTCTTTTCCTGAAGAGGAACAGGAGCATATTTCCTTTCTCCTGCAGCCATACAGGTGGCCCTGAAACTGGTGTTTGCAGCACCTGCTGAGTGTAAATATACCTAACTTATATTTCTATAGGAAAGAGCATTTTCTGCTAGAAACACTAATCATCTGAGAGTTGGGATGAAAATTTCCAAATGTGTGGGTTAAAACTACATTTCTGTGTTTGAGGCAGAGCAGAGAAGAGGGAAGGAAAATTCAGCTGCTCTCAGCAGGGCCCTGGCTTTGCTGCAGAAGAGTTGCTGCTGAGTGAGGTGTTCCTGCAGTCTCCTTGCACCTCTGCCCACGGCTGCAGGAGGAGCTGCAGCCTTTCCTCTCCCTGGGTGTACCATGGAAATGGGGAGCTCAAACTTCCATTCCATTATTCCTGAGGTGGAATGCACTTTTTCTTGTAAGTGCACAGTTCTCCATTCATTTAAACTTTAGCTTTATGAAGCTGAGAAGAAATACTCAAGGGAAGTAAATGGTAAAGCTACTGTTGGCTACAGCTGGGATTCTTTGAGCCAAACCTTTCCTATTGCAGCACAAGAAATGTAACCATACTTGCAGAGAAACCCTTGGAACTCTATCTCTGTCCTGTCTTGTGACTTAAGCTGGTATTATATCTGAAAGGTAATTGAAGTAACATTTAATTAACTTTTTGGAAAGAAGGAAAATGGTTTTAAAGAGGAATTAAAGTCCCAGCTTGTTTCCTTGTTTTTTTGCCTTGGGTGTGTGTGTGTCATGATGTTTGTTCTTTTCATTGCTCTTGGCTTATACAAGAGGGAAGAAGATTAGATTACCTGGAGTTACTTTTCAGCTGGTCACTGAATAGGCAGAAATATTCTGCTTGTGTGGGGAAGCTGTGATTTGTTGTTGTTCATTTTTTGACTCCTGGCTATCCTTTAGTCCTCTAAAGCTGTAAGATCTGGAGGGGGGTTTATAGCACTAGAGATGTGACTTGCCCTAAGGTGTTAGCTGGCAGGATACTGGTAGGAGACTAGATTTTCTGAGTGTTCATGCTTCTAGTTGAGTGGAGTTCATATGTCTTACCTATAGTGGGGTTTTAGTGGTTGTTTCCTCTGGCAGGGAGCAGAGGACTTTGATCTCCTTGGTCAGGAGTTCTCCTTGTTGTCACTCATTGCCTGATTCACCTTTTTCTGCTGAGATCTGTGTGATGCCAATGCCCTTAAAAACACACAGTCTGTCTTGTCAGAGATAGCTTCCCCACCATATTGTTAGCAGACAGTTCTGGGAGAGCTTCAGCAAGAGTGGCTTGGCCTTTCAACCTGAAGATCTGTTGAAACAACCTAACCCTTTCTCTGTAGGGTGATTGCAAGGGGTACCAGTGGAAATGAGCATCAGGCTGGTTGAAGATTAGCTCATGGGACTTGAGTATTGAGAAGCCCAAACTGGAACTTGTTCCTCAGCTAAACTTTGATGCTCTGTAGAGCCATGGCTTTGATGGAATCCTCTTGCCCCTTGGCAAACAGGTGGAGAAGGGCACATTGAAAGGTGTCAGCTTTAGGCAAGGGAAATAAGCTCCAGCTTAGCTGGTACTGGCAGGCTGCTCAGAACTCATGATGGCAGTCCCTGACAGTGCTGCATTGCATGAGAGCGCCTGTTTGTTGAGTGGTGCCTCACCTTCTTCAGCCAGTTGCAGGAGGCATTCCTCCCAAAGGGCATGCAGGTGAGTAGTCCTTACAGCCACCCTGTTTGTGTTTCAGTTGGTGTGGTAACTCCACTGTCATGCTTGCCAAGGGGAAAAGGTCTCTTCCTTCTTGTTTAAAGCCAGCCAGGGGAAGGGTGTGCAGGAGAAAAGCAGATGTCTTGCCTTTGAGGAAGTGTCTTACAGCAAGTGGGTGATTTTCTGATCCATAAACCAGGCTTTCCTACTAAGATTTTTTTAGTACTGTTTATCAGCTGCAGTTGTGTGTTTGAGTTTAATTGTGATCTATTTAATACCGATGGAAAGAATTTGTTTTAACTTTTATAAATTAAAGCACACTGAAAGGCATCTGGACACTGATGTGTGTGTTAAAAGTACTGTGCAGGCTGTACCTGTGGTTGGTGGTGAGGAGCAGCACGTCCCAGTGGAGCTCCCTGAGCCCCTCCTAAAGACAGAGACACTCCAAAGGGATCCTTGGACAAAGAAAGGCATGTCATGTCGTGAGTTCAAAGAAGGTGAGGCAGAAACCCAACCAAATTCTCTACTCCTGTGCCTCTGGAGTGCTTTGGAAGATCTGATCTGTGTGTCAGCAAGTTTCTGTTGGTGGGACACCAGGGTGAGGTGTAAATCCTTCCCTCCTCTGCTGGAGGAGCATTGCTGCTGTTACAGACACGTGCAGGTAAGTGATGTTCTCATGTTCAGCTGTGCTGGAGCTTTCCCAGAGCGAGGAGCAGAGGCAGTGTTCAGCCTGGGTGTGCAGGGCCAGGAGGTGCTGTAGGAACTCAGCACTGCTGCATTCTGTGGAGGGAAAGCAGTCCTGAAGTCCTTGTTACAAGTCCATGAGGAATGCCAAGTAGCACTCGGGTTCTGCAAGGATGGGGCTCCAGAGAGGAGCTGTGTGCTGGTGGTGGCTGAAGGGTGGAATCCTCCCTGAGACCCTGGCCCAGTGCTGAGCAGGACACAGCAAGCACATGAGCCTGTCAGAGCTGAGCCAGGGCATCAGTTTGCCTGGGCCTAAACCTTGTCTCTGCTCCTGCCTGGTCCCAAACTCTGCTAAGGAGCACGAGCAGCTCTGCTGGCTTCCCCCTAAACCAGTGGTCATGCAGGCAACCATCTCTGTGTCCTGTTGCCTGCAGCTTGGAGAGGCAGGTCTTGTGAGCACCTCACTGGCATAGCTCTGCCCCAGCTGCTTCCTGGGGCTAGGTGTGCTGAGACTGAAACAGGAAGGGACTAATTGAGGGCTGGCTAATGAGGGAGCAGAGACTAGGTGGAAGGTGGCCTAAAAAATGGGTGGCAGTTAAGAACCATCCCTGACCCGTACTAGAATTTGAGGCAATCACCTGAAGCACGACTGTGCTCTGCACTGCAGCGTGGGGGAAGAGCAGGGACTCCACTGCAGCAGTCTGGCACCTTGACTAAGGAACCTTCCCTAGGAGGGGTGACAGCAGGGACGTGGCTGTCCCTGCTCCCCGACCCTCAGCTGATCTGCTGAAGAAGGCCATCATGTCCTGGTGGTCACAAGAGGGCGGCAAGACCTTGCACTCCCTCAGAGCTTGGCTTTTCCTCTCCCTCTTCCCCCCCACCCCTTGCCTTTTCCTCTTCAATCGAAGGAGATCTGGGATGTGGTGGTTTAATGAGGATAACTCCTTGCAGGCAGCCTCGGGGAGGTCAGTTCTGAGCATCCAACCTTGGCCATCACTCATACTGCTGTGCTTGACCTGCTCATGTTGTGGGCTCTCTGGTCTGCCTTTTTCTGTGGTATTTATGCCATTTTGAGCACGAAGGCTGCTTCCATTCAACAAGGGGCAATTTTTAAAAAAGCCTAATAACTGTGGCAGTGGGAAAGCAATGAAGCATATATATTTTCTCTGCCCCAAGATTATAATGATCAGGATATGAATTAGAGTAACTTCGCTTAGAATTATGCATAGGAAATCATTAAGACCTGCAGCCTGTCCAGCCCTGCACAGGTGGGCAGCTCTTGGAAGCTCTCCAACTTCTGAGGGTGCAAGGGAAAACGGGGTGGCTGGATCTGGCTGAACACTTGAACTGCCTTTGCACAGGAGCCAGCCTGGCTGACACCAGAGCTCAGTACTGTGAGAGAGACCTCTGCCTTCTGACAGCCTCCATGAAGGATTGGTCTGTGCTCCCTCCCTGGCAGGACAGGGAGCCTTGCTTGGTTTGTTTTTCTTTCCAGGGGATGAGAAATCCCTCCCTTGAACCATGTCCCGTGTGACTTCCCAGCAGGTGCTGTTCCTGCCTGAGGTGGCTCTGCACGGTGGACTTTGCTCTGCATAAAGGGAGGAAGGAGAGGAGCTGCTGCTGGGCTCCTCTGAGCTCCTCCCTGCTTCTCCTAATGCCTCTGATGAGCTGCGAGAAAAAGACAGAGGGTGAAATTTGGAGCTCAGCAGGAGCTGCTGGATTTCACATAGATTGTGTTTTCTGGTTCTTTTCAAGTCTTATTCTGGTGCTTTGTGTTGCTGTCTCAGGATCATAAACAGATGGTGCCAGTATTTATGCCATGTGCTTATTTCAGACCTGCCTCTCCCATAACTCAGCCCTCCCAGAAAGCAGCGATGGGGTTGCTGGGTCTTTCCTTCTCAGGGCTTCTGAATTCATGACAACAGTAAGGACAGAAGCCTGGGACAGCCCAGCCCTGGCAAGGGGAGAGCCTGCTCTGGCACCCAGCCTGTAGCCAGGAAGCGTCCTGGGAAAACGGGCACTGGGACAGGGACCACGGTGAGTTTGGAGATGGGGCAGAAGCTTATAGCTCCTAGGAGGTGGCTCTGGCTCAACAGCCTCGAGGAGTCTTTGTAATCTGGAAAGGAAAGGTGCTTTTGTCCTGATGTTGTGCTTTGCTAAAGGACTTTGTAACCTGGCTGTGAAAGTTTGGGGTTGGTTGTTTCCAAGCTGGTGAGTTTGAACCCGAGACATGAGCCCATGTCACTGTGGCCCCTGGAGCCCTCTCTGGCTGGCAGAAAGGCACTGGGCAGGCTGCAGGGCTCGGTGCTTTCTGCCCAGAGCAGCACGGCCAGCCCAGGCTCTGAGCACTCAGGACAGAGATCCTGCTCGGTTTATCTTCGCTTTTCCTCTTCTACCTCTTCATTTGCTCTGGAGCAGGGAACCAGAGCACATGGCTCCAGCTCAGTGCTGGGGGCCGAGGGCAGGATGCTTTCTGGCCGAGCCTGGCAGCTCCAGCAGCCACAGGAGGTTGGGGGAAGAAAAGAATTCACTGCTAAATAATAATGCTTTTGTGTGTGTCTGGGTTTGCATAAAGGGTTTTCTGAAGCTGCCTCTGAGTTTTCCTGGCATCCCTAAAGAAGGCCAGCAGCAGTGTGTGTGGCTTCTGTCCAGCCCTGGAAATACTGATGGGGCTGTGGTGCCCATGGGCACAGGATGGCCACTTGCTGTCCATTAGCAAGAAGTGTCTCTCCTTATGGACTAAAGAAAGGGCATCCTTGTGGGAGTGGTTTTGGCTGAAAGGGTGCCATGAGAAGCAGTGCCTGATGCTCATTTGTTTTAAATGTCTTCTGTGGTGCTCCTGAGTGGGAAGAGCACTGTAACCACAGCTTGTCCTTGCCACTGCCGCCTGCTTCCCAGGTCCTCTCTCAGCTTTGGGGTGTTCTGCTGTCAGGATGCCTACAAGGCTGGCACAGCGCTGCCAGGGTTTTACCACAGCTGTCACAGCCAACTTGGGCTCCTGAGGGCAACCCAGGAGCTTCTGCTGTCTGTGGGCTTTGTGACATTGTCCTCTGCCCCTTAGCAAGGAGGCTTGGCCAGGTAAGGAGGTCAGGCACAGCCTTTAGCTCATGGTGCCAATCCTTCAGAGACCCCGGAGAGCTGGAGTGTGGTGGCAGAGCCCAGTAAGCCAAACTGGGCACAGGCTGGCTTGCAGGAGCCTTTGGGTCCTGTGCCCTTTGTGCTCACACCTGCTCAGGGGATGCACACCCTGATGATGAAGCCATCAGGGAATTTGAGTTCTGGCTCCATGAGCAGAGCCACCGTGTCCCTGTCACCATGCTCTGCACAAGAGGCTGTGCCAGGCAGGGTTTGCTGCTGAACTGGGCTGTGGAAAACTTGGTGCATGAATGGTCCAACCCTGTGCCAGCCAGAGGAGGCTGTCTGGGAATTCATCATGTGGGGATGAGCTTGCAGAGACCTGCCCTGCTTGTGGGGAGCAGAGCACTGCACCTGACAGAGATTCCTCCTCTTGGTAACCAAACCCAAACCTTGGCCAGAATTGGGGCTGGATCTGCCCCAGACAACAGCTGTCACTAGAACCATGGGCAGAAATATGCAAGTAGGTCAAATGTAGTTTAATCAATGGCATTTAATGGTGCATGCCTGACAGACAGATGTGTCTCTGTTGACTGTGAGTGGTTATTTTTTTAGCTGCTGAGTGTGTTGGCTGCTGGAGGCAGCAGCCAGGCACCACAGGAGCAGGTCCCTCGCACCCAGCCAGATGCTCGCCCTGGGTGCAGGTGCCCCTCATGTGATGCTGCAGGGCAGGGTTTGGCTTTGGCAGGAGAGGTGTTAGCTGTATTTGTGCCTTGTGGCTGCCAAGAGGAAGGGCTTCCAGCAGCCCTTGGCTAAACCTGCCTCATTTCTGGGTCTGAGCTGGGGTGGAGAGCATGGATGCTCACAGAGCCAGGCTGTGCCCCAGGAGCCAGACTGACCTCTGGCTGTTAATAACACAGCCTTCTGCTTTCCATACATTTGCTGTAGGATCCTCCCTGCTCTTGCTAATAATATGAGATGCTCACAATTCCTTGTGCTGCGCCGGCGCCGGCCTTTGGGGCAGAGGATTAAGGTCCCAGCCAGGCTCCAGCAGCTCTGTAATACTCCCATGGGAAGGGAGAGTTGCCTTGTGAGCATTCTGTTTGTGCCATTCTTGTCTACATAAAAATGCAGCCTGCATTTTATCTTTTTTATCTCCCAGGTGCCTATAGGAAAACTATAGCAGAGCAGTGGGTCACTTCTGCTTCACTTGCCAGTGCTGTGGTGGCTGGTTTTCACCCATGGTGTCTCTGTCCTCACCCACGGCCCTAGGGTGATAGAGATAGGGCGTCCCAGTGACCCTGGGCATGCAGCAGCTGGCCTTGGGCAGGGGGGACACCTGCTTCTGGGAGAGCCAGGACACTGTAACAAGCCTCGTGTTTTTATGGTAATGGAATTTAATGGTGCAAACCTCCTGTTGTTGAAGTCTCCAAGCTTTCTGGCTGACAGCTGTGGACTTACAGAACCCTAGAAGTCTCAGTGAATGGGGACAGAAGCAGCTTGTGCAGCAGAAATTCCACAACATCACTGACTACTTTTTTTCCCAGCCATGTCATCTCTTGTTTAGTGAAACTGAAGAGTTTTGCAACTCTGTGAGGACTAATCACCTGGGAAGTTTATTTGGCTGTTGTGTATATACTAAATAACAGAGTATTTGTAAACACATTGACTGGTGTTTACAAACCAGCCCATCCTTGGTGGGGAAATGCACAGAGTCAGCCTTTGCCAGGACTCTCAGGGGGCTGGAGATGATGGGGGAGCTTCCTGCAGCCCTGGATAAGGTTGTCCAAGGGATTGTAACTGGGGTTGGAGGGTGAGCAAGGGCTGGGAGAAGGTGATGTGCTGCTTCTCTCAGGAAGGGACTTGCCGAGGGGATGGATGCCTGTAGGAGCAGCTGGCTGCTTTATCCCTGTGGGATTGGGGATTTACACCTTCAGCCCCAAAGGGCTCCAGGGGTGAGTGTTTCCTTCTGCCACAGGAGCTGGCACGTGGGGATTAAGTAATTGCCTAATGGTCCATCACCCTCCTGGCAGGCCGTGCCCATCCCCAGCATGTCCTGCTCGTGCCTTCTGACAGGATCCTGCTGCTGGCTCATGCAGGGGGAGCAAAATCACCCCAGAGGAGCAGAAGAACAGATCTGCTCTATTTTTCTGTCAGGTAAAGCATATTTTCCAGACTTTATTAACCACAGGATATTAGGATCATCGTTTCTCCGAGGGCTTCAAATAAGCTTGGAATGGCAGAACTTTGGAGTCTCCAGTTTAGGGGGAGAAACTCTGGCATGTTGCAGGGACAGCAGATAGGGGATATAGGAATTAAAGTCAGGAACATTAGCCCCAGAGACTATGTGGCTGCCTCTGTGGGCAAAGAAGAGGGAAAGGCCAATGTGTGAGATGCAGGTGAAGACAAGACAGGACTAGGAAATCTAAATGGAGGAGACTAGTGGTTATTGAATCACTGTTTCCGTAACAGTAGTCCTTGTCTGCTGAGGAGTCAGTCTAAATCCCTCACCTGATATCAGCCTAGCTAGCAATAAGCCTAGTAATCTCAGTCACGTTCTAGTAAGAGGTGTTGACCTCTGAGGGTGGTATGTGGGTTGCCAGAGCATTGTGTCTCTCCCTGGCATGGCTGGAGTGGCCTCGTGTGCCTGGTGCACACGCAGGAGCTGCAGCACGAGGAACAGGCTGGCTTGCCAGGCAAGGGCCATGTGGCCCCCAGGCAGAGGCTGAGCATTTCCCCTCATCCTGCTCAGGGCACCAGCCCAGATGGTGTATTCATAGCTTGTCTATCGCTGCTCAAAGTAGCAGCAGCAGCTGCCCTGCTGGAAATAGCTCTGCTTTGTCCTTAAACAGGCTCTTTGTGTGCATGTGTCAGGGCTGGTCATGCTGCATGGTGATCTTCTGTAAAGGAGCCTGCGCTGGTCACAACTGTCCTCTCGCTGATCACCACCCCATGGCATCCCTCCTGGTGCTGTGTGCCCCCTTTCAGGGCAGATGGGTGCCAGACCATGGTTCTTTGCCCACCTGGCATCCTAACCAAATAGTTTAGGCTCACATGTGGGGGAAAAAAAGGTAGATCTTAACAGTTTTCGCATAGAATGGTTTGGGTGAGAAGGGACTTTTAAAGGTCATCTAGTCCAATGCCCATTCAGTCAGCAGGGAGACTGCTTGGATGTCTTTAAATAAGTGTTCAAAAGGGACCTCTTCAACTAGATCATTGTGTTCCCAAATACACTGCTGAAGCCTGGAGCATGCACCTTGGGATTACCTTTGCTGAGGAACCTTTTAAGCGCAGCGCAGTGGTGGCAGGTGGGCAGGAAGCTCACTGCCTAACCGGTGGCATGAGGTGGCTGTGGGGCAGCAGGGAGCTGGGGAATGTCTTCTGCTGCTCTTTGACATTCACATATCTCAGCAGGCTTCTCATGGTCCAGCTGTTGTGGTGGCTGATGCCTCTTCAACAGGAGAGCACCGAGCCTAGTGCTGAGGTCTGTGCTGGGGATCGCAGCACAGCTCCAGCCCCAGCAGAGGGGTGCCGGGTGCTGCTACAGGGTAGAGTCCTTTGCCCAGGGACATGGGTAAGCCGGTGCAGTGCAGGAGGGTTCAGCCCTGTCCTTGGGAAGGCACCATCTTCATAGCCTCCCAGGTAACACTTCCCACCGATAGGAGGTTTTCCATCTTCTCCAGCCGTTCCTCCATGGCCACCCGTGCAGTGCCTGCCCTGCCCTGCCAGCCCCTGCCAGCACCCAGCCTGGCTGAAAGAAAAGGGTCAGTGTTCCTGCTGCGCCGACGGAGCGAGCGCCTGCTCAGCCGGAGCTGCTCCCTTCCTGACCCCAGGAGCTGCCTGCACACAGCAGCCAGTGGAAAATCACCGTGTGCCGACGGCTCCTGGGGGCTGCTGCTTCCAGAGGCACAGCTTGGGCCCCAGGCTCACCTCTCTCAGGACACCCATATCCTTCCCCAGAAGTAGTGCCAGTGGCTTCTCTTACCAGTGAGGACATTACCTGGCAGGCTGCTGGCCTTCGGCTGGTGTTAATGCTGTGCCTGGGTCCTGCTGAGCAACAGCCGTGACAGCAATAGCTCACCAGTGGGACAGGAATAGCTCCTGGCCGCAGGCGGCATGGGATCTTCGGGGTGAGGAGCTGTTGTGAGAAGAGGCTGTCCCTGTCCTCCAAAATACCAGCCCTGTCTCGTGACTTATGGGGAAAGCAAGGTATTTGTCACGGTGCTGGGTCTGGTTGGTGAGTGTCCTGGGCACTGCGGGCAGCAGACAGGGCAGGGCTGGCATCAGCCACGTGGGAAACTCCCAGTGAGCCTCTGCAGTGTGGCATGTCCCTTCGAATCAGCCTCTCAAAATCAGCTTGAGTTTCAAATCATGGGCTCTCACCTCCCTCTGAAGGTGGTAGCGATACGTACGTGGATAGAGCGAATGAACAGAACTTGCTTTTGTTTTTCCCATGGGTGTCTGTGGAGCAGATACCTTAGAAATGTTGGGAAGAGACAAGCAGAGCAGTGGAGCCTGTGTCCTGCCATCCCCTGGCAGAAACAGCCACGTTGCTGTGTCCAAGCTTCAGCCACTTCGCAGGGGACCCAGTCCCAGGACCTATTCTTACCAAGGGCAGTATCCTGGTACGCTGAAGACGGATCCTAGGTTTAAAATTACTTGAATGCTTTTGGCCTGACTGGATAGGAAGAAGCTACACAAGTATGCAGAAGCCTCTGTGGTCTGTCTCCCAGGCCCTGGGAAGGAGACAGCTTTCTTCTCTTCGCACTGCAGTGGATTTTTGGTGGGTTTTTTTTGCTTTTGGACGAAGTGGGAGAAGGACTTAATGCTACCAGAGCGAGCTGTGAGGTGAGGTGCTTGTGGGCTGGTTTAGTTATCATTAAAGCTGCAGGACTGCTCTGCACTTTCCACAAGGATTTCCCCAGATTTGGCAGGACAGAGCCACCCCTGTGGGTCTCTTGTGACTACCCTGCAGATGTCTCTTTGCCACCCAATGTGCTGGTTGTGCTGGCAGAGTGCTAGTCTGCCCTCTGGCAGAGATGCCCTGTGAGCTTGATGGGGATGGGCACTTGTCCCAGTTGCCCTCATCCACCATGGGGAAGTATTTGCAAGTCCTCAGGACAAAAACTGTAGCCCTTGAGGGAGTGGTGAGTGAGTTATGGAGGGTGGCTGATGCTCAGGCAGCAGCCTCTAACTCCTACATACACCCTCCCGTGGGGACAACACGTGCTAGGAAAGGTGACCTGGGCAAGTGCCCATGGAGGTGAGATTGTCTTCCCAGCCTTGGGGGTTTAAAAGAGGAGAAAAGAGGCCAATGCACAAAGCTTATGCTGTGCCTCTGTGCCCCCAGCCCCGCTATGCTAGCCCAGTAATGCAGGACAGGGCGGAGGGGCTGCAGCCGGTGCCAAGCCCGGGAGCTGCGCCAGAATTCTGCTGAGGAATGAGTGAGGGGGAGATGGAAGGAGGCAGCTGGAGCCAGCACCGGGACTGACGCTGCCCACGTGTGCTGCTGAGGCTGTGCTGGTGCCACTGGGGCCATGCTGGATCCCTGGTGGATCTAGGGGGCTTGGGTGTGGGTCAGGCCTGTGGGTTGCTATGAGTGCCCAGTCCCATCTTCTGCAGCTGGGTGCAGCTTCTCCAGCTCTGCTGCATCATGGTGTTCTGCCCTCCTATCCTTGTCATATCCCAGGAGCTGTGACTTCTGCCTCTGCCTCACTACAGAGAGCACCAGTGGGGCTGGCACTGACCCTGCTGTCATGGGGAATTTGGGATCTGGCAGCCCTTCAGCTCCATGGTAGTGGTGGCTGTGAGGAGCTGCTGCACAACATGGGATGTCCAGCCAACCATGGCTGCTAGTGCTTTGCTTGCTTCTCATGATGGTCTTTCTCTCTGCCAGCATCTTGAGGCCCAGCACCTACTGCATGCCCAAAGCCAGGCAGTCTGAGGGACACTGGTGACAGGCAGAAAAAGCAGCAAAGGTTGCCCCAAGAGGGGCAGGAGTCCCAGCACCAGATCCTCATCAGCCTTTGCTAACATTTGTCAGTGGGCTCAGCTGCTGCGTGCAGCAGCTGCTGGGATATTGTGCTACAAACAGCCTTGTCCTGGGGCAGAGACACTGCACTCTTGCACCCTTGTGGGCACCAAGTGTCTGTGGGCAGGATAAGTGCCTGAGGTGGGCGGTGGGCAGGTGTCCACAGGAGTGTGGCTCAGCCCAGACATCACTGTTGGCCAACTCACTCCTGCTTATTCTGATCAGTCCAGGTAAATCACCCCTTGATGGGGGGTTTCTTATGGGCCTGCCAGAAGAGACTTCTCCCCCGGGTGCCTGGCACTGGGTGTCTTGCACAAATGTTGGTGGCATTGCCTTTTATTATGATCCTTCCTGTGCAAACACTAAGTATGCACAAGTGTTTGTGGAAGGAAGCCAAGAGCTGTGAATAGAGCCACAGTGAATGGCCAGGCCATGGCTGATGCTTGGTGGGGGGTATTCCCTGTGTTCTTCTCCCTGCTGGGGTCACGCCTGATGGCTTGCCAAGTGATGACCTTGATGAACCTGGCCACACCAGTGTGTGTGTGGAGGCTGTGTGTTGTGCTCAGGGCATCCAGGGACAACAGTGTGACCGTGCAAGTATGGCTCGTTCCTCAGAGAGGACAGCATTGGGAACCCTCTTGAGCACATCTGTGACTGCCACTGATGAGCTGGGTGAAAACCTAAACCATCTGGGGTTTGGGTTTCCAATGTCCTACATGTGCCTTTGACAGCGAAACTCCCTTTCCTGCTGCTCTGGGGTCGCTCCTTTCCCCTTGGTCTTTCCCACTGCCTGGGAACAGAGCCCTGCTCGGTGCACTCCAGGCAGGAAGGAAAGCCTGGAGCTGTTTAAAACTCGCAATCTTCAGGGAATTTCAATCTCCGTCCAAGCCTGGTCGTGACCAACGGAGTAGCGGTGCAGGGTTTGAATCGCTGGCCCGCCTCCGCAGCAGCGCTGCCTCCTCCCTCCCTGCCTGCGCCGAGCTCCTGCCCGCACCGGGGCTCTGCCAGCGCTGTGCCGCGGGCGGTGGCCATGGGGCTGCCAGGCTGGGCGACCCCCGGGGTCTAGGGGCGCCCCGCGCCTGCCCCCCGCCCGTCCCATCATGCCCTTGCTGGATTTTTTCTGGGCGTGCTTCAAACGTGCCAAGGTAAGGAGCTGTCTATTTAAATGATGTCCATCTTCCAACACACTCCGAGTTCAGGAGAAGCTGCTGGAAGGGACAGGGGGGAGGTGGCTGCTGGAAGGGGCAGTGGGGTGGTGGATGCTGGAAGGGACTGGGGCTCGCATGCAGTGCCTGATGTCTGCTCCACACGGATGTCATGCCCATTCCCCATATGCATGTGGAAGGTTAATTTTCGATGGGCTGCATGTGGATGCACTGGTCACTGTCAGCAGCAAGTGGTCCCAAGGGCAGGCAGGAGGCTGTGCCTGGCCAAGGCCATATTGAAGCAGCACCCGTGGGGATAACGCAGCCACTGAGGAGTTCTTTGGGTGTTTGTGTGCTGCCAGCCCCCGACGTGGTCTGCGCACAGTGAGCTGGGTCCTGCCCCATGCATGGCTCAGATTGGGCTGGGGCTGGGGGCACCTCCACAAACTGGGGCTCGCTGGGAGGCTCAGGTCAATCCTGTTGGGGCAGTGGGTCCACATCTGGCTTTGCTGACCTGGAGGGACAGTGTGGCTCTGAGAGGGACGACAAAGGAACAGCGAGAGTGGAGGCCCCAGTTTTAATTTCCTGCAGCAGTGGTTCTCATGGCATCTGGCATTTTTCATTTGGGTTTAATTCCTCATCTGCTGCCTTAATAACATCCAACTCTCTCTCTGACTGCCCCTGTGTTGGGTTCATTGTGCCACAGCCTCTGCAGAATGGTGGTAGGTGTGAGGGGAAGACTTTGGAGGTATTGTTGGAATGGATTTCAGGAGCTTCAGGCTGGGAAGAGCAGTACAATCCCTCTCCAGCCAGTGCTGTGTGGTGGATCTGCCATGGGGAGCTAACTGGTTGTGGAATGCAGGATCTTCCCCTGGGGTTTTAATGGAAAGCTTAAAATAGTTGAGCCTAAAAATTACATTTGTGAAATTCATTAATAATATTAGTAGCTGTCTTGTCCCTGCTGTCTCCAGAGAGCTTAGCAAGTCCCCCTTAACCCTCCTTGTCCCTGTGAACTGCGTCACTGCCACCCATGCTCATGGTGGCAGGAGGCAGGGCCTGGGTCCTGCATCTCTCCTTGCAGAGCTCCTAAAGGGCTCCAGCCTGGCTCACGATGGGCTCCCAGTGCCTGCATAACTCGATGCTGAAAGCAACCAGCAGACCACTGGTAACCTCATGCCTGAGGAAGAGCCCAGTGGGTTGCAAGGAGGAGGCGGTGAGCTGCTGGGAGCTGTGGGATGACTCCTGTCATTGCTGTCCCCAGGCACCCCCTGGCTGCAGCTGCTCCTCTGGCCGCAGCCCTGGGCAGTGTGCAGGGCTTCCCTCTGGCCCAACACATTCCTGTCTGCTGTATGAAGACACTTCTCTACCTGAACCCTCTGGTTTCTTGCTTAGAAATTGCTTGTGCAGGATGCTGGGAGCAGTGTGAGGACAGTGTGGGCAAAAGTAATCCATGGGTCTGGAGTAAGTTTGTCCTTCTGAGGCTCTTCCTCATCATCATCACACTGGGCACTGAGGTGTCGTGGCCAGGGACCTGGGTAGGGACCTGTGATAAGGGAAACTCCAGGCAACTGCAGGTTCTGGAAGATACTTGCCCATTTGCCATGGGGTAGATGACCTTTATGCTCAGAAGGGACAGCAGCTGCAAGGAGAACAAGGGTGTGAGTCCCTTGGCTCACCACCTCCAGCTACCTGCCATGGGGAGAAAGGAAATATTTCAGTAGATTAAGTGAAGTGATGCTTCATGAGTGAGGAAGGGTGAGGAGTGGCTCTCCCTGGCTGGGCATGAGACCTGCTCCCAGGGCCAAGCAGCTGGGTGGGCTCCAGGGGGAGCTGAAGGGATGGAGGACATCACCCTCCTGATTTCCCTTGGTGAGCACCAACAGCCTCATGTGGGGCTGGGGCTTCTGCTTCATCCTGGTTTCCCATTTTCCTCCCTGTCCTGAGGTTGCTCAGCTACTCTCTCTGAACAGCAGAGGAGTTCCCTGAAGAAGGAAAAATGTGCAGAGCTCTGTCCATGGCTGCTTTTGAGGTTAGATGAGGTGGAGCTGTGGCTGGTGGAAGATGTCATGGGAAAAACAAGGTGTTAGGGCCAGGACACAACAGCAGGGGAGAGGAGGCTCCCCAGAGCTTCCTTCTCATGAGGCCAGACTTTCCCTGCCCTTGCTATGGCCTGGGAGAGCAGCCCAACCTCACTGGCCACCAGACCTTCGCCCATACCCTGGGTATCTGCTGCATGTGCCGGCTGCACGGCTGAGGTTTGCAGAGCTTGTGATAACAGACTGATAACAGAGGTCCCAGTGATCATCTCCCTATC
Source organism: Galbula dea (assembly GCA_013399015.1). Lineage (NCBI taxonomy): Eukaryota > Metazoa > Chordata > Aves > Piciformes > Galbulidae > Galbula > Galbula dea. The sequence goes on from VWZX01003202.1 coordinate 565,449, forward strand.
CAAACATGTTCATCTCTGATGCTCTCCAGTTCCAACACACTGCCTGGTTGGGGCTCGGGTGCCTGCACAGGCTCTCCTGCACAGAGCCGAGCAGGCAGCAGGAGCAGTGAGTCCCTGCACTCCTCTCCAGCAGGAGCAGATTCCACAGTGCCAAACAAGCCAGAGGAGCCTGGTGGCCTTCCCTGTGCAAACAGGGCCATGCTGTGGGGTCACAGCGACAAGCCCAGCCCTGCTGATGGGCACCTCTGGGCTGAGAAGCCCAGCAGTGAGGAGATGGTTTAGCCCATCTCCCCAGGGTCCTCCCCAGCCTCCTGCCCCAGCAGGAAGAGGGGTCTCTGGTGGCCTGTGGGAAAGGCCGGCTCAGCAGCGCACTGCATTCCTCCAGCGATCCCCATGGCACCTCTGGCCCAGCTCAGCCGGGCTATGGCTCTGCTGGAGGACCCAGAGAGGGACCTGCAGAGGGTCTTGGGTTCTGCACTCACCTCAGGACCCAGGCAGAGCCCAGAACCTCCTGCTCCTCCACCTCCATGCAAGTTACCATGGTCTCCTGCATGCTGCAAGGCTCTGCCGTCTGTAAATCCTATTTCCCTTGGCTTTGTCCCTGCAGAAGTCCAGCCCAGGTGAAGGGCAGCCTGTTCATGTTGCTGGTGGCCCCTTCCCCATCCCGTGTGCTGTGCCTGTGGAGAGGCTCCCGAGGAGGCTCATGGAGCCAGAGCCCAGCCTGCCTTCAGCTTTGCTTTGTTCTTTTCCCTTCTTTGTTGTTGGCTTTCCGTGCCTGCAGACACCATTGTGTGCTCTGCTCCCAGAGCTGCTAGTGCCACTGAAAGGTGAACATCTCCACAGCCATCCAAGGGGTGTGTTCTGAAGGTCTGCCCCACCAAGGCTTCTCCCAGAGCCAGACCCAGCTCCAGCACAGGAGTGGACCCAAGTGGTGTGCAGGTGGCTCAGGGATGTCTCCTGGCACACAACGGTCTGCATGCTCAGAGGAAGGGACCATGTCCATCCAACCTATTTTGATCCTCTGCTGTGGGTTGGACAGCCCTTGCCTGCTTCTCTGTCCCCTCTCTGGGAGTTCTGCAGTCCCTATCAAGCTGTCAGCAGACAGGTCCATCTCTCCAGCCCTCCCTCCCACACCCCATGGATGCAGAGCCCCTGGTCCTGGTTGCTGCTCCTGCTCTGGTGGCTTCCAGCAGGCAAAGAGCCACGGTGGTGGACACACACTGGGCAGTGCTATGGGCTGTGTTTGTCACTGATGTTCTAAAGCCAGTGGAGCTGAAGCCCTTGGGACAAGTCTGCTTGAGCTCTGCTTGTCCTCAGAGCTGGAGCACTGCTGATTCCAGCTCCTCTCCTGGCAGGGAGGAAGCCAGAGCAGGCACCAAGCCCAAATGTGAGTGCTGGGAGTCCATGAATGTGAAAACTACAAAGATAACAGAATGATTTATTTTTTTCTTTCTTTTCACAGAGTTTCACATTGCTAGAAGATAAAAAGGATGCAGGTAAGCTGTGATGATGCTTTTTGGGGCAGGAATGCCTTTGCTGTGGGGTGGATGAGGAGTTACAAGGAGGACTGTCCCCTTGCTGGGCTTCTGGTTTCTTCTGCCAGGAGAGGGTAGGTGGTGAGGCCATTCTGTCACGGGGGCTCATGGGTGCTGGGGAGGCTGGAGACTGGCTGTGGTCTTCAGGAGGAGGAGATGTATGCCTGTGGGCCTGTGGACAGGGCCTGTGGAGTCCTGGATGGGGCACAGCTAACTGTTGGTTTTAAGAACACTGCATCCAAACTTGCCTGAAATGGTGTTGCCAGTCCTGGCTGCTGCTACTCTGTTGGGTGTGAAGAAATGCTCTGGATCTTGCTTTGTCCTTGTGTTGTACCCCAGAGAAACAGCCCTGATGGGCCAGCTCCTGGGCAAGATGGGTAGAGGTCCTGCACTTTTAAAGTTCAGTGGTTGGTCTAAGGTTGCTCAGTGACACCTCCAGAAGGAAACCTGGTTTGGTCCCATGGTCAGCTTGCAGTCCCTGGCTCTCAGCAGCTCTGGGATGTGCCCAGGGGTCGCTGAGCAGCTCCTCTGACTGGAGGGCAGTGACCACCTGGCTTCTAGGTTTTCATACACTTAAGGGTTAGGTGAGCTCTGAGCCAGGCTGGGGTAAAAGCCCAGGAGCAAAGGAAAGCTCTGGGCAACAAAAGATGCTTTGTGAACAGAGCTCCAGAGGTAATCCTGGGTGGTCTCTCCTGCCCTTTCACAGGAGAGATTAACAACATGAGTATCAAAAGCTTGTTAAAAAGGGTTAAGGAGCCCTGTGGAGGGGAAGGGGCAGGGAAGATTCCTACAGTTCCTATCCATGGCCAGGGTATTTTTGAGAGTTGTTTATAGGTTTTTCTCGGTTAAAGCTGCCTGTAAAATCCTAGCCTCTCCTGGTAAAGGCTCAGCTACATTCCCAGCAATCCCAGCCCACACCTTCCTGGCCCAATGTCCGTGTCACAGCCTGGTCAGCTCTGCGCTGCTGCAGGGATGCTTGGCTGCCTTGGCATCACAGCAGCACAGGGAGCTGGTGGCAGGAGGAGCAGGAGCCCTCACCCACAGAAGCAGCTGTGGGGTTTACAGGGGAGAATTTGTCACCTGTAATTCATTGTTTTGCCTACTGGGTGTCACTGCATCTGCAACAGTGTGGTGCCCAGAGGAGTGTGGTGGAGGTTCTCCCTTTCAGTGAGTTACACTGGACTTGGAGCAAGCCCACGTTAGGTTCATACCCTGCACTGGGGTTTTCAAAGGTCTGAATCCTGATTTCAGATCCCTGAATCTGAGACCTGGTGCAGTTCTCTCATAGCTGTCTGTCCCCAGAGGATGCTCTGACAGATGGGAGTCACTGAGGGAAACATTCATATTGGTCTCAGGAGACATCACGTCCTTCTTGATGATTCTTCAATCTCTTCGGGGTCAGCATCAAGAAGACCTCAACTCTAGGGGTAACAGCATGAGGCAGGGTTCTGCTTTTGTCCCGGTAACTGCTGGGAATGTGCCTCTCCTGCCTCTTCCACTGCTTCCCAGAGCCTGCCCTTGGTCCCCCCTTGCAGCAGTGCTACTCTCCCAGCACACCCAGCAAACTCCCTAAGCCACTTCCCGAGGGACAGGCGAACCTGATCCCAGCTCCCAGACCCCATCCCTGACTTCAAGGACCTGGGGCTGGGCTGCCATGAATTCACTGTTGTTTCCCAGCATCATGAAAACAGCTGGATATGCTGTGCTTCCTCCCTCAGCAGTGACAGTGGAAAACGCTTGGATTTCCCCTGCCTTCCCAGAGGTCACGTTTCAGCAGGAGCTCATGAGGACCTGGTCTCTGGCAGCACCTCCTCCTGCAGGCACCCCCAGGCTATGCGGGACCTGGTGCCTGCCCCCAACTTGTCCTGCTGGCTCAGCCCCAGCCAGAGCCAGGTTTCCATGAATTTCCTAACCCTCTCCTTCCTCTTGGACATTGCCTTCCCGTGCATTGTTCTTGACAGAGCAGAAAGGAAAGGCTCCCACAGCAGCCGTGTGTGCGAGAGCTGCGTCCTCTGACCACAACCCTGCGACAGCAGGATCGGGTCCCTCTGAGAGCAGGGTGGGAAATGTGCTCTGCAGATGTCAGGCAGTGACCTCCTCTGACTGCCGAGGGAGCAGGGACCGAGCTTACAGCTTTCTTCTGCAGGCAACAGTGATGTTACAGTCCTTCAGAAGAGGGCTTCTGCGGCCGAGATGGTGAAGTAATAGAGGAGAGGCACACGAGGGACTCTGCTGAACTTTTGCCCCTGCATGAAATAATAATAAGGTTGTATTTACCCAGCATCTGGATCTCTGAAAATAACCCACTAAATTTAGCTGTTGTTGATATGTTGTCACAGCTGAGCTATTCTTCTCTCTTTGCACAAAAACCTCTTCCACTGGTTCTGTTGGTTCCTAGCCCGAGCACGAGCCCTTCATTCCTCGCCTGGCGTGTGCCTGCACGTCCCGTGCCCTACTTTGGGGGAAGAAGTCTGGGATTGGGCTCTGCTTTTCTGTCACTGAGATGCTTGATAGGGGAGAGAGAGCAGGGGGCTGCCCGGGTGGATGGGTGCTGGCAGGGTGGGTGCTGTGCTGGGATGGGTGTGCAGGGACCATGTGTGCTCCAGCCGCAGCACCCACGCAAGGAGGGAGAGCAGAGCAGACCCGTGGCTTGAAGGTGTGGGCTGGGATGCTGGGTGTGGCTGTGGGGACCTGTTTCTGGGAACTTTTGAAACACCCTGAGAAACTGCTGTCTGTTATACAGTGGAAAATGTGGTCATGGGTCTGGACCCCGAGCAAAGGGGTAGGAAGTCAAAAAGCTGAACTGAATGTGATTGTTAGTGGTTTTAGTGTGGCGTTTGTTGTTCCTTCCACTCCCTGTGGGGTCAGACTCAGGCTGGGCTGGTGAATCACACTGAAACACTGACCCCGGTCCCAGAGTGACTTCAGGTCCCCCCGGGAGCCTGGGTGAGTGGCAGCCCCTGAGCCCCTGGGTGCTGGCCTGGAGCAGCAGCACCTAACCCATGCTCCAGCCAGCTCTGCTGCTCTTCTGGTTGTTCTTCATGGAGGAAGAGTTTTGTTTCTCAAATACTCTCATTTTCCTCCTGTTACAACCTATGTGGCCTTACTCCTGCCCCTGGGAACTAATCCCCTGCCTGGCCAGTGCAAAGTGCTCTGTGGTTAGCTCTAAGCAGTAAATGAGGTTTTAAAAAAGATAATTCCTAAGTAAGAATTGTAAAAATCACTCTGCCAGGGCAGCTGCAGAGCACAGAAACAGTTTGTGGTTCTTTCTGTCAGATGTTCTCTCTGGGGCTGGGCACAGCACCTCCTGAGGCACGAGGCACAATCTCCAGCATTTCCTTTTCATCCTCCTCAGTGAGGCCTCGAGGTTATTTTGGGACTGCTGAGCTCTTTGATACCTATTTACCCATATTGGTTTAATTTCCCCTGGAAGGTGGGCTGGTGCTAAAGCCTCTGGGCTGAGCCAGGCCTGGAGGCTCTGATGTTCCCTGCCTGTCTCCCAGGGGATATTTGGGGTTGTTTTGGTCTCTTCTGTGCTGTTTCAATCAAACACATCCTGGGTGCTGTGCTGGACACTGCCTGTCCTGTGGGTGCCTGCCCATCACCCAACCACTCCTCTGGAGATGCTGCTTCCCTGCAGCCCCGTGGAGAGGAACGTTGCCTCCTGCAGAAATCCATGGAGCTGTGCATGTAATTATACCCTTGGTTAATTAACCGAGGTCGTTGTTAATCACTGTGGCAGTGTCATGGGCATGCAAAGGACTCTGGTTAATACCTTGGCCTGCAGCAGTTTTAAACACTTTTGCTCTGTTCTCGTGTCACCTCTTTGGGCACAGAGTGGGCTGGGGTCAGTCCCCCCAGGGAGGGGCAGGCTGCTGAGCACCCCTGCTGCCAGAATGAGAACAAAATGGAAAACCAGAAACAATCTTTCAGAGGAAAACCAACCCCAGCATGGCCATGCTGCAGTCTTTCCAATAAATGGTCATGGGGACAACAATCTGTCAGAGGGAAGAGGCCCCTCGAGCCCCTGGAATGAAGCTGTTTCTTGTCCTTGTTCCCCTTCTGCCTGCAAAATTTTCTGTAGCTCTGACCCCAGTGATGGCTGCACGAACTGATCCCCACCCCCCAGCTCATCCTCCCTCCTTTTGGGGCTTTAATTTCAGGGTCTGGGAGGTTTTCTGTTTCCTGTTGCTAACAACATGCAGATTCAGCTCAGCAGGATCCTGTCACAAATTGGGAGATTTTCTTTGAAGGCCAGAAAGGAAGAGCCTGGGTTAGAGAGACCTTTTTTTTTTCCTCATGTTGGCTGGGGAAAGCAGAGAAGGAGCTAGAAAAAAGTCCCTTTGGCCACTTTGTGCCTGGGATGTCTCCCAAGTTTTTCCCATGGCAGCAATGAGCGACCGAGACGTGCTGGAGAGAAATCGCAGGCAAGGAATTATATCTGCATTCTCTGGGGGGGTTTGGCTTTGCTTTTGATGTGAAACACTGTGAACTGGGTGATGTTGTGCTGCCTGGTGTCTGAGAGGGCTGATGACAGTGTTCCTGGTGTGGACAGGTTGTGCTTGCAGGTGTTCCTGAGGAGAACTTGTGGTAGGCAGACTGCTGGGTCGGGGTCTCACCTCTTAACGTGACAGAACTGAAGAGCTGGGGAGTTTGATGGGTTTATGATGGCTTGAAAGGATGTCTGTGTAAGGTAGAGCCATGAGCCTTGTCCCTTTAATGCAGCAGGTCCTCTGCTAGGCTGCTGTCCTCTCTGCCTGCTACAGCAGAGTCCATGTGTGCACTAGGGGACCTGGTTCTCCACTGTCCCCTTGGTGGTACTGCTGGCATGGGGGGAGGACCAGGAGCAGTGACCCTCCCTTGATGTAAACAGGAGGAGACTCCAGCATGGGAAGCAGAAGCTCTTGGGGTAATTGGGCTGGTTGCTGCTCTTCATTGCTCTCTGACATGTTTACCTTCCAGGGGAGGGAGGCTTTTTGCTCTGGTTCAGCAGTGGCCACATAATCCGGATTCCTCAGATAAATTCCTGCTGTTTCTCTGAGATCTGTGGCTGCTGTTTCAATTGATGAGAGCTCTGGGCCAGACACAGGACCCTTGTTGCACCCAGTCAGCTCCCATGAATGATGCTGTTGTGCGTATGTCTCTGCCTTTCCCTTTTCCTCCCTCCTGCCCTTCTCCCTCGGAAGCCAGAGAATTCCATGTTGATGAGATCCTGCCTTCTGTGCAAGGGCTGGAGCCCCTCTGCTGTGAGGACAGGCTGAGAGAGTTGGGGTTCTTCAGCCTGGAGAAGAGAAGGCTCCAGAAAGACCTTCTTGCAACTTTCAAGTACTTAAAGGGCCTAGAAGAAAGACGAGGACAGACTTTTTAGCAGGACCTGTTGGGACAGGACAAGGGTTGATGGTTTGAGACTAAAAGAGATTTAGGCTAGGTAAAAGGAAGGAATATTTTAGAGTGAGGATGGTGAAATACTGGTCCAGGTTGTCCAGAGAGGTGGGAGACGTCCCATCCCTGGAACCATTCTAGGTCAGGTTTTCTGGGGCTGTGAGCAACTTGATGTAGTTGTAGATGTCCCTGCCGACTGCAGGGGTTTGGACTAGATGACCTTGAGAGGTCTCTTCCAGCCCAAAACATTCTGTGATTCTATGATTCTTGTTGTAGTGACCTTCCACTGATCTCCACCAGTGCAGCTCAGTAGCCCCTCCCTTCACCAGGGCTGACTGTGGGGGTGGCACCGGCCACTTGCCCTCCAGCAGCCCTGGCTCCTCCCTCCCCCCCGCCACCACCATCCCCCGGGCCCTGGCTGTCGAGAGTCTCCCCAGCACAAAGCTGTATGAAGACTTTCAAGTCAACAACAGCCTCATTGAGCAGCTGGTTGCTGAGAGCTGTTTCCAACAGAGCCGAGGGCTGTGGAGTGCAGTGCTGCAGAGGCAGTCGGGAGGGTGGTGGGAGCAGGGTCAGGAGCTTGGGCTCGGGAAGGAAGGAAGGAGATGTGCATCAAAAGCCTCTTAGGCTATGAAAACAATGGGGAAAAAAAGCCTGTTTTCCCCTTGATCCTTCTGTGTTAGGCTGCTTGGGTAATTTCAGGAGAAGAGCTGGTTCATGGCATCCCTGCAATGTACATAGTCTCTCTCCTGCTTTTCTGGTCATTTCATGCCAAATCACTGCCTGTCACTCCTTGCAGTGCATCTGTGCTCTGTGTGTTCACCATCCAGCCTTCCCAGTGTCCTGTCACCTCCATCTCACTCTTTGCCTCCTCTCTGCTGCTCTTTCCACACAAAGGCTGGTGCTTCCTGACCCTCAGCCCTTTTGCCTCCTATTTCTCACAAAAAATTTCCTCTTTCAGGTGTTTCCTTCTCAGCCCATCTATTCCAGCCT